>OY744483.1:171859036-172106211 GCA_963556165.1 Tipula helvola | reverse complement strand
GTTAGAAGAAAATTAACGATATGCTCGTACAAGCAAATATGTTTATTATAAAATATCGACATCTTTTAATTAATTTTTTTGAGATGAGAAAATGATGAAAAAATTCTCCAACAAAAGCTAAAAAAATATTAATTTTGTCGATTGTATTCCATACAACAATTTATGAATATTAAATTATAAATTAAAATAAGAAAAAAATAATTTTTTAGTTGGTTATAAGAAAATTATTGATTTTTGTCTTTCGAGCACATACAGTCATAGGAGAAAATAGAAAATTTGTTTTTCATTTTTTTTTTATTTTTATTAATAAATTAACTTTCGTGATGAAAATAGAGAATTTCTTTTTTTTTGTTATTTTGTATCTAGACATTTTGGAGACTTAACATTTTTCGTATTTTTCTGTTTTTGTTTTGATAATATTCATCTACATTTTACTTAGATTATGAAAAAATAAATTTGTATACAAGAAATAGTGTACAGTATATAGATTTTCATCATTTTGATCAGAAAACGTACAAATAAATTTACTATACTATTGACCCAGTATCAGTAGTAATAGTAATAAAATTGTTGTGATTCCCAGTGAATTTTTTTCTCAAAGATCAGATTAGAATTAGAAAAGAACTTTAGGAATATGACTACCTATATACAGAACTTGGGGGTACAGCCCGTACTAGGACGGGTATAATTTGTATTATAAGTAATTACCTGTTAAGGACGAACTTTTTCAAAAATTCGCATCTTTTTATCTATTCTCTCAATTATAAAATTTGAGCATACAATTAAATATAAGAAAAGCATTCCCGAGTCAATCAGGGAGTTAGTCAGTGACGAGCGTAAATAAATATTAGTAAGTACAGTATTATACAAATTAATGCGAACACAGTAAAAATATTTTTTGTATTTTAATCTATATTTTATTTTAAAAACTATTTTGTTTAATAATTTATTTACCTTCCATTTTTCTGTATAAGGTCATATACTCGATTTGGCAGTGATTCTATCAAATTTTTACTGATTTTATTAGTAATGTCCGGGTCATACCATATGTTATTGATGGAGGTCTCCATTGCCTGTGGGATACTGCAATCCAGCTTTATTTCATTTTGCCTTTATAATCGCCCTCAAATTCTCGATGGGGTTGACATCAGGCGAATTTCCAGGCAAATTCAATGTTGTAAGGTAATTGTCAGAAATAAATTTTTTTAAACAGCCTTGGATGTGTGCCAAGTCTTGTTGATGATAGATTGGGTAATCTCGTGGGCATAATGGACCAACACCATTAAAATTGTAGCATTCCAAAAATATGGAGCTTTTTGAAGCCCAGGTTTCTAAATGAAGTAATTAAACGTGTACGTGTAAATAAATTAATTAACTAATACAGTAAACGACATTTTTATTCGGTGAAAATTGCAGTGAACATGTTTAAACTGATAAGAAGTGTATTTTTATTTAAGATTTGTGAAAATATGAACCAAAACATAGTATGAGTAAATAGAAAAATCTAAACATTAGTCAAAAGTGCAAAATTGCCAAATTCCGTACAACTTTTTTTATTTTTGTTTTTATTGTTTTATGTTGTTTGTGCATTATTGTGTGCATCAATTACATTCTTTTTCATAATTAAGACTATTTGGAGTAGTTTATCGATCATTTCAAACAACAAATCCGGTGTTCTTAAATAACTTCGACGAATGGGTAGAACATGTCATAAATCACAACAAAAAGAATTTTATTTTCGGTGATTCCAATATCGACGTTAAATCCAAATTAACGACGTTAACGAATTTTACGGTGTTACACTGAAACAGTAAATCGCAGCTAATATTTCAACGATTATTTGAACTATATTGCTAAAAAAATGAATAACAATTATATGAATGAATATTGACTATTGTTCATCAGTATTTTTCATAATGAACCAATCACAAATATATCATCTTCAAAAGATACAAAATAGATTCTATTTTAAGGGCAGAAAGTAGAACCCATATAAGAGAAATGTTTGGAGTATTGGGGTGGAAGTCCATAAATCAGAAGATTAACTTTAATGTTCTGAAACTGTTGTTTCGCCTTGAAAACGGAGACATTTCAAGTTATTTAGATTCAATGCTTTGTACTAATAGAGAAGTTCACAGCTATAATACGAGAAATTCTCATGTACAGTAAATCTTTTTCACAAAGATCATTATGGTATAATGGAGTTAAGCTGTATAATTCATTAAGTAATTTCTATAGTTTAGGTAAATTACGAGAATTTTAGTACGAGAACTTTCTAAATTTATTGAATATATTCATTAAAGATAACATTAGTATTTAGATTAAAACTTAAACAAATTTCCATTTCTTAACCAAATAAATAAAATAAAATAAAATATTTTTTTCAATGGATGTTTTATAGACTGAACAAGGTGAACTGCTTTAATCGATTCACCTTTACTGTGACGCACATATTGTGAGCGTTGACCGTGCACTTCAAAATTACTTTCATCAGAAAAAAAAATATTTTTCCAATTATCAACCGTCCAGTGTTTATATTTGTTGGCCCATGGCAATCTTTTTGGTCTTCATTTTTCTTGTTAGAAGCTGGTTTTTGTAGGGCCTTCGTGCAGTTCTTCCAAATTCCAAAAGTCTTCTTTGCACTATTGATGGATCAATGTTAATTCAGGAAATTGGTACTCAATGTTTAGCTCAGCACTGGTCTTTATAGGATTTATAATATGTACTATTTCTTAGTCTCTTAGAGAGGTCTTCCGCTTACGACCACATTTACCCTTACGTTTCGATCATTTGAACAAATTTTTTAAGGAAAACCGTACGAACTTATTAGCGGATGTCAAACTTACTTGGAACTTGGGGTATTTTGACTCTGAGTCATAGACGAGTATTTACTCAATGTGATATTTTTTCGCGAATTTTAACCGTTATTAAAAGTAGAAATTGTGTATGTGTTATGATCGATTGAAATGTTTATTTCACAACTAACAAAATGCGAAGTAATAGAGACACTGATTGTTAACCTTGAACATAAACTGAAAAAACATATTATTAATTTTAAAAAAAAGGAAATTTACAGTTTTATGAGACGTAATTTAGAGTATTCATTGTGATTTTATTGAAATATTGCTACGTTCCCATTAATTTGCGCAATACTGTATAAGAATGGAATGTAAGCAAAATGTTCGACAAATAAAATATGTTTTTAATGAAGAACCTCTTGAAAAACTACATTGCGTGTGAATTGCCTCTGGTTATTCAATAATCTTTCTTGCTGTGGATCCGATTCAATAAACACCTTCGCTTGACTTGCAACTCTTGATCGTGACAAAGCCACGTATAATTGGCTATAGGAAAATATGCGGCCTCCAAATTAATACCAACGTGATCAAATGATTGCCCGTGAGCCTTGTTCATTGTAATAGCGTATTAGTAAATACGTACTAAATTTCGTCGTGACTCTTCTACGATCAATCGAGTACCGTTTCCCTTTTTTAGGGTTCCAAATTTCTCAGTAACACGATGATGACACCTTTCCTAAGCAGCAACACATGAGGTGGCATGCCAGATGGAGTTTGCTCATTACGAAATTCAACAGGCAAATTGAGAAAGTCATTTGGATCTTTACTGACAACAGAATCGGCATTATAATAGATTTGGAGATCGATCAAATCAACCAAACGAGTTAGCTGTCTAAAAACTATTCTAAACTGGACAATGATATCTGTACGTGTGCCCTGGAAACGACTGGCAGCGTCTGGCAAAAATCGCCACCAATAAGAATTGGGTGTGTACGAAATGTAAATTTAAATGCACATTTTTTAAAATGGGCATTTTTGCCTGATATTAATTTATATTAAAATAATTAAATCAATTAAAATTGGTCAACACCAAATTAATAGTTCGATAAATATGGTTAATTTAAATATATTTATTTATTTCTCTTAACCATACATAACAAAAAATATAGAAATATACATTTTTTTTTTTAAAAAACTCATACAAAAAATGTGGCTAAGAAGATTGGATAATCTTTGTCAAAATGACAGTTTCGAATAACCAAATGTTAAAAATTAAATTTAATATAAAAAAAAATTAAATTAAAGAAATTATTTTATTTTCAAGGCTGTAAACCCGAAGGTAGCATACAATTTAAAGAAATAATATTAAGATTATACCAAAAATATTATAATAATGATAAAACCCAAAGTAACTTACACAGTAGCATTAAAAAGAAAAATTAAATTATATAAAACAAAACTTATTTAGCAAACATAAACCCCATATCTTTAGTTTCAAATAACCAATCTTTCACCACACGCAAACATTTATTATCATAAATCATCGTCCTAACATGAGGTGACAAACGATTAAAAAAAGTGAGCGCAGAAACTATATAATATTTACGAAATAATTCAGACGAAAATGGCGGTACAGAGTACAAATTTCGATAATTATTTCGAACTTGATATGTGGAAACAATTCGCGGCAACCGATGACTACTTCGCAAAAAAAAAACAATCTTAAGACTTTAAAAATATATAGGTGCTGTAAAGGCAAAATTTTGCAGGCATAGATTTGGATAAAAAAAATAGGAAACCCATTACAGGATGTAATCGCATTACCGGCATCTCAACAATGCCGTCTATATAAAGGTGGATTTACATTATCCGTTCCTTTCAGTTCCGACACGTATCGTAATAATCAATTTATACTACCCATCAGAGATCCATCTTTTGAACAATATTTGTCTGTGTCGGTTCGTGTAGGTTCCGGAAAGAACGGACAATATACATTCCGTTACAGTAGATTAAATCCGCACTAAATAAAAAAACGGGAATTCCCGAATTCATCTCTTTTGGATTATATCGCTATTGTTTTTTCTATTCCGAAAGGTAAATGACTACTACCGGTTTCAGATCTTAATTTAGAGCAAGAAAAAAAAAATTTAAAGAAATGAATTTTCAGAAAAAATGGAGGTGTGGCCAACACACGACTTTCTTTTACGAACAGCGAATTTTAAGAAACTTTTATAATGCAAATTTCTTGCAAATTTTATTAAGATTGTTTTTATTTTTTCATGTTTTCTGTAAATTGTATATTTTTGAAATATTTGTAAAAATAAATTTTCTGTTTCACGGAATCTGGGACCTGAAACCCCAAATATTATGTAAGAGATTAATGAAAATATATCTGTTTGAGGTCCCTTGAGTCCGAAAAAGTGGGTTTCGAAATGATATCTGTCTGTCAGTCTGTCCGTTTGTCTGCTCGTCTGTCAGTCTGTGTCTTCTCTATAGCCCAGATGGCTTAACCAATCGAACAAAAACTTTAGATTTAAGCTTTACTTATGTAAAAGAAAGTACATAATACAAAATAATAAATTTGTAAGAAGTTTGCGTAATTGGCTTCTCAAAATTCCCTGTTCGTAGAAGAAATGTGTTGGCCACACATCAATTTTATTTTTTTTATAAAATTTTTTAATTTTTTTTTTAAATTTTTTTTTTTTAAATTTTTTTTTTTTTAATTTTTAAATTTTTTTTTTCTATTTTTAATTTTTTTTTTTTATTTTTTTTTTACTTTTATTTTTTGGAAACATTTTGTTTTAGTAGTTTTTTGTAAACCTTATACTTTTTGAGATATTTGCAAAACAAATTTTCTGGCCCAAGGGAGTGGCCACTTCCGGTTGCCCGATTTGGACTAAAGTTCACTGGGGCCTTCCAATTTATCAATAAAGCTTAAATCTGAAGTTTCAGTTCGATTGGTTAAGCCATCTGGGCTGTAGAGAGGACACAGACTGACAGACAGACGGACAGACAGACGGACAGACGGACAGACTGACAGACAGACATCATTTCGAAACCCACTTTTTCGGACTCAGGGGACCTCAAAACAGATAAATCTTCAATAATCTCAAGGTCGAAAATTTTCATGATTACTATACTTTATTTTACTTACGTAAAAGAAAGTAAAAGACATGTCCACTGACGTGAAAGTCAAAGCCGGCCTTTTCTAGTTGGCTTTGGAAATGTTCCTTTTTTTGTTTTCATTTAAACATGGTAAAAAAATTTCATTTTTATTGTTACACGTGAATAAATCCAGTTCATTTTCCTTTCTTTTGTTTAGTTTTATTAAAATAAAAAATATTAAATAAAAATTAAATTAGTGTTGTAAATTGTTTTTTAAAAAAAAATGGGAAAAAATAAAAGCCTAAACGATGTCGAAAAGGGAAAAATTGATGCTTACTACGATCAAAGACATCCGAGCCGATTCATAGCTGAAAAACTAGGCCGAAGTCACACTGTTGTGCTACATTATTTAAGAAATCCTGAAAGCTATGGAAAAAATATGAAAGGCTGTTCTGTTTCGAAATTAAAACCGGTAGATAAGCGTAAAATAATTCGTATTGCCTCTAATTCTGCTCTATCTGCTCGTAGAATCAAGGAGAAAGCCGGTGTTAATGTCTGTGTGCAAACCGATCGTCGCACCATACAGAAACCTAAACATCTTAAACGGATGAAAATTAAGAAAAAGCCACCACTAAACGAAGCTCGAAAAAACAATCGGCTTCAATTTGGGAAAGAGCATATGACATGAAATAACCAGTGGTATAAAGTCATGTTTTCGGATGAGAAAAAATTCAATTTAGACGGGCCTGACGGTTATAACTATTATTTCCATGACCTACGCAAATAAAAGCTAGTTCTCAATCGACTGGGTCGATTATGGTCTGGGGAGCTCTATCATACTATATGGTGGGATTGAGTTGAAGCTATATTTGAATAGCTAGTTAGCTATTCAAAATCAAAAAATTACAGCTAAATCGTATTTGTCTATTTTGGATTCAGCATTTCCAAAGTTCCAACAGCTGTTCGGACCACTGAAATGGACTTATCAGCAAGATAATGCTCCTATCCATACGGCAAGGATTGTAAAAGGCTGGATTACCAAGAAAAACGTCGATTTACTTAAATGAAAACGTTTGGGGATGACTTTCTCGCAAGGTTTATGAAGGGGATAAGCAGTATAATGATAAGGAGTCGCTTATTGAAGCCATCGAAGCTGCTTGGGCCGACATTTCTTTGAATTATTTGAAGTCGCACATGTACTTAATTATTAAAAAACAATTATAATTTCATAAAAATATTTCGTGTATTTATTTAAATTTTAGCGTGGATTTATTCACATGTAACAATAAAAAAATGCATTTTTTTGGTATTTCCCAACAAAATAACAAAATGTACGACTTTAAAACTCAAAAAAAAAAAAATGTTCAGCCTTTTACTTTAGTGATAATGTTCTTTACATTTTAGTAAAAACCCAAATAACACGGGGATTCAACTGTAACGGACTGTAAATACTCATATAGAAAATACATGTAACAATTTTTTTTTGTCTGAAACGAATAACACGATACGTGTAGGAACTGAAAGGAAAGGATAGTATAAATCCACCTTAATATCTACATATACCGTTAGGCACCAATCCTACCTTTTATATTACGTAATAATTGGACTTGTATGGATGCATAATTATTTTATATACGTTCAAACAAAAACATTTTCATTCATCATTCAAGGGCAAAAAATAATTTTGAACATACTTAGTATATTGTATTCTATTATGTACTTTTATTGTTTTTGTTTTTTACGTGAATGTATTTCAAAGGAAATCTTTACGCGTCTATAACTTTGGAGTCCGACCACCTACAGATCTTAGCCATACCATTTTTTCTTATCTGATCAAGGTCTATAAGTCTGTCTTTATTTTATGAAAATCGGTTAAGTACTTTTCGACTTAATACTTGTTAACATATATCAACAGCGGGGATATAAGGCATCTTTCTCGATCTAGCGCTTCGCTTGAGTTGAGATGCCTAAAATCTCGGGGATGAAACTTCGATAAGGATCACCAATCAATTTGAAAAACATTACCTTAATTTTTTCACTTAAGATGGTAAATGTTCTGCAGAACTATCGGAGAAAATACCACCATTCGTTACAACAACAAGAGTAACAAGAGGAACAACCAATGCACATAGGTTTACGGTGAAGCTCCCGAAACCTCGAACTGAAGAAATCAAGCGCGAATTTATATACCGAACATCAAAAAAGTGGAATTCGCTAATACATTTCAAATTTCCGAAGGAATATAAAATGAATAAATTTAAGGTAGCTATTAATCTTTACTTGCAGGATCGCGCATTGGGTGCAGAAGCTCTGACAGTTACAAGGAGCTAGGACCGTTAATAAGTCCGCTCTGCACCCAATTAAAAAAAATTGATAAAAAAAAAAAAAAAAAAAAAAAAAAAGAGTAAGGAGTGATTATCAAATCATGTGCGAAGAATTTTCATGTCAGAATTTATTTGGTTAGTTAATTCATTAGCAGTCAAATCAAAATAACTTAATGCTATATCATCTGCAAAAGCAACAATTTTACCGTTGCACAGAAAAGAATGAACAGATATGGAAATTCCATGTCAAGTATTTACATAGAAATATTCAATCTAAAAAATGTATTCCTGCCCTAATCTAACCAGTTAAGACAGGGAAAATATAATACAATAATATGTTTCGCTTCTCTTCTTTTTTGTTTTTTATACAAAGAAGAGAAGCGAAATATGTAATATTGAATTATAATGTCTCTGTCGTAACTGGTTAGATTAGAGTAGGAATACATTTTTTTGATTGAATATTTCTATGTAAATACTTGACATGGAACTTCCATATCTGTTCAGTTTTTTCTGTGGTTTAAGCACAGATAAGAATAGACAGATGGCGAACTTGTATGGGCTATAAGTATTTACATTCCAAAATTTCAATACCAAATTCCAATCCAATCCTTTTAGAGCAGGACGTACATTTCTGTCTCTTTTTATCTTTTTTTACGTATGGCTATTTTGATTATATCAAAGCAAACATAAACCAACTTCAAACAAAATTGTATTTTATAATATATACGTCCTGCTCTAAAAGGATTAGATTAGTATTTGGTATTGAAATTTAGAAAGTAAATACGGCCCATACAAGATCGCCATCTGTCTATTCTTATCTGTGGTTTAAGTTTAAGTTAAAAATTGAATTTATGTAAATTAAAAACAAGATAGGACCCAGAACAGAACCCTGAGGAACACCATGCTCTCTTTATATCGATGAAGACTGCACCAACACACTTCTTATCATTAAGATTGATATGAATTCCATTTAAGAAATTAATTAACGCAGATTCAGCACTTTTGCCAGATCTAAAGCCGTGTTGATAAGGACTAAGAAACTTAAATTTGTCAAGAAACTTCACAATACGGGATTTCATTGACTTTTCAATGATCTTCAAAATAGTGGGTTGCAGTGCAATGGGCCGATAATTATCCTTATTAACGATATCTCCCTTTTTAAGCAAAGAGATAACAATTGCAGTTTTTAACGTATTAGGGATAAAACCAAATCGAGCTAATACCAAGAATTTCAAGTTCATTACTTGTTTTAAGTCCATTAATAATACTAATAATCTCTGATTCCCCAACTGAATTGATAAAAAATGTTTCCAACATTTCAGTAGAGTAAGAACAATTATTAGGACTCATATTTTGGGCAGAAAAGTTAGTAGATCTCAAATCGTTAACGATTTTAGAGAAATAAATACCAAAATCGTTAGCAATTGATTCAGGATCAGACAATATATCTGAGTTAGTAGACAAAATTCTTTTGATATTAGTTCTACTAAAATTCCTGCACAAAATATCATTAACAACCGACCAGATCTTTTTGCAATCTTTACCACATTCATTAAATTTCGTACTAAAATAGATGTCTTTATCAGAAACTATAGAATCATTGATTTTGCTACACAATTTAAGATAGTAACTATACAGTTTTTTATTCGCCGGGTGTTTTTACATTTTAGTAGAATTTTTTTCCTTTTTTTCATTAAAATTACCACCTTGTTTGAAATCCACGATTTAAGCTTTATGTTTGAATTATCCCTAATTATATTTTTGAAACATGAATCAACTATTTTTTTAAGCATTGAAATCATATTGGTTAAAATTGTAGTGGGGTTACTTAATCGTAGTTCGCTAGAAAAGCAAGTGACGAGACTAATGATTCGAATTTAACGACATCAAGTTTGCTGTACACCAATTCTTTTTCATTTACATAATTACCTAGAACCTCTACCTATATCAATTTTTACCAAAGCATGGTCAGTGATGTGTAAATTATGCAATGATACATCCAAAGTATTACAACTATCAACACGGACAAAACAGTGATCAATGCAAGTAGCAGTGTTGCTGGTAATTCCTGTGGCAGAATTAATAAGTCACAAAAAACCATTTGACGACAACATAAACATGACAATCATTACTGGAAGCTGGAAAGTTTAAAATATCAATGCTCAAATCAGCACAAATTATTACATTTTGATTTTTAATTTTCGAGATGAACTTTGAAAACTCACAAATAAATGTTGAAATTGAAATATAACAAAAATATAATTATAATTATTTAATGAAACAGATAATTTTAAAATATCCGCCGAGTTTAAAGAAAAAGTTTCATAAACACATTGCAAATTTGAATCATAAAAAACACAAACACCGCCCACTCTATAATTATTGTTACAGCAACCTATACATTCATAATTAGGAAGATTATAATAATTTAACTCATGATCATATATCCAAATTTCTGAAAGAAAAATAATAGCGAGGTATTCATTAAATGAACTCAAATTTACAACTAGTTTATCAAAATTTTCGCTCATGCTACGAATTTGTAGATGGACAACAGAGAAACTATAGATGTTGGTTACAGAATTATTACACTGATAAGTGCTAGAATTTACTAAAATGGGCTCATTAAAACAATCATCGTTAGAATAATTAAATAAATTTCTACTTAAATTCCAATTGAGTTGACTGGTGCAGCGGGTGTCCACATTTTTACGTTTTCATATAAATATAAATAGACATCAAATAAATGTATCAAAAATGTGGTTTTTTAAATGTGTCTTCGCTAAATGCACATTTTCCAATTCGGATTGTTGGCTTTGATTATCGGTTGTATATTTTTATACATTTTTCTGAAAAATTATTTTGAATTTTATTAAAAATTAAAATGGCCAACTGCTACAACCGTTCATAGTACACAGAGATTCAGGAACAGCTTTTACAGAAAAATAAAAGGGATGCAGCTTTTTTGAATAATATGGTGAATTGTTTTGTGAAGCGGTAACCATGTACCTAGCTGGTTTTCGAAATTGTATACAACATTTTGGTTGTTTGGTTATATTTACCACCTGTCGCTGCCCGCTTTATTATGATGAGCCCAACCTCAAAATAGAGTGTGCTTGTTTATGCCAAATACATATATAAGATTAAATAAATAAATTAATTAATTAACATGAATTAACATCGACACAACCAACTCTGAAACTCGCATCGCTGTTCATAATTAATTTTAAAAGGTTATAAATGCAACGTAATCCGTTTTTATGGCAACACTGTGATTTCATCAATTAAAACTAGAGACGCGTTTCGTAAATTATGGACGATTTTAAAATTTTTTTTTATAACTATAGTCTTATATTTTGAAAATGGCAAGAATGCCGAAATATTAGTAAGAATACATTTATTTTATATTAGGAAACAAATAAAAAATTTAATAATTAATTTATGAGGCTAGATTCCACTGATAAAAATAAATTTATTTTTTTATAACTCAAATTAAATTTAAGAACACAAAAATAACCATGATAAAAATTAATTTTCTTTTACGTTTGATATGATTTAATATTTAAACATTCTAAAATGATGTCAAATAAATGTCCATACACACGAAGAAGTTGAGGGAATTTGGTAAAACAAATTAGGTTTAATATTTGGTATTGTAATCGCATGAATATGACACTTTGCAACCTTCTTCTTATTGAGAAAGCCATCTTCCTAGTTCGGGCTATTTTTGGCCCATTCCTCCATAATGACCCGTTTTAATTGTTACTAACCGCTAATTTGGTGTTCACGAATTATGGGGGTTATGTATCAATAACTTGTGTGTTGGACGCGTTAAAATTGAACACCACGTTTTTTTTATTTTTAGAATTTTTATTCTTAACAAAATATTTTATCCGTTTACAAAATGTCACTATAAATTTTTAGGAAAAAAAAATATTCCCAAACACTGTGGTAAGCGAAGCAAAAATTAAATTAAATGGCAAAAATTAAATTAAATTTTTATTGAAAATTATTATTCGCGCACGATATAAAAACTTATTAATTTTCTCCAAAAAATGGCGAGTCGTGTGATCACGTTGAAAACTCTAATCCAATAAAAATATATATCTGTCTCTTTTTCGACGAAAGGAAATTATTTCATTTTTGTTTTCTTTTGGTGTTGACATACGAACAATCGTATGTCAAATCGTCGTTGTCGTGACAAGAACGAGATGGAGCTAAACAAAACAATAGTAAATCAAAAAGAGTTTGAACTCGCTAGCGAAAACGAGATAGAACAAATATCACTAAATAGAATTTAGAGTTCCGTGTCATTTACGCTAGGTGAAAATGAAAATAGTTACGCTAAGAAGAATCTTGTGCGTAAACCCAAATGTGTATGTGGTGGCGAACGTAAATCAATTTATATAAATAAATAATTTATATGATTGATTGCGTGAGGCGCTACAGGACTCCCCCGCAAGTGAGTCCCCCTCCCTACGGAAAAGTTTATTCGGCTGCGAAACGAACATGTTTATGTGAGCACTGAACTGATTTTGCATCAGTGGAACGCAGTATGCCGTAAGCCGGTTTGAGCCGATCAATTGAAATGGTCTGATTCTTCCCATTAATTGAGACGGTGAATTGTTTCCGAAGGCGTCGAATGACTTTAAATGGGCCTTCATAGGGAGTGGATAAGCCTGTGCGAACCTTATCTGTTCTTACGAACACAAAATCTCAGTCGGCAAGTGCCTTAGGAACAAAAATGTCATCTTGTTTGGCTTGCCGAGTGGATTTTGGAATAAGATTTTCCATTGTTTCACGAAGTTGGTCGATAACTGTGTCGCTGGTTGGTAGAGGTAAAAGAGGATTTTCGACGAAGAACTCACCTGGTAGCTTGATGGTTTGTCCATAAACCATTTCAGCTGGTGAGCACTTCAGATCTTCTTTTACTGTTGCTCGGATTCCCAGTAATACGATGGGTATTTCCGAACTCCAGTTGATCGTGTTTCCTCTGGCCATTAACGCAGCTTTAAGTTGCCGGTGGAAGCGTTCGACCATGCCGTTGGCTTGACTGTGGTAAGCCGTTGTACGAATACGATGTGAGCCCAGGAGTTTTGTTAACTCGCTGAAAAGCTTGGACTCAAACTCCGTTCCTTGATCAGTAGTGATATTAAGGGGCACGCCGAATCGTGAAACGTAATTGTTGACAAAAGTCAAGGCAATGGTTGCAGCTGACATGTTAGTCATGCAGTAGGCTTCGGGCCACCGAGTAAAACGCTCGACACAAGTTAATATATATAAATATCCATTGGATGGAGGAAGTGGTCCTACGATGTCTATATGGATATGTTCAAAACGACCAGATGGTATTTGGAATTGTCCATGGATAGATTTAGTGTGCCGTTGAACTTTGGCACGTTGGCAGGATAAACAAGACTGAGCCCATTGGCTTACGTCTTTGTTCATACTAGGCCAAAAATATCGAGCAGTAATCAATTTACGAGTAGTACGAACACCAGGATGCGAAATGTTATGTAAAGTATCGAAGATAGTTCGACGCAGTGATTCTACGATAAATGGGGCGGTTGTACCCAGTTGATGTCTCGCAGATGATTTCGAGGCCAGGCAATTGAAAAAGCGCCAGTTTCATTGATGAACCAGAGTGACATTCAGAACCAGAAAATAAATTCTGAAGTTCTAGGTCAGCTTTTTGTAAAATTGCAATTTTGTTTAAGTCGAATTGTGTCTCGACTGCGGCCGTTTCGTGGTCCGTTGTGCGAGAGAGTGTATCTGCAACAACGTTGTCGTGTCCGTGAACATGCTGAATGTCCGAGGTAAATTGACTAATATAATCCAAGTGGCGAGCTTGCCTCGGATTACGTTCAGTTTTAGACTGAATTGCTCTAGTCAGAGGTTTATGATCGGTAAAAATCGTAAATTCCCGACCTTCGACAAAATATCTGAAGTGTTTCACTGCCAGATAAATCGCGAGTAATTCCCGATCGAATTGCGGAATATTTCTTTTCAGCATCCGATAATTTTCTTGAGAAAAATCCCAATGGCTCCCAACACTCATTGTTATACTGTTGCAGTACTGCCCCAACGGCAGTGTTAGATGCGTCAGTAGTTAAACTAAGCTTTGAATCGCTCAGTGGATGTGCAAGCAGTGTTGTTTTCGCAAGTTCAGCCTTAAGTGACGTAAATGCCTGTTGACATTCGTCAGTCCAAGAGAAATTCTTTGGAGTTTTGGGTTTACGTAGAAGTACGACCAGATGGCTGTGAACAGGTGCGAGTATTTCAGCAAGCTTTGGTATAAATCGGTGGTAGTAATTTACCATACCGATGAATCGCTGAATATGCTTGATTGAGCTTGGAGCTGGAAATTCCCTAATGACGTTAATTCGTTCTTCAGACGGCAGAATACCATTAGGAGTTATTTTGTGGCTAAGGAAATCATGAGTTGCTACGGCAAAGACGCATTTCGAACTGTTGATATGAACATCAAACTCAGATAACCTTTGGAAAAGCTGTTCCAGGTGGAGTTTGTGCTGTTCCTCAGATTGTGATGCCACAAGAATATCGTCAATGTAGACGAAAACAAAGTCTAAGTTACGAACGACTTCGTTCATAAAACGCTGAAATGTTTGAGCGGCATTACGTAATCCAAACGGCATTCGAGTAAATTCGAACAGGCCAAAAGGAGTTGTAATTGCTGTTTTAAAAACATCATCAGGTGAAACGGGAATCAAATGATAAGCTCTGACGAGATCGATCTTCGAAAAAACTTTGCATCCATGTAAATGCATGGAAAAGTTTTGAATGTGAGGGATAGGGTAACGATCAGGTATTGTTACCGTGTTTAATCGTCTGTAATCCCCACATGGTCGCCAATCGAGATCTTTTTTTTAACCATGTGCAATGGACAAGAGATAGGAGATGCAGATGGCCTGCAAATCCCTAATTCCACCATATGTTGAAATTCCGTAAAAGCGGCTTTATGGCGGACTTGATCTAGTCTTCTTGGTCGTGATACAGGGAGATGTCCTTCTGTGACAATGTGATGGACCACATTGTGTCGGACTGGCAACTTATAGTTTGGTTCTGATGTAAGTTGGGGAAACTTTTTAAGCAGAGTACCATAGCCGTTGGTGATGGAATAATGGATCGGAGTCGGTGTGTCGACATGAACCATTGTGGCATTGATTGACAGTTTTGTCGCTGAATCAACCAGCCGTTTATTCCGAAGATCAACCAATAGTCCAAATTTTACCAAGAAGTCGGCGCCAATGATAGGACGATTCACAGCAGCTAGAATGAAAGCATGCGTGAATGTTCGTTTTAGTCCTAAATCCAACTGAAGCAACTTTGTGCCGTAAGTATGGATGTTAGTGCCATTGGCGGCCGAGAGAACTAGATTAGAATTTCGTTTGAGTATATTAAATTCATTTTTGAAATTAAAAACTGGAATAACCGAAAGGTCAGCGCCAGTGTCGACTAAAAAGTTATAACGATTTATCCGGTCGAATGCGAATAAACGAGAAGTATTAGGGTTTTGCTTTAATGGGATCCCGACCCAATGTTGTGATCGTTTTTTGAGTTATTCATATCAGCGTCAAGCTCGTTGAGCTGCTGAGACGTCGATTGTTTCGACGTGTTGTAATTACAAGGCGGAACACACTTCTTCGCCGCTGGACCAAACTTAACGTGGTACCAACATCTACCGTGCCGGCGCGAGTAATTACTCGAGCTGCGTGATCGCGCTCATGACTGAGATTTCGATCGGGTTCGGTCTCGAAACATGTTATCGATCTTTTCTTCAAGCCGAGAGACCCTGGATTCCAATGAACCAGTGTTTTGACTAGTAGTCGGAGCTCGATCAGTCCTAACAATTGGGCGGGATTGCCTGAAGGAGACTTGGGATATATTCGATTGATGGCCGACGTTTATAACGTCGTACATTTTGTCCGCGGTTTTAGCCAGTGACTCTACACTCATTGTTTCTGGTTGCGCGACAAGAGCTAATCTTATAATCTCAGGCATTTTCTTTATCCACAGAGATCTTATGACTTTGTCTGTGAAATTAGTGCCCGCGAGAGTACGTATTCGTCTAAGCGCGTCGGATGATTTTCGGTCACCAAGATCTTGGTCCGAGATGAGAGCCTCCAACTGCCTCTCAAACGACGGCGCTAATCGTTCCAACAGTAGTCTCTTTAGGCAAGTGTATTGCTCCGAGTTTGGAGGTTTCGCAAGGAAGTCGGAGATACTGTCGCAGGTTTCCGGCGACAGTACAGAAAGTGTTTGTAAAAACTTTATTCTCTCTGATTTAATCCCTTGGAGATCGAAAGTTATTTCGGCCAGTAAAAACCAGTTGTGCGCCTTATTTGGCCAAAACGGTTGCAATTTAATTGCATTACTTGAAGCTGATATCTCCAATGGCTCGGTTTGATCCATCTGATCGGACGTTTGCTGATGGAGATTGGGGTCTTTATGCTCATCACCGTTGGTCATTTTGAAAATTTTTGTATATAAAATGCTTTTAAATTTAAGCTTTTAATGAATAACGAACCCAATAACCAGAAATTTTACAGCAAAAATAAATACACCGAGTGTTAACCAAAACCACACTTTTTACTGATTATTAAATCTAATAATCTTCGACCCGACCCGTAAAACGATACTTGAAATATTTAATGAAAAAAAAAAAACTATAATATAATAATAAAGGAATGAATACCTCGAAGCAGATGGCTTTAAATGATTATTAAAGGAATGGTTACCTTGTTTTACAAAAATAATGATCGCACGTATTGGCCGATGAGTTACCCCCGAATTACTAGACGAGTGTCACAGCGTATTGGGGGGGCTCGTTGAAATTTAAATAAATATTGAAAAGGAGATTCGCTCTCTAGAGAAAGAAATATGAATCGTTCGCGAGAATGTTTTCTTCTGATTCTATTAATCGTATAGGTACGTATGGATGAATTCTATGATCACTACGAGACGAGCTTTTAGAGATTTTACGTTACGTAATTTACCAACTTTTAATTTTCAGCGATAAATGATAATAAAAAGAACGACAATGAACAAAATAAATTGATAAAACCGAGTATGATTGCCTAAAATCAGTGGTTGGAAATTTACAGAAATATTTTTGAAAGCTTTACAAATAAAATGATAATAATTTACTCTATCTCTTGTTTTTATGTAAATTAAGCAAAAAAAAAAACTATATAATATGCTTAAAAAAAAAAAAAATCTCAAAAATAAAAACTTGCGATTTTGTTTCTCGTTGCAACTGCTACTGATGAAGGTGCTGGTCTCGTTCTGTTCCGGCTGATACTACTGGTACTGGTAAAATTGTTGTTTTAAACTCGTTGATTCTCATATGTAAATACGTGTTAATACGATGCTCGTACGTATACGTTGAATAAATGAATCTTGATAATTGTAGTCTACCGCACGTTTTATTTTATGTATCAATGCACGTAAACTGTATTTGATGTGACTCCATATACGTGATGTTGTTGTTTTACATACGACCTTGTTTGCGGTTACGGTACGTATCACACGGTCGCAATATAATGTAGTATATGTGTAGGTGCGTGTTGTTTGTCTCACTTGTTGTTGTTAATACGGCTTCCGTTGCCATTGGCGTCGCTATTCCCCAATGTACAACACAGATGGTACGATCCAGAAATTACACAAAGGAAATACAAATGAAAAAAAATGCGTATTAGAATTTTAATTTTCACTTTTAAGAAGTTTTAATATTGTAAAATGGTACGTACCATTGTATCTGGCACGGCCTAGCGCACCAGATTTCCGTTGTAATAAAACTTAATTTGTGTGTCCTGTTTATCCTCGTGTGTTGTAATTATCGTTGCGGCCCTAAACAGGGACGTTCGGGTGTCACCACTTATGGGGGTTATGTATCAATAACTTGTGTGTTGGACGCGTTAAAATTGAACACCACGTTTTTTTTATTTTTAGAATTTTTATTCTTAACAAAATATTTTATCCGTTTACAAAATGTCACTATAAATTTTTAGGAAAAAAAAATATTCCCAAACACTGTGGTAAGCGAAGCAAAAATTAAATTAAATGGCAAAAATTAAATTAAATTTTTATTGAAAATTATTATTCGCGCACGATATAAAAACTTATTAATTTTCTCCAAAAAATGGCGAGTCGTGTGATCACGTTGAAAACTCTAATCCAATAAAAATATATATCTGTCTCTTTTTCGACGAAAGGAAATTATTTCATTTTTGTTTTCTTTTGGTGTTGACATACGAACAATCGTATGTCAAATCGTCGTTGTCGTGACAAGAACGAGATGGAGCTAAACAAAACAATAGTAAATCAAAAAGAGTTTGAACTCGCTAGCGAAAACGAGATAGAACAAATATCACTAAATAGAATTTAGAGTTCCGTGTCATTTACGCTAGGTGAAAATGAAAATAGTTACGCTAAGAAGAATCTTGTGCGTAAACCCAAATGTGTATGTGGTGGCGAACGTAAATCAATTTATATAAATAAATAATTTATATGATTGATTGCGTAAGGCGCTACAGGATCTTTCGCTCCAAATAATGCCATAAATTTTCAATGGGGTTGAGATCTGGTGGCTGGGGGGAATGAGGGAGTGTTTCCTTTGCATAGTACAATAACCATTCCTTGATCAGCTTTGACGAATGCATGGGTCATTGCCATATACGGAGTGAAAATTTGCCCATGTCCCATTTTCTCAGTACTGGTTAACAAATTATAATTCAAAATATCCAAATAATTAAACCGGTTGATTATGGCTTCAATGAAGCTCAACATGGTTTACACCCCTTCATCATTATACTTCCGCCACCATGTTTTACTCAAGTTCAGTGTTGAGTTTCCGCCACACCATAACTCGGAGGAAATAACATTTTGCCAGAACTCTGAATATTCCAATGCATATTCCAAGCGATTTTTAATATTTTTTTCGACAAAAACATTTCTTGCGTGCCGCACATCCACGATACTTTTGTTTATGCAAAATATTGCGTATTGTCTGAGGTTTTATCGCCACTTTTTCGCATTGGTAAACTTTGGCAGTGATCGGTGTAAATGTGATTCTTGGCTATTTCTTAACCAATTTTGATAAAATTCAACATGCAGGATGGAAAAATAATTCTTAAATTATTTTTAAATTGAAGTTATGGAATATGGCCACTTAGGAAATTAGCTATTTATAACGGAATAAATAAAATTCGTCAGTTACAACAAAAATGGAATATTGTCCATTTGGATGCAACTTGGCTTCTTCACCGATTTTGATAAAATTTGACCTGTAGGATTCTGTGGGAAAAAGAATTTATAGAATATTTTTAATGAAGTTTTGGTATATGGCCAATTAGGATGGAACTTGGTTATTACTGAAGCGATTATGACGAAATGCGACAATTACGTTGTAAATGGGATTTTAAAGCGATTTTTTCTGGAATTTGGTCAATTAGGATGAAACTCGGCTGCTTCTTGGATGCTTCATTTACATCCGTTATCAAAAATAAACTATAAACCGATGACAGGCGACCGTGGCCAGCAGATATGTGAAGGTAAAGAATAGAGGATGCCATAGTTCTAATACGTTTTTTTTAATTTGAAGAATTTTTTAAGGTTTTCAAATATTTAAATATGCGCCTGGCCTCGTTCGTCAAAGTCGCGTTTGGCACAGAAAATGGGGCACCTAGATTTATGGCAATTTTTAAGATTTCGTTTGTTTTATTGGCGCAATCAATTTTGTACAAATAAATGAATGGACTATTAGTTTGACTAATTTCGTAATTCAAGCAGTTAGTTTTTTTTTTTTTAATTTTATTTGTACCTGGAACCTGGAACAACTGTTCCCACTACTAAACAGTCGGGATCTATTCATTAAGAGATTCCCATTCTAATTATCTAAAAATAATATACAACAAATTAAATTTGTTAACTCAATTTTTTGGTTGATAAATAAATACAGTGGCAACAACTAAAAACCACTTAAGTCAGTTCTCAATTAAATCGACTTAAGTGGTTTTTAGTTGTTGCCACTGTACTCTCACTAAATAATATCATAAAAATCTATCTATCTTTAGGTACATTTGTAAATCACCGACGAATAATAGAGAATACTATAGAATTTAAAACGAAAAATTTAAAACCATACATTTAGTTTATACCAAAAATTGGAGACTAATTCAATCGAAGTGATGGAAGATTTGGATAATTTAGTGGATGAAAACGACGAAAACTGGCACGAAAATATAAAAAGCATACCAGATTTTTCATTTTCCAATAAAGACGCTGGTCTCAAAATTAATGTTAACGAAAATTTAAGCCCACGAGATATTTTCGATCAAATATTCACAAAGGATATACTTGAAAAGTTAGTAAATGCAACTAATGCTTACGGGAAGGAATTGTGTAAATTCCAACCTAATACAAGGAATCGGCGTAATGCTGCCTTTCACGATACTAGTGAAGTAGAGATTTGTGAATTTTTTGGGTTCTGTCTTCTACTAGGTCAGTCACATAGCCCAAGCATTCGCCATTCTTTCTCGAGATATTCCTTATATTACTCACCAATATTTCAATTTACCATGTTTGGCCGCCGCTTTGAACAAATACTACGGTGCTTTAGCTGCCATATGACAGAATATGATTATGCTAAAAATGGTGAAAAGTTGGGGAATGTTTCTCCAATACTAAACCCTCTTCTGGTGAACTTTAATTCAGCAATTTCGCTGGCTAAGGAATTGACTGTTGCAATTTTGATTTTTTTTTTCAAGATAATATAAGCGTCTTCAGGGAAACACATTATTTCGCTGTCTCGAACAGAAAAAAGTCGACTAGCTGCGTTGAAATCGAGTCTAAAAGGATAAAAGCTTCAATCTAAATTTACATCGCCTTGAGAGCTATTTCTAGCCCATCACACAAAATGCCAGATAAAAGAAATGTAAACCCAATCATATAGAACAATATATTTATTCAATATTTTTAGTTAGCTCTGTAAGAAATAGTTTTTTCTGAAGTTATATATCTGTCTCAAATCAAAGGGGCACAAGTCGAGTTGTGCCCTTGTACATATTATTTAAAATTCTAATTCTCTATATTCGATTTCATATAGTATCAATTTTTTCTAATATTCCGGCAACTACAAACAGCCGTTACTGTTTAAAAACACTAAAATTCAAAAGACTGATACGATTTTCAAAGATTCATAGTTTTAAAAACGATTTACTAAAAAATGCGAATTTTCGAGTTGTGTCCTTTTGATTTTTGACCACAGATATATTTAATATAGTATACGAGCAGCAATTTTTTAAGCCACAATAAAAGACAAATTCATCGCTCCACAAAGCAATTTTTAACTTTTTTTACATTTTCGGATGAAACATCTTTCATTGGGTCCGGTAGGGTTTGCTATCACGCACACATTTCTCAAGACCGGTATTTCGGTATTGTCCCTGACCAATACCGGTATTCCGGTATTATACCGGTATTTTTTTATATAAATTGTAGTTATTTCTAAGGCTAGTTTAGGTAAATTGCAAAATGAAATAAAAATTGAGTAAAAGGCCAATTTAAAACGTTTAGTTTTATATTTATTATATTAAATTTAGAAATAAGTATTAAATTTAATAACTTCAAGAACAGTAATTTCACTAAAAAAGGTTCGTTCTACGTATTTTAGGAAATAAAATTATTATAAAGGCCGGTATTCACGTACAATTAAATTGCGCAATATAATTGTGTTACGCCCACTATTGCACAATAAAATCCAAAAATGTTGAATAAAAATTGAGTATATTGTGCAATATACTGACGTCACACAATTATACCGGTGAATACCGGCCTTTATGCATAGTCGATACTATTATCACGTAGAGAAGATCTAATTGTTGTACAAATTTAACCAGGTGCAAAAAATGTTCTTCCTGCTTCGGCGCTACTATTTTTTATAAATTTTCACATCGACAACCTTCTTCCTCCCAGACAGAAAACTCTTTTTTTAGTTTTGCCTAGACCTGTAAGATGTATAAAATGTGTGGTCTATGTTGCCTTGTCTTTATTAACTTTATTAAATACCAGGTCTAGTAGCTACTGATTCATCCAATTCCGATATATTAGATAACCTGTGATGTCCATGCAAAGATTTATTCAGTTTCGAAGGAGCATGGCACTCAACTATATTCACTATTAATTGAACAATATTTTGCTTTCGACCATTGCTCAAATTTTATTTGTGTGTTATCCTTTAAGGTCGCTGCACGAGTATGGATATAAATCCGTACAATCTGCATCCGAACGAAGTTAGTAACTTATTTGACCTTTTGCTAAGTAAATTCGTCTATTTTACTTATCAACTACTCTTTGCTTTTAGTTTCAATAATACTATGAGAACTTCAATAATAACAAAATAACAACAAATTTTTTTAAAAATCGAAAAGTCAGAAATAAGCAAACAGGGGAAAAAATAGCTCGTAATATATATTTTTTGGTATGGTTATGTTGGTTTTCTGCGGATATTTTGCTTAATGTTGAAATAATTTTAACTCGAGAGGGGAAATAGGGGAATATTTTTTCGGTCACATGACAATATTTGGGTAATTTCATTGGATGAATGACCGGATTCAGATTGTACGGATTTATATCCATACTCGTGCAGCGACCTTTAAGTAAATATTATAAAGGGTTAATTTGCCTAACGTTCCCTAATTCTTGTAGATAACGAAATTTTAAACTTGGTGACTAAGTTGTCCTGAACCCAAATTGTTTAACATAAATACAAAACTGGCGTCTGAAAGAAGAGTGGCATTCGTAATAATGTTGTAACGACCCTACCTGGTGTCTAATTCTCTTTCATCAAATAAAATGGTGGAGTTAAGGTCTACTAGGCTTTTAAAATACAACTTTTCAACTCATATGAATGTTGAAGCATAAAGAACAAACTATTTCATCTGGTTTTCGTATTCACAATTAATGAATGACTTTTCCATACCAAACTCTGATTTAACATATTTTCGCGACATATATTATCATTCTTTGTAGGAGAACGTCAAAGAGTCATAGTTTGTGATTTAGTTCCAAGGAATCGCAATTCTCGCATATGTATGTAACTTATTGTTTCCATTTTATTTAGAAAATGAAGATTCGCTGTCGCTACTTATTACATGTTTTGTTCTGATTGGATATCGTAATCAGAATTTTTGTTTGTTATACAGAACCCTAAGCACTTCTAGTTGAATTCTATGTGCATAACAAAGTTGGTGATGGCTTTGAATGAATCGCCCTACGTTTTGCATTCCACTTTATACTAGCTCTATCTGGTGTAATGCTCAAAATATCTTTATTTAGACTTAAATCGAAAGTTTCAAGTCTTTTTTCTAGAAGATTTAAATAGCTTTCAGCTGTATTTACTCTTGAATGGATTGAAATAAATATACCAACTTATTCTTGAAAAGGAACCATTGATTTGGTATGATAAATCATACTAAAACAAAGAAGAAAAAAAATTTATATTTCAACAATCCGAAATACCGGTATTTCGGTATTCCAAAAATCGTTCGGTATCCCGGGATTTCGGTATTCGGTATACCGGTATTGCAAGCCCTAACATCTTTAAAATCTTTACATTTGTAATTCCTGCCTATGCGAAAGTAAGTAATATATTTCCCCTTTTAGTACACGTATTATTTAGTACATACAAAGCTAAAATTTGTATATTGAATATACCTACAACATCTTTAAAAATTGTAGTTTCTTGGATCGCGCTTGAAACATGTTTCATTAAGTAAATAGGTTGCCAGGATTTAACACGTCCCGACAATTTATGTTGTAATTTTTAATTGTGTGCTCAATGGTATAAAATGATTATCGTAATTTTTATACAACTGTTAATCCATCCTGATTTATAATATAAATACAATTTTATAAAATATATAGTTATTGATTTTAACCCCCCAAAATCACCATTAACCTAAAAATTATTATGTTTATTTACCAAATCTATTTTCTTTTATTTCAGATGCTTAAATTTATAGCCAAAACTATCATTATCGTTTTGATGCTAGTTCTACACATTAGTTATTGCTGTAAAATATCAGAATTTTCATGTCGTGGCGGTGTAATATGTTTACCATTAGATAAATATTGTGATGGCAAAGATGATTGTGGTGATAAAAGTGATGAGCCACCATATTGTACAGGTATGTAGTTTTTTTTATAATCATATTATACACATTAGGGTCGTAATAATATCAAGTAATAAATAATAGTTTGAAATTGTGCTGTATATACGTTATTAGGTTGGGGAAGTGTAAAAATATCGATAAAACGAAATGAAAAATTATATTTTATGTATATATAGTAGATGCTCTCAGGATTAATTATTCGACATTAATTTAACGAGGTTGTGCTACAAGCTCAAAGAATCTGTATATTTATACACCGCGTTCAGATATGGCCAAAAATCTGTTGATTTATAAAAGTTATGTATATCACATTTTGATTAATTAAACAGTAATGATAATTATATCTAATTAATTAAATATTTTGCTTATATTTCATTAATTGTTGGTTGTTTATTAATATTTTATATTATGCCTTGTAATTGAGAGGCGCATATTATCGACGAACTGAATATTTGTTGATTTATGTTAACGTTTAACCTTTATCAAAAATGTTTATTTTTCTGGTTATGACTTTGAAAATTGTTCGAATACAAATTTTCAGTAATTTTATTAATTATGTATAAGTTTATTAAAAATTAATTATTTATTAAACAATACAAATATTGTATGTGTGTATATCAAATAAATTAGTAAGTAAAATAATTTTAATTTTCTAGAATAAACACGCTTGATAGTCATTTAATATTTTGATTCAGATTTTTGTATTTTTAATCACAAACCACAAGATAAAATCAATGCAAAATGGGGTGAACCCTTTTTTAATTAAAAAATATTAATAAAGGTTAATATCCAAAAAAAACGATTAATTAAAATATAAAAATACATTTCATTGAAAATTATTTTTCGGAACTTGAGTGTTATGTTAAATTTATGGTACATTTTAAAACAATCAAATTTATCAAACAAAAAGCTCTACAATAAATTAAATTTTAAATTGAATTAAACTTACTCATAAAGAATATCAAAATGTTATATTTAAATAATATTGGAAATACAAGCCTAATATCGTTTTTGTTACATAACTGAAATTATTTATTTAGGTATTATGCAATATTTCGTTGCTGTTGCGCTAATAAATACGAAAAACTTCAATAGTCTCATCGCTTATTGAATTTCACCTACATCGATGCACAAAAAATATAAAATAAAATTCAATTTAGGCAACGAATCAAATTATGATTTCTATACAAATACGCCAAAATGCACAAAAAATAGGAAACTTTCTAGAATAAAAATCCATCAATAGAAATTAAATATAAATTTTTGCTGTTTCAATATTAAATAACATTCTAGTGGAATTGATTAATATTACGGATTTGTTTTGTATATATGTGAATAATGCAAGTGGCTCTTTGTATTTATTTTTATACGACGTTTCCCGGATATGACAAAAGCGCTGAATATCATTAAATTCCTATTATCAATATATTTATTTTCAAGTCGTAGAATCCTTTCCATATAGAAATACCATTTAGAAATTTAAATTTTTACTACCCTCTATACATTTTTGTTTATCGCAAATACGCGTAAATTAACTATCTTTCAATTCACTCCAAATAATAAAATCAAACACATCAGCGTGTCGCTAAATCCAACCAGTGGCGTAACTAGGTACCCGCAGCACCCGTAGCCTCGGGGGAACCCACGACCGTCGAAGCCTACGAGATTTTCTATATTAGTTCAAATTTAGGATTAGATATCTCAGATTAAGCTTAACTTTTCAAATTTGCAGAACGGTACATTTCTAGGAAGTTTTTTGGGAAATGCGGTGTTCTAATTTGTAGAAAAAGAACTAAATGTTCCTGTTGCTATTATGGTTCTGACTCCATAGAAGTAAAAATTCCTTTAGGTTCTGACCGATATTTAAATTTAGAATAAAATTAGCAAAGCTCGTTTGAATTTAAAGTTGTCTATATCAAACGACAACAATTTTAGTATTTGCCGCGTTGATTTATTTGTATTATACGTTTTGCATAACTCAAAAAATTAGAATTTGAATTTGATTTTTATGAAGTTGAATTTGATTTAGAAAAGGGAGCTTATATTGTAATCTGCTGGTGTTAGCAGCTTGCGATGTATCATTATTATCTCCATAAAACTCAAAAAGAAACTAGAATAACACATAACCGCAACAGAAAATAAATTTTTGTTTCCCTCACTTGAGCCAAACCAGTCAGTCTCTATAATCAATTAGCGTTCGTTCGACTTATAGTTTCTTATTTAGCGTATCTTTTGATGACCAGTAAACCGTAAATAAAAATTAAATTTACCGGTCTTTACTTCGAAAAACTATTTCGAAAATGCAAATGCAAGTGATTGTGTTTTTTTTTTGTTATTTTTAGTGAGGTTTTTCTGATTTTGGAAAATCTCGCTTCCGGATGCGTGATGCTTGAGACTTAATTGGTGATTCAGAGTATATGAAATAGTCAGGTTATTCGAGAATTTTAGAGGCTAATCGAAGAATTCGTTTAAAAAATTATCCGATATGATCCGAGGGTTCTACTCTTATGGCATATCATTTTTTTGAGCTTAGCCTTAACTTGATTAGTACATAGGGTTAGTAGCATTAAATTATTTGTCAATTAAATCCAAATTTACACGAATTTTCGTAATTTTTTAAAATTTTCGTAGGGTTTTTTCATTTTTACAGTCTTTCTGATACTTCATTAATAAATATACTAGGGGGTACAGCCCGTCCTAAGACGGGTACAATTTATATATAATTACCTGTTAGGGACCTCCAAAATGGCATTCAAAATTTTTGTAGGTAAAAGACAGATTTGTAAGTTGTATCTCGCTATCTCGGTTAGGCGCAGCTTGTACAATCTAGAACTGACTCTTTGAAGTATATCGCATGAATCTATTTGGCACAAACAACTATCGTAGTTTTGTAGTTACGCATCGTTTGAAGAAAAAGTTTTCCCCAATTCAAAAAACTGCAATCAAATGTTCCGGAAAGCGAGCGTTCTGGAGTCAATCAGTACGACAAAGCTAGTTTAAGGTCCGTCGTGCCTAGGCACGAACATTTCAATACTTAAATTATGCACAGGAGAACAACTCATTATTGTTGCGAATTAAATTTTTTTTTTTATTTATAATGTTTGGACTTCTACAATAATTATGCTCTTAGCCTTATAAAAATTTATAAGTGGACGAAACCAACTACGTGGAAGTGGCATAATACTGGTTTCTGGAAGTTTATAGTGATTCCCAGCACTTTTATTTCATGTTCTAGTCATTCTGAAAAATTTCCTTATATACTACGTCGTTTAGTAAATTGCCTTGTGTATGTCCATTAGCTATCATTACTTTCAGGTGTTCGGGATTTTTTGCTCTTGTTAGTGATACATAAAGCTGGCCGTGTGTAAATACTGGTTCCGTTAAATGAACGCCAACTCTTTCAAACGTTTGTCCCTGACTCTTGTTAATTGTCATTGCATATGCGGGAATTATTGGAAATTGTCTTCGCTTTAAAATGAATGGTAGATTCGTATCACTTGGTGCCAAATCTATTCTTGGGATAAACACTCTATCTCTTCGATTGCATTCAGAAATAATTTCTGCTGTAATAAAATTTTTTTGAAGTGATTTTAAAATCATTCTCGTACCATTGCAGAGGCCCCTCTTTGGATTTAAATTTGTCATTAACATGATTATAACTCCAACTTTTAAAACTAACGTATGTAAAGGCATTCCTGTACAGCGATTTTGGTCGCAAAATGAGGATTCATTTGAGGATTACCGGAAGGCAATAGTATTGGTAAATTGTATTGGTGTTGAATGTGCATTTTTTGTTTCAATTTTTCGTTTAATATGATGCAAATAAGAGAGATAAAATGACGCGAGTAATGGGTATAACATGATACAAATAAGAGGAATAAGCTCAAAAGAGAACGATTGATGTATTAAATATTGAGGGGACTGAGATAGAACAACAAATTTCGAAATAAAAAAAAAATTAAAAATATTTACGACTACGAAGTACGAAGCGAGACTCAAAATAAAAAATATTAACCAAAAAAAAAAACAAAAAAGTTAGAAAACAAAATGATTTTGCTTATTTGGTTTAGTATTGTGTTGCAACTCATGTCATGATGGTCGGTTGCTATGCTATACGATGTTATGTCCGAGGATGGAGAAATTTTATTGTAGCATATACACAGCAAATAAAAAAGCGAGATGTAATGTAAATTCAATAAGAAGAATTTATAAATTAAAAATCATTTATATTACTGTTAACCGAAATTGAGGACCGAAAATTTTTATGTGGCGTAATTAATTACTTTTCAATAATAATTAAATATTACACAATTAATTCTTAAAAATGAATTAATTCATAATTAAAATTTTAATTAATTAATTGATTTAAAAAAAATTGATGTAGCAAAATTAATCCTTTATTAAAAATTAATTAATTTCACGGTAAAAATTTTGCGAAATTAATTAATTTTTGTCGTTAGAATTAATTGTTGTTAACTTAATGTAAGGGGCCAATTTAATTAAATTATACCTAAATTGTTATTAGTTATAATTTTTTTTTTATGAAAATCAATAAATAATTAATGAAAAGAAAAATTATAAATTATATTATATCACAATTATCACAATCTGCCTGAACAATAAACAACAATAGACACAAAAATATTTATGAATTCCCCATGTCAGAAGAAAGGGAAAAATAACTCAAGGCGAGCGTAAGCACCAAAAATTTGAACCGATTCACCCGATTCGTTTATTTTTGATACTTACCACGAGGAAACGCATGAGAAAATACACTAATACAATAAACAAAATTTTACGGCACACAATAGCAAAATGTATACTATACGTTGTGTACATATACAAAATTCTCAATCCTCAATCCTCATTTTGCGACCAAAATCGCTGCACTGATGGTGTTTGATTATGTAGAAACTAGGGCGAATAATTATTTTCAGTGGAATCTTCGGAAATGATTTTATCAGAACTATAATAAATGTGAGGCTTTCCATTAATTGAATTAATGATTTCGCGGTTTATTTCCAAAGTGTCTTTGTTTGTTGGTGCCAAAATTGCTCGTTTTGAAAGTTCTTCAACTGGCATACTGCTTCCAAATATTTCACTAATGAGATTTTCTTTCACAATCATTGAATTTGTTATTTGTATCGAATTAATTGGGATACCACGTGTATTTTCATCAAGTGTTCTAGTTCCAATAGCAAGCAACCAATCGCAACCAATCGTCAACAATCCAAACCTTTGTAAATATATTTATATATGTATTTCACAGCGCGAAGTGATGTACAACATTCAACGTTGATGTGTGCGTTGAATTTCAACACTAAAAATGGATTGTATGGAACAACATATCTATTATCCATCACTGATCCTCTCACTTGTACTATAAATCCTTGACAACGACGGTACAATGGATAACCATCAACGTTGTGCAATATATTTTCAGCAAATTGCTTTGGAAATTGTTTTTTACAGTTTCCATCTTCCATACATACAGCATGAGGATTCTGACCTCCACATAGGGTCCATGCATCATACACCGAGTAACAATTTCATGCAATCTTTGATTTGTAGCAACATCAGAAATTTCTGCTGAAATAACTTGATCTATTTTCTCTATAGTTGTAAATTTATCTGGTGCATGTAAAGTGAGTAGAATGTGTGCATGTGGAAGTCCACGCTTTTGAAATTCAATGCTATACACAAACACTTTACATTTTCCTAAAACTCCATGTACTGTTAGATCTTCAATGAGTGCTTTCAACTTTAATTTAAATACACGGGCCACTAAATCTGGACGATCAGATGTTTGCTCGCCTAAATTGAGATTTTCAACAATTTCTTTCCATTGAGGATTTGCAGTGAATTTTATGAATAGGTCTGGTGGTCCAAGTTTAGCGAAAATCGACATTGCATCTACACATCGTTCTCTCATATTGCGGGGTGATCCCCCAAATGATGAAGGCAAGATAACTGGAACTCCAGCTTGAACACCTGCATTTTCTGCGACCTTTGCCATATGATCTTCAAGTCCTTGATAGAGTTCAGTTCGTAATTTCTTTTGATTCTGTCTAATGTAATTAAGGCCCGATTGTATGAACGAGGATAAATGATTAATCCTCTGATTTAGCGTAGTTTTCATTGTTTTATATAAGGCAAACTACGCTAAATCAGAGAATTAATCATTTATCCTCGTTCATACAATCGGGCCTAAGATTGTTTGCTTCAATTTGCAAACATTGATCAACAATAAATTGCTGAGTTAATTTTCCAGCACTTAAAATAGGATTAAATTCATCCCTGATTGAAGTCAATGTACCAATATATTATAATTTGGTGATGTTTATTCTTTTTTGGTTCCGTTGAACTCCCTCGTGTGTTGTGCACTGCCAATTCGGTTGCCATCTGGGTTGACCGTATGGGAACAGAAGTGGATATGTCATTGGAGCTAGGTTTGGACTCAAAATATTCAAATTGATATATTGTTGTTGACTATTGTTTGGATTTTTGGGATAAATACGAATATCGCGTTCAAAAGGAGGTTCACCGTCATCGTTAACAAAAACCATTGCTATTTCGTTAGATGTTGGTGCGTTGTAGCGTCGTTGATCAGATTGTCTATCCCTCCGAAACTCCATATTTACAGTTGGACAATCTTTCCCTACTTGAATTGCTTCATTTCGTGCTCTTAATTCAATTTCTTTGAGCATTCGATAAGAGTCTGCATAACGATTGTGTTGTCTCAAGAAATGATCAATGTTCTGAATGATTATTTGATTACATTGTGCATTTGCTGGATGATTCATTCGTATTTCAGTAGCTTGTGTACTATCGATTACATATAATTGAGCGGATTGTGGAGTAGCGCCATTTATTGGAAGCAAATGACTTGTGCGATGGTAAATTTGTCCATGTATTTTAGAGCAGTAAGGACCTCTGCCTGGCATGTCGACAATTTTTGCACCCATCGAAGCGAATGATACTGCGATGTTATAATTTCTCATGTTTTCGCCAAATTCTTTATAGTTTGGATGATGCGGATTTGAGATTAATTCTTGCAAAAACTCTAGATATTGCAATTCGTTTCCATGTTCGTCCTCAAGTTTGCAAATTTTATTATTCCTTTCTTACAACACATGGTAAATTTGCCATCTGACGGACGCTCAGCAATTAAATTTTTGGCTTCACAATATTGCAATTTTACATTCAAATCTCCACAGGTATGTTGTATAACAGTTGCCTCGTTAAAATTGATTGCATCTTTGCGTAATGCTTGATTTTGTAGCTCTAAACGTTGCTGGCGATTTTGAGCAGTAACGTAAATTCTACTTTGACGTTGCTGTGGTGTTTCATTAGCACGTCGATCAGCAGAATTTATTGCAAAAGATGCAAATCGTTGTTGAGTCTGAACCGGTGTTTCATTAGCACGTCGCAGTCTATCTCGATCAGCGTTTTCAGCATATATTCTTTTAAGTTTTTCATCATTTTGTTTAGCACGCCAACGCTGTTGACGCTCTCGATTTAATTGACGCTTCTTTTCTGCTGGCTCTTCATTCGCCATTGTTAACTGACAAATTAACAATTTAAAAATGTATAGTTTGGATTGCTGCTTATGCGATTCCTGAAAAATGTATTGCGTAATTTTTTTAACTTACACGCTTCAGCGTTAGGAAGTAATTACTTTTACTACAATACAAAAAATGCTATTTCTCCCCTCTGGTACCTCACAGAAGCATCCAACCGAAAAATTATCAGGGTATTACAAATTTAATTACGTATCCAACAATGTATAACACTTGACCAGTTGGAGCAACTGCTTTGTCACCAGGGCCCAAAAACTGTAAAACAAATATGTTGGGACGACCCTACCCACGATTTTACCATGAAGACGATAAGCTATCGACCTACGCTTTTCGTTATTATATCACAATTTAACTGATGTTTGGTGGAAATTGTGGTGGAACTTTTGGAATGGCTTTTTGGGGTTGTGTGTTTGGGGTAGCTCTTTTAGACCAAACTGATTTTTTTGAAGTTTTTTGAAAATGTTTATACTAAAATCCAACTTTATGCTCAAACTTCTATAAAAATTTAATTGAAAGTCAAATTACCTTCCTAACGATGTGCATATCATGTTAGTGGAACATTCTATTCTTTAAATTTGGGCGAGAAACTTAAAAAAGTTGAAATTTTTCAAGGTCAAGTTAAATAAAATTAATATTTCAACTAAGTTGACGATCGCGGAGGTTCATAATGTACAAAATTTTTGTTCTTTATGCACATATCTACAATAAACTGGTAAAAGAATGTCAAAATGTTCAACCATTCAGAAATTATGACTGGTTAATGAGACAAAAAATGACTTGATCGATAATGGTGATATAAAAAAAAAAAATTGAAATATTATTATTTAAGTATTTTTGGAAATAACGTGGAAGTTTTGAAACTCTAGGGATGCACCATGCACGCAATTAAAAATTTACAACACTTACCAGAAATGAATATGTGGGTAATTGAGATTTTTCTGAATTCGTTACGTTAATGTGTATCTGTGTAAAATTTTTTGTTATTTTTTTTAAATTACTGTTTGATTATAGTATTAATAATTTTTAAAACTTACCGATGAAGCAAAACAAATATTTAATTTTTGTTGAATTGGTTCTTTTTGGCGTTTTGATTTTATAAAAAAAATTTAATATTTTTTTTTTGATGACTTTTATAGTGCCAAAAAATAATATTCAAAAAAAAAAAAGTCCGAAAAAAGGTTATAGTAACCTTTGATGGCCGGTCTCCACTTGTGTATTTTTCTCTTGACAAAAATAAAATCCAGTCCATTATTTTTCTCGTGACAATTTTTAGTACATTATGCAAAATACATACACAAAAATGGTTTTGAGCATGCGCATTGAAATTTTGTCAAGGGAGAAAAAGATCAGAATATTCAAAAATTTTGTCATGACGTTGTGCCAATTGAGCATAAATTGTTTTTTATGCTCAATTTCTTGTCATTTTATGTTGAATATTTTGACAACCAAAATGAAATTTTCATGTTTTTTCGGAAAATTTTAGCCTTTTAATAAATTTTAGGTGAAAATAAAATAGAAATTGTGTTATTAAATTAAAACATAAATAATAAATTGTGGAATATAAATTTAATATTCCAAAAATTATTTTAACCGAAAATGGAACCAAATTCAAATTTTTTTTTTCTCAAAGAGAGAAATTTGTTATATTCTTTATGTTAGTAGTTGTAGAAAAAATGTCATGAGCCGAATGTCATTTATTTTTTGTCAAAAGAAAAATACACAAGTGGAGACCGGCCTTGAGCGTTACACGGAAACATTTCTGTTTAATTATTATATTAAATTGATTGATTTTTCTGTATTATTGAAATTGTTCGAAATCAATCGGCATTCACATATTTTTCGAGTTTTTCTGGGTACTTGCAAAGTTACACATATAAATCTAAATGGTGATATTTAAAAGATTTTTTGAGACTATTTATTATGCCAAAATTTCAATATTTGCGTTGTACCTGGCGATGATTAGCACGAATAGGATTTTCTTGATTTTACGTAACAACGGATAATTTGATATTTGAGAAATTTGTGATGCTTTATCGATATATTTAGAGGGTTCCGGTCAGTTGATCGTAAACAATTTATCGTGTTACAATTGAACGTGACCAATTGATCGTAGACACAATTGATCGTTAATACAATTGATCGTATGGACAATTCAAGTTCTGGAATATGGCCAATTAAGATTTAACTTCGCTGTTTCTTGACCGATTATAATGAAATTTAACATAGACGATATAAATGGCCTCCTAAATGATTTTTTAAATAAAGTTCTGGATTATGGTCAAGTAGGATGGAACTTCGTTATTCCTTACTTGATTATGATGAAATTTGATAAATGCGTTGTAAATGGGATTCTAAAATGATTTTAGGATAAAATTCTGGAATATGGCCAGTTACACGGTTAACAGTTACACGCATTAACCAGAAACGAAAATTTAAATTCTGAAAAATGAATTTTATTGAAATAATCTGGAAAATGGAGATTTTCATTCTAACTTTAACATTAAATCTGCATTAACTAGAAACGAAAATTTAAATTCTGGATTATGAGGATCAAATCTTCCTTATCCAGAATATTTTGTTGAAATATTCTGAAAAATGGATATTTTCATTTTAATTCTAATTATTTTGAATCTACAGTAAATATATATTTACAGTAAAATAACAATTATTACACTTTTAAATAATAAATTATTATCACACAAAGAAAGTGTAATAATTGTTATTTTACTGTAAATATATATTTACTGTAGATTCAAAATAATTAGTATTGTGATAAAAGTGCGGCGTAAAAAATGGAATCATCCCATTGTATGAACTTAATTCTAATATTAAATTTGCATTAACCAGAAACGAAAATTTAAATTCTGGAAAAAGAAGATTAAATGTCCCTTATCCAGAATATTTTGTTGAAATATTCTGGAAAATGGAGATATTCTGGATTGTGAGGATTAAATCTTCCTTATCCAGAATATTTTGTTGAAATGTTGTGAAAAATGGAGATTTTCATTCTAATTATAATATTAAATTTGCATGAACTAGAAACGAAAATTTAAATTCTGGATTATGAGGATTAAATCTTCCTTATCCAGAATATTTTGTTGAAATATTCTGGAAAATGGAGATTTCCATTCTAATTCTAATATTAAAACTGCATTAACCAGAAACGAAAAGTTAAATTCTGGAAAGAGAAGATTAAATGTCCCTTGTCCAGAATATTTTGTTGAAATTGTAGAATGTTGGGGCGTTGTGGAGCTCTCGGCTATTTGTATAAAACGCCACACTCGCTTTAAGCGTCTCGATTCACCACAGAAATAAAATAAACCACGCACAATTTAAGAAACAAAAAATTATGATATTTATTGTTGGGAATTATATCACCCAAATTAATTGCACAAATTGTTTAAAATTTATTTACCAATAAAAAGAATAAAAATTTAATTTTAATATTTTTCACCACGCACTTATTATATTTTTCACGAGTTATTTTAAAATGGCGAAAATGCCAAGCAAAAATTACTATATTAAAAATATCCGAAATCACAAAAGAAATTATTTTTTCTCATCGGAGTATGAAGCGTATCTACTTTCTTATGTATCAAAAAACGTTCCGAAATATAATTATTTTTCAATGTATAACATTCTCTTGCTTACCAAATATTTGGTGTTGACATCAGGGATGAAAAAAGTTGGTCCTATAGAACTTTTTTCGGTCCTTTAGAAAATGAAAAGTCCTTCGATACTTTTGACCAAAATTTCGGTCCTTTCGAAAAAATATTTATATTTGAATTTTTTCTGTAAACGTCAGGCAGCACTTTTCGAAGATCGAATAATTTTTCGTTGGCCAACTCTTCTAATTTTGACAAAATTTTAAAAGATGAGACAACTAAATACTGACGGCAAACGAACGTAACAACGCTTTTTCTCTTTGTTGATTGATTGTTATTTCCATTTTAATTGTAATATTGGTGGCGTGCGAGAGTGCAAGTTAGGGTTCCCAAACCATCATTTTTTGAGAATTCCAACATTCTTTTGTGAAATTTGTCCTTTCCGCTTTCTGTGAGCTAATATGTCCTTTATTTTGTGGGAAATTTCCTTTTTATGTTTAATTATATTCTTTGTTATTTAGTTTTGTGTGTTAGTTTTTTAATCTTGCCATGCGAAATATGTAATAGAGTTGTATTTTCAAAATATAATACGCATCCCTCAATAATTTTAACCAAAGATAGCTATTGGCATATTTAGCATAATGGATAAATTGCGAGATGATAATCTAAATAGATTTTATGGTTCCAAAGTAAACAAAAAGTTTGAAAATTCAAGACACTGGCAGAACACTGTACTCAAAGGAATTCAATAATATTTGTAAGAGAAATCTCTATAAAATCTTGAAAAAAGATTTGATTTCGTTAATTTTGAGTTGATTTTCGTTTTGTTTTATCGTTATCAATTTATCATAATGTAATATCTTTCCGAAATTTCGAACTACCTAGTTCTATCAAGACTAAATAACTCCAATTTAAATAAAAGGGGATAAAAAAAATAAAAAATACAGAAATTTTAAAATCCAATTACCAAATATAATATCCAATTACCAAATATAATACATCCAATTACCGAATATATCCAATCCATCCAATTACCAAAAAATAAATCTAGAAAAATTATTTTGTTTAAAATAAATGAAAAGATTCAATTTTAGTAGAAGCGATACAATTCCTTTGATCTGTTTCTGCAAGGCTGATGAAGCATTAACCAATTTAACATAAATCCGCATTCGCTCCAATACATTCATCGATACCATACTAACCCAACGAATTAAGTCAACCACAACACAACCTGAAACATTTATGGTAGAACTTACAGTGGAAGTGATATTAGCGACATAATTCCTTTGAACCCAAATACTGCCCAAATATTTATGAGTTAAGGACCAATTATTCGATGATCAAAAAGGCACTCTTGAGAAGTTTTCGGTTGATAGTCAACAAAAAAACATTTACAAATTTTTGTATTAAGCATCGGGCCCAAAATCTGCGAGTTGAATTTAATTTCCAAGGAAAAGTCCTATTGGATACCATAGTAAGCTTAGTGCCAGAGTTATCACCTTCCAAATTATCTAACCGAGCTTATTCCAATATCTTGCATAAGAAAAATACAGATTAGGATTCAAGCACCCGTAACTCAAAAAGTAAGGCATTTGGAGCAATCTGCCCGTGAATATCTTTAATTGGAACCCCAAGCCATACAAAATCCTTCAATATGAACAAATTTGGCCGAAACTCAATTTCCATATGATTAGTGTGGGGTTCTTTGATATTCGATTCTTATTGAATTAGATTTAGTTTATATTTGAAAAATATATTAAATTTGAAATATAGTAATATGTCGTCATGCGAATGCTAAAGTATTCTATATCCATTTTTGATTTTATTTGACTTTGGAGAAGAAAATTGCATTTCCGGGTCTAATTGAAAGGAATTTTAATATTTGTTTTTTGTAAAGCATTCAGAAATGTTAGAACACTAAACCAAAATTGACACTTCATCAATGATTAAATCACTTCAATTTGAATGATTAAAAGAACCCGTTACATTGTTAAATAAAGTCTTTAATTTTAGCATTTTTAGTTCTGTAATAATGATTTATTTGATTACATAAATATAACTACATAATTAAATAAAAATATCATAAATAGGCAAAAATTGTATATAAAAATGATTTTATGTAGACGTGCTTGATATGGAATATTGTGGATATCTCCCATAATCCCATAATTCTAAACAAACCATTTACTGAGTGAGTGCAGACTTCTAAGTTGTGGTCAATTTATCAACTGAATATGTGTAACTGATTTACATTCAATGACATTCGACTTCTGCAAAAAAGTTGAAACACAATATAGGAGAAACTTATAAAGACAAAAAGAGAAAAAATAATCATCTGCTTGAAAAGTCAATTGAACCCCGAGAAACAAACCCAAAAATCGTCGTCTGCTTTTTTTTGCAGAAGTCGAGTTTCATATTTTTTCTGTAAAATCGGCGATGCGTGAATAAATAACTAAAATAAGGTTACATAAACAAGAAAACCAATCATTTGTTTTGATTTAAGACATTTTTTGTTTAAATTTATTTTTTATGTTTAAAGAAAACAAATTTTTGATATGACATCTGCATCTGCGAAAATCTTTGAATGTAAAAATCAGTCTTTATTCACAAAATCGCATTCAACCTTTTACCTCTTAACAAAAACGAAAAAAAGATAAATATCTTTTGTTACTTTTAGTGACATCTATCGGTGAAATATGTAAGTAGTAAGTTCATCGAAAAATTAAAAAAAGTCCTTTGAAGCTCAATTAAGTCCCCAGTGCTCAACATTTTAGTACTTTGGAATTTATGTCAATTTCATCCCTGGTTGACATACGAACAATCGTAATGTCAAATTCGCTGTTTTTGTGGACGCGAGATGGCAGAGAGAAAATATCAATTCAAATTCGAATTGAGTTAACTAACGAAAATGAGATGGAGCAAGAATCACAAAATATAATTTAATGTTCCACTATATTTTGTGTCGATATCATTTTCGCTAGATGGCGAATAAAAAGTTTTGTTACGCAAAGAGATTATCTCATGCGTAAACCCAAATGTGTACTACGTGGTGGCGAACGTAAATCAATTTCTATAAATAAATAATTTATATAATTGAATGCGTGAGGCGCTACAAAATATTCTGGAAAATGGAGATTTCCATTCTAATTCTAAAATTAAATCTGCATTAACCAGAAACGAAAATTTAAATTCTGGAAAAAGAAGATTTAAACTCAAAACTGACTTATTTGAATTTTAAATTGAGAAAAGAAATTTTATGAATAATCAATATTATGTTAGGTACTAAAGACAGTACAGATACTAAAACTGCATAATTTTCAAATACAAGATTTTGCACTTACAAGATTTTGCAATGCAAGACAGCGAAGTTCCACCTAAATTGGCCATATTCCAGAACTTTGTCCAAAAATCATTTAAGAATCACATTTATATCATCCATCGTAATCAATCAAGAAACAGCGAAGTTCCACCTTTATTAGCCATATTCCAGAACTTTGTCAAAAAATCATTTAAGAATCCCATTTCCATCGCACATGTCAAATTTCATCATAATCGGTCAAGAAACAGCGAAGTTCCAACGATCAACTGATCCACGATCAATTGTCCATACTATCAACTGATCCACGATTAATTGTCAATACGATCAATTGATCATAGGATCAATTGTCTCCATCATCAATTGTTCATACAATCAGTTGTATCTACGATAAATTGTTTCGACGGTCAATTGTTGTACGGTCAATTGTTGTACGATCAATTGTTCACGATCAATTATTTACGGTCAATTGACAGTAAATCATATTTAGAACGTCATTGCATAAAGCTGCGAGATGATTCGTTTGATTCGAGGCCATACAAATTATTATATTTACATTGGGAATAAATATTCTGAATTTTTGCCAAAAGCCACACTTTGTAATATTATTTTCTGAGTTCATATATGATGATGACGATGAACACAACTATAGTTGTGTTCATCGTCATCATCATATATGAACTCAGAAAATAATATTACAAAGTGTGGCTTTTGGCAAAAATTCAGAATATTTATTCCCAATGTAAATATAATAATTTGTATGGCCTCGAATCAAACGAATCATCTCGCAGCTTTATGCAATGACGTTCTAAATATGATTTACTGTCAATTGACCGTAAATAATTGATCGTGAACAATTGATCGTACAACAATTGACCGTACAACAATTGACCGTCGAAACAATTTATCGTAGATACAACTGATTGTATGAACAATTGATGATGGAGACAATTGATCCTATGATCAATTGATCGTATTGACAATTAATCGTGGATCAGTTGATAGTATGGACAATTGATCGTGGATCAGTTGATCGTTGGAACTTCGCTGTTTCTTGACCGATTATGATGAAATTTGACATGTGCGATGGAAATGGGATTCTTAAATGATTTTTTGACAAAGTTCTGGAATATGGCTAATAAAGGTGGAACTTCGCTGTTTCTTGATTGATTACGATGGATGATATAAATGTGATTCTTAAATGATTTTTGGACAAAGTTCTGGAATATGGCCAATTTAGGTGGAACTTCGCTGTCTTGCATTGCAAAATCTTGTAAGTGCAAAATCTTGTATTTGAAAATTATGCAGTTTTAGTATCTGTACTGTCTTTAGTACCTAACATAATATTGATTATTCATAAAATTTCTTTTCTCAATTTAAAATTCAAATAAGTCAGTTTTGAGTTTAAATCTTCTTTTTCCAGAATTTAAATTTTCGTTTCTGGTTAATGCAGTTTTAATATTAGAATTAGAATGGAAATCTCCATTTTCCAGAATATTTCAACAAAATATTCTGGATAAGGAAGATTTAATCCTCATAATCCAGAATTTAAATTTTCGTTTCTAGTTCATGCAAATTTAATATTATAATTAGAATGAAAATCTCCATTTTTCACAACATTTCAACAAAATATTCTGGATAAGGAAGATTTAATCCTCACAATCCAGAATATCTCCATTTTCCAGAATATTTCAACAAAATATTCTGGATAAGGGACATTTAATCTTCTTTTTCCAGAATTTAAATTTTCGTTTCTGGTTAATGCAAATTTAATATTTGAATTAAGTTCATACAATGGGATGATTCCATTTTTTACGCCGCACTTTTATCACAATACTAATTATTTTGAATCTACAGTAAATATATATTTACAGTAAAATAACAATTATTACACTTTCTTTGTGTGATAATAATTTATTATTTAAAAGTGTAATAATTGTTATTTTACTGTAAATATATATTTACTGTAGATTCAAAATAATTAGAATTAAAATGAAAATATCCATTTTTCAGAATATTTCAACAAAATATTCTGGATAAGGAAGATTTGATCCTCATAATCCAGAATTTAAATTTTCGTTTCTAGTTAATGCAGATTTAATGTTAAAGTTAGAATGAAAATCTCCATTTTCCAGATTATTTCAATAAAATTCATTTTTCAGAATTTAAATTTTCGTTTCTGGTTAATGCGTGTAACTGTTAACCGTGTAACTGGCCATATTCCAGAATTTTATCCTAAAATCATTTTAGAATCCCATTTACAACGCATTTATCAAATTTCATCATAATCAAGTAAGGAATAACGAAGTTCCATCCTACTTGACCATAATCCAGAACTTTATTTAAAAAATCATTTAGGAGGCCATTTATATCGTCTATGTTAAATTTCATTATAATCGGTCAAGAAACAGCGAAGTTAAATCTTAATTGGCCATATTCCAGAACTTGAATTGTCCATACGATCAATTGTATTAACGATCAATTGTGTCTACGATCAATTGGTCACGTTCAATTGTAACACGATAAATTGTTTACGATCAACTGACCGGAACCCTCTAAATATATCGATAAAGCATCACAAATTTCTCAAATTTAAAAAAAATCAAATATAAAGCATCACAAATTTCTCAAGGTCATCACCGATCGTAATCAGATGACGATGAACACAACTATGACCCCCTGTTGAGAGTGCAGAATCCATGGGCCGACCCACCTTTCATGTCAGCACTATAGGCTGGCATGAAGCAATGTAATGTGCAGGTGGTTTATACAAAACGGGTATATAGCCGTACGTCCTCGAATTGGCAACTACTGCGTAAAGTAGGACGGTAAAAGTTAACTGCGAAAGAGTTGGGAGTGCCTTGAGCCCCAGAAAAAAATTGCATAGAATACAATGAAAAAAAAAAACGATTTGAGTTGAAAAGGTACCAAAATTACCGAAAAAGTATAAATAAATTATCAAGCTTAAAGCTCGTTGAAAACAAAAACTATAAATTAATGCCAAAATACAACCTTCCTTTATAATATAGTCAAAATAATCAAAACTAAAAGCTCCTAATAATTTACATTCAGCACAAATATAATAAATTCTTTTCAAAATTCCGTCATCCCTTGTATATGTATGAAATTTCGAAGTAAACTGATTTGTTTCAAAAGATTCAATAAGTGGAAGCTCTTAAAACTAAAGTTCTTGACAATTTTTTCAAATACATAATTAATGCTCATAAAACATTTTAGTAAAAACCAGAAATTACTAAAAAGCTCAAAAATGTTAAGTTCAAACCCAAAAAGTATAAATTAATTATCAATCTTAAATCTCATTCGGAAGAAACATTTTAAATATATCCCAAAATTCCGTTTCACAGGATAACTTTGAGATAAATTATTTAAAAAATATCGATTTGTGAGAGTTCTTAAAACTAAAAGCCCTTGTAACCTTTTGTAAATATATATTTATTGCACATAAAACAGTTTAACAAAAGTCTGAAATTATTAAAGGTCTGCGAAATGTTAAGTTTAAACCCAAATACATAGTATTAATTTATACCTATGAAGCACGAATCTCATTTTTACATGTATTCTAAATGTATCCCAAAATTCCATACTTCTGTTTAATACAAATTTCGGAGTAAAATGATTTGATTCAAAAAGCTTCGATAAACGACAAATTATAGTAATACATTGAGAACAATTATGATAAATTATCCCTAAATTCCGTTACCCTATTTAAAATCGAATGCCGGAGTAAATTGGTTTGGTTAAAAAGCTTTTAAAACTAATAGTGCTTGACATTTTTTACAATACATAATTTTTTCTCAAAAAACATTTTAGGAAAAACCTTAAATTATGAAAATTCTCCAAAATGTTAAGTTCAAACTCAAAAGGTTTAAATTAATTATCAAGCTTAAAGCTTATTAAAAACAAATATTCTAAATTTATCTAAAAATACCACTTTCCTTTATAACATCAAGTTTCATAGTAAAATGGTATGGTTTGAAAAATTTTTAAAATTAAAAGCTTTTAATGTTTGTTGATTAAGTTTAACTAAAATCATACTGCTACTAAAATCATACTTCTGATTAAAACGGTTTGGTTAAAAAAGCTTTGATAATTGAAAGCTTATAAAATTAAAAGTTCTTGATTTTTTGGATATACATAAAACATTTTAGCAAAAACTTTCAGTATTTAAAAGGATCAACAATAAAAATTAAGTTAAAACCCAAACTTATTTAAATTAATTATCAAATTTAAAACTAATTGACAATTTTTGCAGATATATATTTTATGCTTAAACCATTTTTTAAAAAAACTTACGAATAATTCGATATTTGAGAACTTTCAAGAATATGCAAGATACTTTGATAATTCGACATTTTTAAGATTATTTCGAAATTCTTGATATTTTTCAAATTATTTTCGAAATTTGTGATGCTTTATCAGAGCATTGAGTTTGCAAGATATTTCGTGTCAGATACCTTTAATTAATACGAGACAAGACTATAGGAAGAAATAAGTTTTTCACGAACAAGCTTTATTTGTTCATAGGTACAATAAGCATTTTTAAGGGCCCAAAAAATTTTTTGCGAAGGGCTCGAAATTTGTAGTTACGCCACTGAATCCAGACAACACATAATGTTACTTATAGATGTTCTCAAATTCAAGTAGTTCAGTTTGAGATTCAAGAATTTTTTAAATACTAATTTTACATCAAATTTTGAATGAACTCGTCATATGATACTTCCTTGTTGTCAAAAGGTTTATTGTTGCCAAATCTAAGAATAAACTCCTTTATTTGTAATTTCTTACGATGGACACTACTTTCGCACCATTTTTGTCAATGTTTAGCCCGCTTTGCAATAGATTTCGAAAATTAAATAAATGCATAGTGCCTTATGAGCTTTTACGTTAACACCGTGATGAAAAAAAACATCCATTGAATTATGGTAAATTATAATTAAAGTACATAGTTCGGCTTTTAATTCAAAAATTTTTTTAATTCACAATTTTACATCAAATTGTTGATTAAACTAGTGTGATAATTTATTTTTATCAAAATCCTAAATGAGATGTTGTTGTTGTCAATATTATTAATATTTTAAAGGATGACCCCTATTGCAGCATTGTTTGATATTAGCTCATTTGCGTAAAATTTACACAACAATGTGTAAGCTTCTTCCACATCTCGTGGTGTAGCCGGTTGCGCGTATCAAAAATATTGTTTTCGGAGGCCTGATACGAAGGCGGCTAATGCGTCTAACTCAATAAATGGCCATGATTGTTTGTAAACGGTATTTTGTCTCGCACGAGTTTTTATATTTTGTACATTTTCTTTTGTTATCTTAAAGTAAGCATGTACCGACATATTGTCGCCCTGTTTTGTAGGCCAGAACTGCGCTTTATAATATGACAATTCCTGTCTGTCGTCTAGCGCTTCTGTAAGTATCTCGTTGATCTCAGAAAATGTTTGGGAATTTCCAGCCAGGAGCAAGATATCCTTAGCCTTCCCTTCAATTTTATTGCTAACTCATTGCAAGTATAGTGAAAATTGTGCTTCCGTCACCATTTTTGGGATGGATTTAATAAGATCAGGTATACGAAATAGGTCCGTTTCAATTTTATTTTTTCGAACTCCAACCTTTTGTTATTCGCTTAGTGTTTCTCCTATATACTAACGCTGCCTCATGTTCAGTGGACTTTACAGACATTTGTTTTGGCTGCTCAAGGACAGTATTTAGTTGTTCTGTAATTTGCATTTAAAGAAATTGTTGTTTTGGAAATCCGTATTTATTTGACGGTTATTAGCAAACCGTTCAATCAACTTTCTCTTCATACACAGAACTAACTTTTCCGGATAATTTATTGATTTATTTCCCGTGTCTATCTTGTAGTACACGAGCAAGCGGTGTGTGGCTATCTATGTAGTAGTTCCTCACGCTGCTGAGATAATAAGAAATGTTTCACAAGTTTGTGTCTATCTAATAGTTCCACACGTCTGCCAAAAATTATAAAAAATAAAATCATAAAATTTTAAATGAAGAAAATATTGTGCTATGGCCCGAAGATGTAGTAAGAGAAGTGAATCGGCGTAATCACTCTTCTTTACGGCGGTAAAAATACCTTCAGCCTGAAATGTCACTTTTTATCACAATAAATTTAAATAATTTATTTCCCACTCATTGGTATATTTCCCAATTCCGGAATTTGAAACTCCGGTATTCCGGAATACCGGCTGATATTGTGGTTTCGATTATTCCGCAATTAATGAACTCTATTTTCACACTAATTTAAGTAAATTCAAAATAATTTTGTTTAATTATAGTCTGTCTAAAAAAATATATGTATACAGTGAACTTCTCTAAAGTCACTATTCAAGGGGCACAGAAATGTTGGTCAATCTAAGGAGATGGTTAGTTTAAGGAATAAAATAGCCTAATAATTTGAAAATCCAAAGTCAGGCTAAAAAGAAAAATTTCCATCAATTGTACCAAACATCTATAAGTAATATTTCAGAGAGTGGCAAAAAGTGGTCTATTTTGGGGAGCTGGTCCAAATATAGAGGGGCTACTTTTGGAAGTTTTAGAATATTTCTCTTTTCCGTTTACCATCATATGACATTTAATAAACGGATTACGGAACAATGAATGCTCGTTCCTGAAAATTACCTAATGCATTTACGTATCTACTTTAATTCGTCTCTAAAATACACCTGCCAAGTATGTGTTGTATTGTTTCTTATTTTATAAACTGAAAAAAGGTATTTAGTACATAATAACTTTTGCGGCAGAGAAACAATTTCAGAAAACATTTCATTTTGTTAGTTCATTAGCTGAAAAATATTAAAAACCTTGATATACATTTTTGCTTTTCGAAAAGGACTTTAATTTTTTAAATTTTGGCCATCGAAATTGTAGCCTAAACTAAACAAGCCTCGATGCGTCAAATTTAATGAGAAAACCACAAAAATAGGAAACACTTGATTTCAATCATTGCCAATTGTAAGAACGGTACTAACTCGCAGTTACAATTAAATCTATGTTTAAAAATGTTTCCGATTTTTTTTTCACATTCATTTTATAAGGAGCGAGTATCAAAAAATAATGTAAACAAGCATTTAATTGTAACTGCCATTTAGTATCGTTAGTTAGTCTGGGTGTCCTTTCGCAGCGCTTAAACTGAGAGATAAATGGTTCCAGTAAGCGAGAACGGAATAAATTCTGTCCCACTCAAACTAACCTAACATAACTCACTGAATTTTTAGGCTTTATAGAATACATTTTTAGTCATAAGATTTACAGAGTTTATTGAATTTATAAAAATTAAAAAAACTTTTAGAAACCTTAGAATTTTTTGAATTTATAGAACTGACAGACTTGAATAATTTATAGAACCCATAGAATCTATAACATTGAAAGGATTTATAAAATTTATAGAATTTAAAGGTTTTAAAAACATATTAGAATTTATAATATTTACATACTTAAAATTTATAAAATTGATTGGACTTTTAAATTTAAAGAATTGATCGAATTTAAAGAAATTATAAGAATTTAAGAATTTATGAGACTTGTAGAATATAAAGAACTTACTGAATTTTAAAACATTATGCAGAGAATTTATACAGGGTGTCCGGGTTTGGGATGCTGATCCGTCGAGGGGTAATTCCTTGGTTCATTCTGAGAAAAAATCGTAGAGGGGGGGGGATCCATTTTTGGTATCCTTTGAAATACAGAGTGTTTAAAAAATTTGGTACAGAAAAAAAGTATACCTAAATATTAAACTGTACCTTCCAAAATATTCATCGGAGAGCAACCAGCTTAGTTTTATTTGAATGGTATTTGTATCCGCTAATATTAAGATTTAAGAAGTTATCTTGCATCTGCATCCGTTTGAGAGCTATGATGCCTTAAAGTAAAAAAAAAAATATTTTGTTTTTAAAAAATTAAGTTTTTCTCAAAAAAAAAACGTGATAATTTTTGTTTTTTTTTACTTAATTTTAATTCGCCATCTTCTCCCCTACAATCCCCCAATACCTTATTTGTACTTACGTGCCATAGATTTCTTCGTATTCCGTTTATTCTCAATCTAATTAAGAGATGTTAAAGTGTTAATATTGTACCAATTTTTTTTTGATCTGTAAAACAGTAGGCGATGATTATCAACTCATTTGTTTAAATGTTGAAAAAACAAAAACTAAATATTTTCAGATTCAGTCATTAGTTTAGCCTTTAGAGATATTATCTAGTGTTGTATCAGTGTTGTGAATCAAAATTTTAATTAATTTAATAAAATTTATATTGTCATGGCACAGTTCTAGGGATGCCAGTTGTACTTCTTTAGAGACTACAGTACTACTTTTCTGGTTCCGATTTTATAATGTACTTTTTTCTGCAATTTGCAAAGAAGTATACAAATGTACTTCTTTTAGCTAATTAAAGCGCGATAAATGTGATCCATTTGAGTAAAAAATTAAACGATTTTTTGGAATTAATTTTCTGGATTGCTTTACAAAATGATAACGAATATCTTTAATTCATTCAACAAACTTTTCTGTTGCAGTTTGAACCTTTAAATTTAAAAACAATAAAGTAAGTAGCTAGAATTTTCTTAGCGCCATTAGTGCATTTTTAGAGATTAGTTAAAGTATTTCAAGTTTTAGATTAGGACAGTGTTTAAGTTTCGAAACGATTAAAAAAAATTAATACATATATATATAAAAGTAAAATTGATTTGGGGGGTCGTAACGATATCCCGCATTTCAAAATCCCGCTTTATCAAAATCCCGCTCAAGAAAAAAATCCCGCTTTTTAAAATCCCACTTTTCAAAATCCCGCTTTTTAAAATCCCGATTCTGCAAAAATAAAAATCCCGCTTTTCAGGAAATCCCGATTATTATTTTTATTTTACTTTATAAAATTTACCTTCACCAGAAAGCACGGTTCGAATTAAAAAAAAATACGCTTTCAAATTTCAAAACCAAGATTTTGAAAAGCGGGATTTTGAAAACCGGGATTTTGAAAAGCGGGATTTTGAAAAGCGGAATTTTAAACAGCGGGATTTTCAAAATTGGGATTTTGCGGGCAAACTTACCTTCCCCTTGATTTGGTGGCTCTGGTTACAAAACGTAGTGAAATCTCTTCTCGAAAAGGTTCAAGCCCGCTCATTCATTATTTGGATTTGCAACAAATTCATTAATCAACAAATATGTTGGTTAAGTCTGTTACTAAATCTCAATAGAATGGTATATAATCGCACCAGCTCCATTTGGGGCAAGGATGGAGTTTCTTAAACAAATCTTAACCAGAGTTCAATAAATATTGCGGTTTTACTACATTTCCAGCACCAAATGGAACAGATTCTCAATGGGTTGTAGTGAAATTTTATATCTGAAATATTATGCGTAGAGCCTATTTGAGTTTCTAATATAAAATCCAATAATTCACGCTCTGGAAATTTTTTGGGCCATATCATTTGGGGCCAGATTTCTTAAATAAAGTAGGAGCCAAATGCAAGACATATTGCGGAACACCTAGTGATATATTTTTACTTAAACAACCGAACTAGATAGCACGTTTGTGGATGGATTTTAATAGAATTTTTTACCTGAAGTTTGAGATATGAAGTCGATTCTTTAAGTAGCTCCTAATACGAAATTAATTCCGGCTTTGGAAAATTCCTTCGGCCATAATAATCTGGGGTCGAATTTCTTAATTAAACCATGGATCCAATATTGCGGAACATTGCTAACGATATTTTGGTCGAAATCTTAACTCAAAAATTATATGCGCCAAATTTAGTTTTACATACTCAACTTCAAAAAATCACAATTTCAAAAATTCAATCACATTTGTTGATGGATTTTGTGAAATTTTTTTCTAAAACATTTTGTAAATTCGATAAATAGTTTCAATTAAAAAACATAAGATTGGGGTGGGATCAACATTTTTAAAATACAACATGACCCAACGGCAAGAAATATTTTGGAACACTACTCAAGAAATAGTAATATGTTGGATGCGATAAATCAAAAATTAAATTTGCCAATTTTGGTTTTCTTTAAATAGCCAAACCAGACAATTTCCTCCGCCTCCAGCAAACATACATTTGTCGACGTACTTTAGTGAACTATAATATCAAAGATATCAAGCTAATGAAAAAGCCTTCTATAAAAAGTTACCAATCTTAAATAAATTAAATTACGTCTTGAAAATTTTTTGGACTACGTCATTTGAAATGGAGCTCCCGCAGAAGTTTGAAAAACCAGAACATGTCCGGGCCACGATGTCTGGACACTATAATTATACATACATACCCCTCATACCGTTTTATTCCAGAAATGTACTTCTTTTTCTAAAATTTTATCTGGCAACCCTACACAGTTCTCAGGTGAGGAGTACATTAATATCCATTTTGTTTACGGATTTTGCTATGGAAATTCAGCACGAGCTCGCAATGAATATCAACGCAGATTTCCAACTCGTCGCATTCCTGACGCAAGAGTATTTATAAATATTCATAGGAGACTGCCAAATATCATAACAACATCAAATACTCGGGCGGAGCCCCATTCAGTCTCACCACACCATTTGGATGTCGACGAAGATATAATTCGTTTTCTATTAGCATAAGGAGGCTTTACAATTGAACACCTCTCGCTATCGAATTCATCAAGTAATGCACAAGGAGAGTCTTGATCCATACCATACAACATCCGTTCAACAACCATTACCTATAGACACTAAAAGGTTGGAGTTTTGTAATTTGTTGATGGAAAGGAATTTGGACAATGCAAGTTTTGTGAAACGTATCATATGTTCGGATGAATCTCAATTCACAAGAGATGGCATAACAAACTTTCACAATCTACACACGTGAGCTGCTGAAAATCCTCATACAAAAAAACAACCATCATTTCAGCACCGATTCAGTATAAACGTATGGGCTGGTGTAATTGGCGATAAGTTAATTGGACCATTCAATTTACCACCGAGATTAAATAGTGAACTTTATTTACAATTTTTACAAAATGACACTCTTTTTTGATAATGTTCCCATTTTAACACTTTATCGACCGGGGTGTTTAACTATGAACATGTGGCCTGTTACCGGTGTCATTTTTATAAAATGGGAAAAAACATTGATCTTTTCTTAAATTCTTGTGTATTTTGAAGTAATTTAGATATTGAAATGAAAATTTAAGAATACATTAAGGAGGTTTTGATTATAATTTATGCATTATTTATTCAATATTATTAGAATCACATATGATTAAAAATTATTATATTCAAATTCTAAGTAAAATTATACCATAAGAAATCATATCACACCCAAAATAATAACTTAAATTTACAAAAAAAATTCCACATCAATTTATTATAAAAAAAATAAAAGATAACAAAAATCTGAACCATTCAAAATATATGACTAATAAAACATGAAGGAATCAAAAATTCACGCGATATTTTATCAAAAACTGAACTAAATAGCTTCAATTTTCACAAAATACGAAATTATGTGAAGATAACGGTTATTAAATACAACGCTGCATATTTCCTAGAACATCGCATTTGCAGTTTTTAGCGAGGGTCAAAGTGCTTTAAATGATTACATATCGCAATATGATTATTTCATATATGACGCCAATTGACGTTCCCGGTCGATAACGTTAGATTTAGTTAGGACGCCAATTGGCGTGCCCGGTCGTTTAAGTGTTAAGTAGGTTCTCGCATACATACTAACATGATGGTGCACCTTGTCACTCCGATAATAATGTTAAGAATTTTTTTAACGAAAATTATCCAAATAATTGGATTGGAAGAAATGGTGCAATTCATTGGCCTACAAGATCCCCCGATCTTACGGTATTAGATTTTTATGTATGGGGAACGATGTACGCTTGTATACTCCAAAGAAATTGAAACAAAAGAAGAACTTATACAACGAATACACACAGCAGCACAACAGATAAGGGAAGAATTACCAAGAATTGAAATAACCAAAGGCATACTTAAACGAATATTAGCCTGTATTCAATCACAAGGAGGACATTTTGAGCACCTTTTATAACTCCTCGACCCAAACTTTGTAATGCGGGGTTATAGAGGAGGTCCTGAGGAGTTAAAATAAAATATAACGGGTTTCTTTGAGGGAAAACTCAATTTTATAAATTTTTTTATTTTTTTTTTTTTACTTTAAAGCATCATAGTTCTCAAACGGATGCAGATGCCAGATAACAACTTAATAATAATAATAGTAGCCTATACAATTACCATTCAAATAAAACTAAGTTCGTTGTTATCCGATAAATATTTTGGTAGTTGCAGTTTAATATCTGGATGTACTTTTTATCTGAACCGAATTTTTTAAACACCCTGTAACTTAAAGGATATCAAAAATGAACCCTCCCGCACAATAAGATTTTTTTCTCAGAATAAAGCAAGGAATCACCTCTTGACGGATCAGCATCCCAAACCCGAACACCCTGTGGAATTTATCACATTTATAAAATTTATAGAATTATTAAAGTTTATTGGATTTATCGAAATTTTTAAATTTTTAAAATTTATAGAATTTATAATATTTAAGGAATTTTTAGAACAAGTAAAATTTCGATGTATAGAATTTTTAAACCTAACAAACTTTAAACAATTCCTAGAACCAATTGAAACTACAAAATTTAAAAAAATTATAATATTTGTGGAGTTATCTTCTTTAAACATCGTAATGATCATACGTGGCCTATTTTCATGGATTGCAATATTTTACCATTACAGCATCTCTATATATTTAGACTGAAATTATTTTATTCGCGTAATGGGCATCGGTTACTGAGATTGATTACTGCCTATGATGTACGTAACAATCATCGTAGCTTATTTACAATTCCAAGACACACTACAGAAATATTTCGTAAATATTTTCTAGTCTGTGCACCTACATTTTTTAACCGATTGCCCACATATTTACGTTTAATTTTTAATAGTAAACAGTTTTTGAAATCAGTTAAAGTTTGGCTAATGGAGAATAAGGATGTTAGTTTTATGTTTATTAATTAACTTTTTCTAGATTTGTATTGTTTTTAATTTATGTATAGGTAACATACCATATAATTTATACTATTTAAAATTTTTCTATATGTAAAATATTTATTATTTAATAGTTTTTTTTTTGTTTTATAAATTTTGTAAATAATTGTTTCTCATGTTTGATTTAAAAAAAAAAAAAAAATTTGATTACCCCCACACTACAATAAAATCATGCAATATAAAAATGTATTACGTTAACCGATACTGTCTTTGACACAGTTTAACCTATCTTCTTAACCGTCCTATATATTTAAGTAAACATTGTTCTTGTAACTATTTTTTTGTAATTTTGTATAATGGTTAAGAGTAAATAAATAAATAAATAGTTTATGTAATTTATATAATTCTTTGAATTTATTTATCAAGTTCATAAAATTTATAGAATTTATAAATATATTAGAATTTATGCAATTTATTGATTTTGTAGAATTTAGAGAATTTTTAAAATTTACATATGTAATTTGTCGCATTTACAAAATGTATAAGGCAGAAAAAGATTTGAAGAATTTAATGCATTTACAGAATTTTTAAACTATATTCATAGAATTTATAGAACCTATAAATTTTCAACGAAATTATTCAATTAACAGAATTGTTATCCTATAACAAATTTTCAAAATTTTGGTATTTATAAAACAAATAAAATTTGAGTTTGAAGAATTTATAAAACAGATAAATTTGAAACAATTAACAAAACACAAAGAACCTACAAAATTTAAAGAACTTATACATTTTATAGAATTTTTAGATTTTATTAAATTTATAAAATTCATAAAATTTAAAAATTTATAGAGTATATAGACAATTAAAATTTATAGAATTTATTAGATTTATCGAATTTACAGAATTTATAGGATTTATAGAATTTAAGAAATTTACTGGATTTTTAGAATTTATAGAATTCGTAGAATTTATAGGATTTACAGAATATACTGAATTTATGGAATTCAAAAAATTTATCAAATTCATAAAATTTATAGAGTTTATAAATATATTAGAATTTATAACATTTATATATTTTGTAGAATTTAGAGAATTTTTAAAATTTATATAATTTATCGAATTTACAGAATTTATAAGAAAGAAACAGTTTTGTAGAATTTAAAGTACTTACTGAATTTTTAAACTGTATTCATAGAATTTATATAACCTATAAATTTTTAACGAAATCATTGAATTTACAGAATTGTTAAAGTTTATAGGATTTTTCAAAATTTTTGTATTTATAAAACAAATAAAATTGGAGTTTGTAGAATTTATAAAACAGACACACTTGAAACAATTAATAGAACACAAAGAACCTACAAAATTTAAAGAATTTATATTCTTGATAAAATAAATAGAATTTTTAAATTTTATAGAATTTTTAGATTTTATTGAATTTATAAAACTCATAAAATTTAAAAATTTATAGAGTAAATAGACATACATATTAAAATTTATAAAATTTATTGGATTATTCAAATTTAGAGAATTTAAGAATTTATGTAACTTGTAAAATATAAAGAACAAACTGAATTTTAATGCTTTATGTAGGGGATTTGTAGAATTTATTAAATTTATAGAAATTATTGAATTTATAGAATCATTAAAGTTTATAGGATTTCTCGAAATTTTTGAATTTATAGAATTTATAAAAATTATGGAATTTTTAGAATAAGTAAGATTTAGGTGTATAGAATTTTTCGACCTGACAAACTTGAAACTATTCCTAGAACCCATTGAATCTATAAAATTTAAAAAATTTACAACATTTGTGAATTTTTTGTAATTTATATAATTCTTTGAATTTATTTATCAAATTCATAAAATTTATAAATATATTAGAATTTATAACATTTATAGATTTTGTAGAATTTAGAGAATTTTTAAAATTTATATAATTTATCGAATTTACAGAATATATAAGGCAGAAAATGATTTGTAGAATTTAAAGCACTTACTGAATTTTTAAACTTATTCATAGAATTTATAGAACCTATATATTTTTAACGAAATTATTGAATTAACAGAATTGTTAAAGTTTATAGGATTTTTCCAAATTTTTGTATTTATAAAACAAACAAAATTCGAGTTTGTAGAATTTTTAAAACAGACATACTTGGAACAATTACTAGAATACAAAGAACCTACAAAATTCAAAGAATTTGTATTATTGATAAAATTTATAGAATTTATAAAATTTAAAAATTTATACAGTATATAGTCATAGATTTTATTTAATTTATCAAATTTACTAAATTTATAGGATTCATAGAATTTAAGAAACTTATTGGACTTTTAGACTTTATAGAATTATTATATAAAACTTAAAGAATTTATAAAATTTAAAGGATTTATAGGTTTTAAAACATAATAGAATTTATAATATGTATTTACAGACTTAAAATTTATAGAGTTTATTAGTCTTTTAAGTTTTATAGAATTTATCGAATTTACAGAATTGTTAAAGTTTATAGGATTTTTCAAAATTTTTGTATTTATAAAACAAACAAAATTTGAGTATGTAGAATTTATAATACAGACACACTTGAAACAATAATTAAAACACAAAGAATCTTCAAAATTTAAAGAATTTGTATTAGCTATTGCAAAAATTATAAATTCATAGAATTTGCAGATTTTATGGAATTTATAAAGTTCTTAAAATTTAAAGAGTTTATAGACTTAATAAGGCGTTAGAAGAGAGAGAAGAGTACATAGGATTTATAGAATTTAAGAAACTTGTTCGATTTGAAGGCTTTATAGAATTTGTAGAATTTACTGAATTTATTGCGTTTAAAGAATTTTTCAGAATTTATATACATAATTACTACAAATTCTATAAACTTTATAAATTCTATATTTTTTTTAAATTTTAAAAATTATGTACATATATCCTAGTCATACCTGGAATTTAGTATCATTCGTACATATTAGCAATGATTATAAAATTAAAATATCTAATATTGTACACGAAATAAAGAAATTAGTTGTTTTTTTTGTAAAAAGTCGATTTTTAATTTTTTTTTTTTTTAATATTTAAATAAAATAAATTCCGGAATTCCAGAATCAAAAACATTTGAATTCGAAAATTCCGGAAATACCTTTTGTCCAACAAATTGGATGCTCTAGTTGTCATCAGTTTGATCAGAAGTAACCTTACACCTTACATGTGTAGCGTGTTACGGGTTGCTTGTTATATATAATCTGTTGATTTAGTTATTTATATGACCTATTATTATGTATACACAATTGGCTAACACTTAACACCACTAGGATTAAATATTTAATTTAATACCTCAATAATTTTTACGTTATTTATTTTCACTTTATAAGTTTTAACTTTTATTTTGTTTACTCAATTTTATTGGTAATTTCACTATTATAATTACCACTTCACTTGTTTAAAAAAACTAAGGCCCGAATCGATAGACACAACTACAACTTTTAGTTGCAGTCACTCTTTTTTCGAAATTGATGTTCGAAAACGGTATTTTTAAACCAGAATAAAACAGCAAATTTATTCAGAAATCTAGTACAATTTTCAAATAATAAATTTTTCCAAATAAATTCTAACTTTTTCAACGCCAAAATCACAATAAAAATAATATTAATTGATTAATTATTGCTAAATAAAGGTATTTTGTTTATTATTATTTATTATGACCTAAAATAAATAAATTTACATCGAAATTATAAATGATAAATTCGATTTTAAACGTCAATTATATTCACTGATTGTAGTCGCCGATATCCACGACTACAACTTCAATCTACACTTTAATCTGTGATTTTATTGCGGTTTAAAATACCAAAAGAAACAATTTAGTCGCAGTTACGAATTAATTGTGGTTTGTCGATTTGGCCCTAACTGCTTGCTTCAACTAAAATAGGAACACATGAAATAAAATTTTGTTTCTGGAATGTGATGTGCGTTTATTAAAAATGAATGCGATTATCTGCCGGCTTACTTATACAAACTAAAATAAGTTCGTTATCTGAAGTTAAGAGCTAGTTTATTTTAGTTTCAATAACACGGAAACTAAAAAATAAAAACCAAAGAAACTTATTTTTAATCGGTTTTGCAAAGAACTATAAAGTACCAAAAATACTGCATAAATTCGATTTTAACCGGTTTGAAGAAAACTTATCATAAAAGAACCAGAAATACAAAAAAAATCCATTTTTAATTGGTGTGAAAAAAAACTAGTAAGTACCAAAAATGCAAGTTTTCTATTCATTTCATCCCTGACCACAACTTTTCTACTGGAAAAAAGTAGAAATATCATCACCCACTTTACTTTACCGCAGAGACTATACAAACGTATCGACTCTCAAAAATGAGAACCCTTCTTGAATTCTCTAGGTTGAAGTTTGGTTTCGTACTGAAAAGTTCGTTCTACTCATCAGGTAGCTACGACCAAACTACAAAAATACAAACCTTCCTTAATACCTTAAGTATCAAGCAGTACGCAGTGACTTAGCGAATTACATATATTCACTAAAAACTTCCATTCCTTTTTTTCTTTTTTTTGTGTAATTTTTGTAATAATAATTGTTTTCGGACTCGTTTTAGATACATTTTACTAAAACTAGTTAGCTAACATTTGGTTACATAAAACCATTTAGAATACGTTCCAAATAATCCAAATTAAAATCATAAAGAATAAAGAATCCGTTTCTGTCTGGTTTTAGATATCCTTTACAAAATCTAATTAGTTATAATTTGCATACATAAAAACCTTTATAACTCATTTCGAATAATCCAAATTTAAAACATTTAGATACCGTGTTAAAATAACTCGTTACATTAAAACCAATATGAACCCAATTTTATGGTTTTTTTAAAACTATGGTATAAGATTGCTACTTGGGGTATGCTGTAACATTTTACAAGAGAAACTCAATAACTAACGTTATTCAGTCAATAAATTATCTAAGTTTTAGTTACTTAAAGTTTATTACTTTAATAAGCGCATTTGCCAGTTTAACTTATTCATTTTATTCAATTTACATATTTTTATTATTAAATTAAATCCAAAATTATTGTAACTTTAATTAAGTTATTGATTCGTGAAATAATTATTTCAGTTAGTTCAATTTATTGAATTAATACCTTATTTTTCTCTGAGTGAATGAACACTTCAATAACGTAAATAAAATACAAAATGGAATCGAGGTAACATTATACATTTAATTGTACTGATCCTGTAATAAAATGACATATTACTAGACATAATTTTAAATTTGATTAACATTACTAAATGGTTTAATACACCTGAAAATTCCAAGCTTAAAGTTTTAGTTCTATAATTATTTGGATAAGAATCTATGTGTTTTTGTCACTCATAATCTGCATTGCTTTCATTCCAATAAATTGTATTTGAATTAACAATAACGTGATGAAGCATGATCGAGTTTTCCATAAAAAAAGCAAAACCTAAAAATGGTGCAATTATAATAATAAATATTTTTAAATAAACAAATAGTGATAAGCTGCTCATACATACTTTCAACAGTACTTGATTCTCCAAAAGTTTTACGACCATAACCAAATTACAAAGCCCAGCATGTATTTGATTAAATTTAATTTTCTCCTGCACACAAACATTTTACATTGTTCCAAATGTACATATATGATGTGGTGTGGTTATGCATTTTCGTATCCTTTCTCTATAATACCAGTATACATATAGTACATACATTGATGTAACCCCAAAAAATTCTGAAAAACTAATTTATTTTAAACCATAACAAATTAGTAATCGTCTATTATATAGATAGATATAAGTACTTATATAATAATAAAAATCCAACCACTTGATATCAGCATACTCGTACCACAGAGAACAAAAAAAAATTCCTTTTGTATAAAATATTTCTTCTTCTTCCACATTTTCTCGACATTCTTTTTCCATTCTTCCAATTAATTGTGGTGGTATAGAATTTCACAAATTTTACTATGCATATACACAGAGTAAAGGAAGAACGCTTAAAACGAAACTGAAGAAGAAGAAGAAAAAAACGACGACGACGACGAAAAAAGAGGAAACTCAATCAAAAATGAAAGCTTTTTCGTTTTATTGATAATAATCAACATGAAAATTGGAAAATTATTTATAAAAAAAAAAATAAAAAATATTTTGTGGTTTGGTGTTTTATACAATATTTTGCTGCTTTTGTTGTTTTGTTCGATTTGGTCGGAAACAAGAACTGGAAAAATAAAAATCTAAATTAAGTGTTGAGAAATAAAAATGATTATTTAATTGTTTTTCTTTCGCTATGCCTATGGATTCCATTAGGTTTTAATTTTATTTGTTTAGTTTTCCGATATATTTTTGTTTCGATTATTTTGTCGATTAATAATAATATTATTAAATTGATGTTAGGTTGGTTTATTTATTTTCGATCGCGTATATATACGTGGCGGCGGCGGCTATATTGGGAATTAATTATTGATTTAACTAAATTGGTTGCGATGCGAAGATTTTACATAGATAACACCATAACCTAAAAAAAATATGTTATGCCAATAAATTCAACACTCAAGTTATACGTCATCATTTAGAGGCTGTTTTGGGATAACAAGAAATTCTATATTGTATACTTTAGCAAACAATCTAAAAGGCGGAACCTTTTTCTAAATAGTAAGTATTTCTGTTTCAATAAAGATAACAAACATCTCACTTGGAATTTTAATAGTTTTTGGTCAATCTAATGATAAAAAAAGGAGGATCTCGGCGTATGTTTTTTGAAAATCAGTCATCGGCCAGTGATTATGGACTAAATGAAAACCGATCAGTTACTTCTCGGTTTTTAGTCAATCTAATGATAAATAAAAATCGAATCTCGGCTTGTGTTTTATTGACTGTACGAATACCCATCGATTATTTAGCGGTTTTTTGTCTGTCAAAAACGCACCTACCCACTTACGTAACACACATAACCACTGACTAACTACAGTAAAACCAATATAAATGAGTATACCACAATTAAGTGTAGAATACCCCTATTCCCTTGGTCGTGTCACTTCATTCAACGTGACAATTGTCGTGTCACTTCAACTTTAAATTTGTATTCTCTTATTCGATCGAAGTAATAATATAAGAGAATACGACGTAAAAATGATGTTTGTTACTTTAAACGGTATCGATCGATTAAATAATTCAGAATATGTACGATGTTTGTTGACTGTATGGAGACGTCAGTCAAATACTATAGGCACAAATCAGTCATCGGCTGGTGCTTATTGACTAAATGAAGACCAACCAGTTACTTCTCGATTTTTGGTCAATCTAATGATAAATAGTAGTCGGATCTCGGCCGGTATTTTTTGACTGTACGAAGACCGATCGATTATTTAGCGGTTTCTTGTCAGTCAAATGCTAGGAACAATTGAGCTTTGTACGATGTTTGTTGATTGTACGGAGATAATAGTATAAAATGTAGGATCTTACCCTGATATTGTGTTCTCCGATTAACGGTTGATAGTGGACAATAACTAGTGTAAACTTTGGTATGGATTGGCACAACAGATTACACGAAATTACAATTATTTATTAAACTGTGATTTCACTTCATACAACAACCATCAAAATTTAATGAAGTAACATATTTTGGAAATATTATAATAAATCTCCTCTTAGTGTTAATGATAGTGGTAATGTGGTTAAAAATATTCAAGCAATCAATTCAAAAACTGCTTTAAGCTCTTTTGAAGATGGCTTAAAAGACCCAATTAAATCAATAATTAAAGCATGTAGATTTAATAATTTGATAGATGCTATCTCTAAAGCTATAGAAGAAGAAAGCTTAAGTTTAGCAAATAAGAATAATCCGATCCGGAGATAACTTAAACAAACAAACTAAATGTCAGATTTGTTCCAAAATAGGTCATAGTACAAAAACGTGCTACAGTCGCAATTTTACTAACCAACAACCATTTTAATTTCGAAATAATTTTCCAAATACACACCATAATAATAACTACAGTAATTCTACAAATAATCGATGAATCAAACCGAATATCGCAACAAATAATAATTCTCGAATCAATCAAATAACTTCATCTTGTGCATACTGCAAGAAACAAGGACATCACATTAGTGTGTGCCGATACAGAGAGAAATCCAGTCAACGAATTAAAAACTCTGGTAATCCAAGGATGTGGCGGTTCGGATTCAAGAAATATAAACATGCATCCAGTTCATGTCATTCTTTACGACAAACGATTAAAGATTTTTTTTCATTTTCAATTAATTTTCATAGCTACGACATACAATTCTTAAGTCTTCATTTGGGCATCCTATCAGAAAATCAATTCTTTCTAATAGATACCGGCGCAGACATCAGTATTATTAAAAAGAACTTTATTAAACCAATACACTTTGTTATCGAAATTTAAAAATGTCTATAAAAGGCATAACTTCTAAATCAATAGATACATTGGCATTATGCCCTGCAAATATAAATCTATCAAAGGATATTTCTATTCCTCATCGTTTTCATGTTGTGCCATCAGACTTTCCAATAAATTGTGTTGGAATAATTGGCAATGACTTTCTACAACTAATTCAATGTATCATTAATTATTCTCTTAATCGGATTAGCATTAATCCGACATCAATTAAAAATCAAAATATTTCGTTCAATCTTTCATCAAATAATCCACCAATAATTCTGCCCCGAGTAGATCAGAGAAAAATGTAAAATCGCGACAGTGAATATCTGTGTCCATCTCAAATGATTGCTCCTGGTATATATATTGCCTATACAATAATTCTAGTAAAACATTCTTTTGCAACCATAAGTATTATTATTAATATTATTATTACTTGAGGGCCATGTGGGGGCTCAAGCCACCCCGCACTGCGACCTAAAAGATCTTTTGTGCATTAAGCCCTACTTAATTATCCGTCCAGTCAATATTCAAGCTCTTAATGAACCTGATAATACTGCCTAACGGTACGTGATACATACTATCTGGGCTCATTGCTCTCCCTCCTAGATGTTTTAATTATCCGTCCAGCCAATATTCCCAACATAAGTATTATAAATAATAATGATTTTTCTGTAAAATTAGATGATGTTTATATCGTGCCAGAAGATCTTAATGAATATAATATTTTTAAATTAGATCATTGGCCAAATAAATTAGAAAACAAATTAAAAATTTTACAAGATGAAATAAGTATGGAACACATGAATTCAGAAGAAGAATCTTCCATAATTAAAATTTGTCGCGAATACAATGATATTTTTCGCTTGCGGGTGATAAACTTACAATCACCAATACAGCATGTCATCGTATTCCTCTTTTACCTAATTCGCGACCCGTAAATGTAAAACCATATCGAATTCCCAGTCAACAAAAACCGAAATTAATTCTCAAGTAGAAGAAATGATGAAAGGGTGTAGTAGAAAATAGTAAAAGTCCTTTTAACTCCCCTTTACTAGTAGAACCCAAAAAATCTAATGACAGTTAAAAACGATGGCGTGTAGTTGTTGATTTCCGTCGTCTTAACGTCGCTTTTTGTCAAAATAGCTTTGAAATACTAAAAGAAAAACTAATGAATCCGCCCAATTTTGCAGTACCCCAATTTTACAAGGCGATTCTACGTAACGAAACGACCGATGCAAGCGATATTGCTCATGGAGCAGTCCTTTTTCAGAGAGTAGGCGATGATGACTTGCCCGTAACTTTTGCAAGCCGGGTCCTTAATAAAGCTGAGCATAATTATTCTACTGTTGAAAAGGAACTGCTGGTGATAGAATTTGCGGTCAAACGTCTCCGCCCATATTTGTACGGAGTAAAATTTACCATCATTACCGACCACAAACAGTTAATCTGGTTAAATAAGTCTTAAAATCTTTCATCTCGCCTAATGCGATGGCGAATAGAGTTGGACGAATACAATTACGACAGTTATTATAAAGCTGGAAAGTACAATACGGTCGCGGATGCTTTGAGCAGAACTACATTGGATTCTGTCGGTGAAAGTAGCGTTAATGTTTTTACTCGATCCCAGTCACAAAAACCTTACTCAACAAACAGATAAAGATAAAAGTTCTATATCTTTAACTACGCCGAATTTAGATGCCACTGGTCCTTCAAAATCATCAACCGTAATTACTCATAATAAATCTGATTCTGACAATACTATCATCAGATTAGAGAATGGGTATAGATATACAGAAAATTATAAAAGAATTTCACATTAGGTGGACATCGAGGCATCAAAAGAACTTTTAAAAGAATAAAATCTTATATTATTTTCAAAAATGTGGAGTATGTACAATACGAAAATTTGTTTCTAAATGCGAATCTTGTTAGGAAAGCAAAATTTCTAAAATAAATAACTGCCCTATAGTTCTAACAACAACGTCAGAACGTCCATTTGATAGAATTTTTCTTGACATAGTCGGTCCTCTAACTCCATCGTATAGTAATAATCGTTTTTTACTTACCATTCAAGATGACTTGACTTGTCAAAGTTTTCATTAGCTATACCTATAGAGAATCAATTATCAGCTCAAGCATTCACAGAACATTTTGTCTGTAGATTTGGCGCTCCTTTGTGTATATTAACAGACCGAGGCACTAACTTTTTTAGTTTATTTTTTAAAAATCCTTGTAAAATTTTGAAAATAGGAAAAGTTCAGTCAAATGCTTATCATCCGCAGACAAATGGTGCCTTGGAAAGGTCACATCGCAAATTAATTGAATACTTGCGTAATTACACTGACAAAGATCCGAATGAGTGGGACCGTTGGATGTCGTTTACAATGTTCACTTATAACTCTACCCCTCATACGTCTACAAGCCTAATGCCATTTGAAATTATTCGCGGATTCAAACCTAATATTCCTACAAGTATAATAAAAGTCTGGTGTTGGATTATTGGTGTTTGGATTTATTTCGGCAACGATTTAACGATTTAGGTTGTAGGCATTCCATAATGCTCGCCTATGCTATTTTCCATAATTTTTATTTGATTATCGATTATATTTGTATCCGATTTTATTTCTTTTATTGAACTTCTATATTTTCTTATATTTCCATGTAAGTCTCTAATTTTTTTTATTTTTTTTTTCCAATTTAACGTTGATATTTTCGATCTTCGTATGGCCAGCTGATATATAATTTTCATTTGAGACAATTATTTTGAAAATTTTCATACACTACTGTTGCAGCGGAAAATTAATTTTGTATACTAACTGGTCCTGTCAATATATTTGATATCGATTGATATTTTCTTTATTAGTGTGTGTATTATTTACGTCTTCAATGAAACAGTGAGTCCTAAAGACTGGAGTGCCCTATAGATTTGGAGGTTATGCTCTGCTGTAAAGAAAATGTATCTTGCCTATTATGCGTAATGAATTCTGCTGTATCAGTATTTTTCTTTATGGGTATCGCATAGTTGATTGCTGTTACAGGTGGGAGTAGACGTAGAAGTCCTTTAATTGCTAAAATTTTTATTTTTGTGGAATGTTTTTCCTTATTGGCATTTTCAAATTATTTAACTGGATGAAATGAAAGAAGAAAAACTAAAAAATAATGAAATAACCTGATAGGGTGCTCTACTCTATTGTAAAAAATATATTGGAGAGAAAACGTAAAAGTTGTCATGCTCATTTTTCATTGCGAATAATTTATTTTTTATGTCATCCACACTCCACCTTTTCATTACTTCTCCGGTAGTTGTAGCAGTTTTATATACATAAACATATATCAAATTTACTGGACGCAACTGATAAATCATAGAACTCCTGCAGCTTGGTAATTGATTTACCGTACAGAAACGTTGTTTCATTAAATCTTTCTGCGTATTCTCATCAGAGAATTTCATTCGAGTTTGTTAAAAACTATCAATTTCTTCCACGGTTATCAATTTTAGTTTCTTCTAAAATAATTTTGTAATACAATACATAAACTATTTTGCGGTTTATTATTTGTCTACTTTATAAATGTATATCTCATTTAATGTTTCATTTTGATGAATTCTACATTATTCAGTTCAGAAATTCTCTCCTTGGATAAAATGTTTGGAAATTTCATTCGCCAGGTTGATGTTATGTTTATAGAATTTCGGATGGCATACAATTAAAACTCCGACATACAAAAATAAGAACTTATTATATTTATCTGATGGCAACATAATTTAAAGCAAATGGCTCCGCATATAATAAAAAGATTTAAACCCTGTGGCTTTGAAGTACCCTAACTCCCATAGTGGTTTTAATCTTCTTTGAAAATCAGATTGTTGAGTCTCCGAAATAAGACTCATTTTATTTGATAAATCATTGATGCGTGATGTGTTCAACAAAGATTGCCAAGCCATTGCTTGTGTTCCAGCCAAAGTAATGGGGACGTTATACGTAAACTGCGGGATAATCAACAAAATACAAAATTACACCATGACATAAAAACAAAGGCGAGACAACATTTAAAATAGGTGATTGGATGACCTATAAAAGAAACAAGACATGGGAACCAGCCCAGGTCACACAAAACACGACTACCCAAGGTCATATATTATAACTAATCAGGACAATAGAATGTTGAGACGGAATAAATTTCATTTAAGGCGATCGTCGCATAAACCTATTATCAAATCTGAAATTCTGACGAGTTCAATCAAAATTTTACAAGGCCGATAAGTCACAATACCAACGAAGAGACTAAAAATACTCAGTCAAGTAGAAGAAATAATGTTCCTTACTTTATCCAGACTAGACTAGGTCGAATATCTAAGCCTCCGGCCTATCTTGATAATTATGTAAGAAATTAAATGAAGAAATCTGAATTAAATTTTTGTTTTGGAAGGAGGGGAAAAGATGTGTTAAATTTGTAATTAGTAATTAAGCAATATTATTTTATAGTTATTAAGAAATGAAATGGTAAAGTATTTATTTAATAATATTATTGTATGGTTATGAAGAATTGTGAAAGACTACAGCGAAGAAATTAAAACGGGAGATGTTGTGTAATATACGTACATGTGAACAAGAAATGCGTTTATAATTTTGTAATGTTCACATGTACCCGAACCAAACATCCATCGGGTAAAACCATTAATGTTAATAGGTTAAAAAAGAAACAAAAATACGCGTTGGGCGGAAAACGCAAGGAGACAAAGAACCACCTTATAATATTCAATAAAATCTAAAATCTATGTTCTAGTAACGTGATTAATATCTACAAGTAGCAATAACCTCAATAGATATTGACGTATGTGGTTTAAGAAAGGCGGCAAACGAATATGTATTGCTGGTATTCCCTACTTAAATAATTTAAGGCAATATTTTTATGGCACCATGAACCTTTTATTTTGCAGAAACACGCAAAATTTTTATTTACTTTTAGTGAATGTACTTTTCATAATATTTTAGTATATACAATGCTGGAAAAAAAATTGCACAAACTTATTTTGTTACAAATCGGAATATTTTTTTGCTAAAATTACAAAACTTTTGAAAGCAATTGGCTTATTGTTTCAATTTTAAATATGTATTATGTATGACCCAATTAAAAAAAATATTACACAAAACAAAATTGCATTCCATTTGTTTGGAACAAATTCTAAAATATTCATAATACCCTATTTGGGACTTAAAGGCGGGGACGTAGTGGAATAAAGTAAATATTCTTTTTTTTGTGCTCTATTGGTTTATGCAACTTCCATCATTAATATTAATATATTTTCGACTATACCATTTATTTTTATTACGGCGGTACATCTCCGCAAGTGCTATGCAAAAACATTGGTCAAACAATGAGTTTCCTTTCACGCCTACCGTCATAAACCCTATATCATACACACAATTTTTAAATTTAAAAAAAAAAAAAACACTTGTTAAATATTTCGCAAAATTTCAAAAGCTCTAAAAAATCACTCGATCGATTTCGGCTTGTTAGGCCGTTTTGTATCAAACAAAATTATTTTTGCTTTGATAATAAGTATTTCAGATTCACTGATGGTCTACCGATGGGCTCCCCCCTGTCATCTTTGTTAGCAGAATTTTTCATGAATTTCTTTGAACAAACGATTATATAAAGCAATAATCCTTATTTCCGTCATGTGATCTTTTGGTACAGATATGTTGATGACATACTATGTCTATGGACTGGAAATAATTGCCTATTAAACTCTTTTCTCACTTGGTTAAATTCTCAATATCCCACCATTAATTTTACGGTAGATAAAGAAGAAAACAAATCAATTAACTTTCTAGATATAACAATAACCAGAATTAATTCTTCATTAGAGTTCAAAATTTATCGAAAACCCACGTATACAGACGCCATTTTACCTAACTCTTTAAATCATCCCCATAGTATTAAAATGTCAGCTTTCTACTCATTCTTAGATGGATTAATAAACATTCCTTTGATCAAATCCAATTATAACAAAGAGCTTATTATTATTATTATTATTACTAGAGGGCCATGTGGGGGCTCACGCCACCCCGCACTGCTACCTAAAAGATCTTTTGTGCATTAAGCCCTACTTAATTATCCGTCCAGTCAATATTCAAGCTCTTAATGAACCTGATAATACTGCCTAACGGTACGTGATACATACTATCTGGGCTCATTGCTCTCCCTCCTAGATGTTTTAATTATCCGTCCAGCCAATATTCAGGCCCTTAAAGAACCTGATAATACTGCCGATCGGTGTGTGATACATACTATCTGGGCTCATTGCTCTCCCTCCTCGATGTAATAACATTTACTTCTGCTAGAAGAGCGGTAGCATTGGGACTCAAGGACATCGAGAGGGCAGACCCACTCCCGTATATTCCTATCCATGCCTCGTCTACCGTTTTGATTTTACTCTTGCGAGTTGCTGGGACATACTATCTGGGCTCATTGCTCTCCCTCCTAGATGTTTACTGTTGGAAGTACTTCTACACGCGATACATATTATCTGGGCTCATTGCTCTCCCTCCTAAATGTTTACTGTAGGAAGTACTTCTACACGCGTTACATACTATCTGGGCTCATTGCTCTCCCTCCTAGATGTAATAACATTTACTTCTGCTAGAAAAGCGGTAGCATTGGGACTCAAGGACTTGAGAGGGCAGACCCACTCCCGTGTATTCCTTCCCGTGCCTCGTCTACCTTGCTGGGAATAAAAAAGTCGCCTGTAGGTCACCCAGGTTTACTACAGGAAGGCTAAATAAAACTGGAGGGTGCCTGGTATCCAGAGTCCGCATATATAGACTGATTAACCTATCAGCCATTCATCCATCGGCATATGCTGTTCCACCTTAGATTAGGGATTTTTTGTCAAGGTTTTCTCCTTTAGCGTCGTACTTTAGCCTGTCACCAAAGGCCACATTCAGCCTAATGGTTACAGTTACCGGTGGTTGCCACGAGGAGGCAGTACGTACACCTGCGCCTACTGGAAGTTTACGGAGCCCCTTCCAATAGACGCCAAACCACCAACAAAGAGCTTAATATAATTTTAGAAATATCAGCGAATAACGGTTATGCAGCTAAGACTATATTAAAGCTATTAAACAGAAAACTGAAACATAATATTTAGCTAACATTTATCCACCTGATAGCCAAATGCCGAAATATTGGCGCCGCTTAGAGTATATAGGGAAAACTAGCCAACGGATTAGTAACATCGTGATACAATATACAGATATTAGCTTTGCTTTTTATAACAATAATACAATTAAGAAAATGATTTTTAACAACAAACCAAGAATCGATCGCCTATCCAAATCTGGCGCTTATAAGATCAATTGGAATGATTGTAGTTCCTCTTATATCGGACAGACTGGGCGCAATTTTGAAGTTAGAGTTTAAGAACATTTATCTGGTAGCCATGAGTCTTCCCTCTTTAATCATTTAACGTTAGAAAATCACAGATCCAGTTTAAACAATTTAGAAATATTACAAGTACATCCAAAAAGCAGACGTTTAGACAACTTAGAATCTTACGAAATCCGAAAAGCTACATTTCTTAAACAAAATATTCTCAACGGACAGAGAGAAATCCGTTTCTTACCATTTACCGACCCCGCATTCTTTTATTCCCATACTCATACCATTCCATAAAATTACTAATACGTCGGGTTATAATAAAATAAAGGGGGAACAAAAAAAAAACAAAAAAAAAAAAAAAATCAACATCTGGAATTTTGTTATTCGACCGTTGACTAATCAATAATCATATACCTGTGTTTAACTCACCCCCTTTTAATTTTTAATGTTTATTGCTCTCTCCAATTTTATTGTTTACCACTCCCACATTTTTTTTATTTGAATATTTTATTTCACTTTTTGCTTTTTCCAACTATTTAAATAACTACATTTTTATTTTTACAGTTTAGTAGATACTCCTGATGATGGCCTAATAAGCCGAAATCGATCGAGTGATTTTTTAAACCTTTTGTAATTTTACGAAATATTTAACAAGTGTTTTTAAAAAAATTTAAAAATGTGTGTATTAAGTGTGTTTCGCCCAGTTCCTACGGCAGAAAGTGTAAAAAGTATATTAATAATATGTAGTAATCTTCAACAACAATATCTAAATTAAAATAGCTATTTATTACAAAAATATCCAATCGTAATATCGTAACTGTAATTCATTCCTTCCAACCGGACTAATCAGTTATCTAAAATATAATATTAATATCCAATCATAATTTCAAAGATAAGATTTGTAAATTTGTATAGCGCTATCAGTAATAAATTGTTTTTCAACATTTTTATTAATAAAAATAATATAATCAAATGAAAATAATAAGGTTTTATTTGTTTCTTAGATTAAAATCATGTTTAGGATATAACTTAATATTACAAGCTTCAATAACACCTTGATAAGGCCTCTGTCTTAATTGAAAATCTTCAATTTCACCTATTAAATATCTATCGTTGCCCAAAATTTTTAATATCCTATTTAATATCCTAGCCTTTCCGATTTGGTTACAATTTTTTAACAATACCCGGAGAACTATCATACATAATTTCTAATCAATACATAATCAATAATTTCATATTCGTGTGCAGGTTTTTGATTTATCATAATAAGTTTTATTTTTAGATTGGGTTTCTTTAATTCTCGCACCCCAAGGTAATTTAGATGGTGTTGTACCAACGGAACGGTTCACTGTATTATCATGGCAAACTCGACTTTGTTCAATAACTTTACCCAATAAACTCCTTTAGAATTATCCGAAAGTTTAGCCAACATGGGAACAATAGTACGATTTAAACGTTCTTCTTGGCCATTGGCCTTTGGCGAACCAGTTGCAATTTTAATATGCTGAATATTAAGTTCTTTGATAAAATCGGAAAACTCCTTAGATGTAAATGAGCTTCCTCGGTCGGAAATAATTTTTAAGGGACGTCTATAACTTCTAAAGTATTTACTTAAACATTGAATTGCTTCTAAAGATTTAGTTGTATTAACAGCATAGAGTTTAATGAACTTCGTAAATGCATCTACTACTGCAAATATGTGTCCTTTCGAGGAATGAATGATGTTAGCAATAGGCAGTGGCGTAGCCAGAAATTCGTCGGGGGGGGGAGGGGGGGTTTAAAAAAATAATTTCTATAAGAAAATAATGCATTCCAATTTATTTGAATTCAATTTTTTATTAGTTTTTTATAGTTTTATATTGATTCGTCGTGACACTAAGGCCAATTCATCGACGACACAGTCTATTTATATAACCACATCTCTATGAATATTTAATGATGTTAATGATGCCAATCCATTTAGTCGCTTCCCACCGATTGTCTTTCTTAGGTAATTCTTAAGGCGCCTGAACGTCTTAGAACTCTTCAGTTGGAGAGATTATTCAGGTTAAGAGTACTACTAAAAATCTGACAAATAGTTTGTGCTAATTTTGTTATTATATGTACAAGCGTTCAACCGGTAGATACCTGACGGTCTTTTAAACATTTTAATTAACTTCGCTTATGTAATCTAATTTCAACTTAATCTGGAGAAAAGGTCTACACAGATCTGTAAAAATCGTCTAATATTACGCCGCTTTGTTTAAATTTCTTTTATGTGAAGAATCAAAAATAGATTACTTGCATATTATAACAGGTAATGAGCCTTATTCGAATTATAAATTATTTTGTGTGGATCAACACATCACCATGTAATGATTTTAGTATAATATGAGAAACTCATAGAGAGGGGTTCAACCCCCCGCAACCCCCCTTCGCTACGCCGCTGGCAATAGGGCCTAAGTGATCGATATGAATGGTATACAGTAGGTTTTGGAATATTATGCAAAAATCCCTCTGCTTTATTCCTCGGCAATACATTTAAGACAATTTCTAATATAAATTTTCAATTTTTCTTTTAAATTCGGAAACCAATAATTCCTTAAAATATGTATATTTGTGACATTAATTTATCAACACCTAGATGTGCTAAATCATCATGACTAGTCCTGAAAACATTGTTTTCCAATTCGGATGTTACATAAAAGAACAAATTACTCTTATGCTCTCGATAAACCAGTCCGTTTCTCATTTCATAAAAGGCATCCTCAGAACTTTCTAACCGCTTTTTAATATCTAAAATATTCGTTGACCTGCTTAGTGCATCTACGTGAGCCATACGAATACCTGGACGATGCTCTACTTCATAATCGTAGTTTTGCAATTCAAGAGCCCACCTCGCAATTTTAACATTAATATCTCGCTTATCCAAAGTTTGTGTAAGTGCATTACAATCCGTGACTATCTTAAATTTAATGTCTTGCAAATAAATGCGAAATCATTTGAGTGCGTAAATAATAGCTAAGGTCTAAAGTTCATAAGAGGTGTAACGACTCTCTGCATCAGTCGTATACGTTTGGAAAAATAAAATATAGGATGAAGCTTTCTATCTTCCTTCCTTTGCACGTGTACTGCACCATATCAATAGCTAAAAATAGCTTCAAAATAAATAGCTAGAACTGGTGAGGTGATTAATGCAGATTTAAGCTGCTCAACTGCATGTAACTCCTCTTCTTGAAATCTAAATTTCGCATTTTTCTTTAAATTGTCATAAAGCGGTTTGGCAATAATCGGGTAGTCTTTGATAAATTTCCGAAAATAGGAACATAATCAAAGCAACCTTGATTATACAAGCCATAATCTAAAAAACGAAGCTTTTATAAGGGAATTAGAAACGAGGAAAAAACCAAAATTTCCATAGTAAAACACATAAAACATATGGGAAATCACTTTTTTTCCTAAGACAAATTTGTAAATGAAAACGTTGCAAATTCTTAATTATGATTTCTGAAATATTTTCATAAATGTTTGAATTTCAACATATAAAAATCTCGTTTAAGTAAATCGTTTTCATTTTCTTGTAATAATTGATTTATTTTAACCAAAATATAAAAAAAAAGTTCATAACAACAGCGTTCTGGTCAAATTAAAAAGAAAAGCTTACTACAAATCGTGTGCATTAAGTCAATATAGATAGATGGCAGTGGGCAGTAAACATTTTGAAAAATCGTACCAAAAATTGCCAGGTGGCGAAATTTGAGTTCAAAAGTTAGGAAGAGCAAAACAAATTCACAAAATATTTAAGAACGTGTCATAATTTTGTGATTAAACAATCTTTTTCGTATTTTTCTGTATAAATCTGAGACATCTAACGTACACTAGTAAAACTAAAGATAAATTTAGCAAGTATTATTTTAATTAATCAGAGCCAACTTTGATGTATTTTTCAAAATGAAAGTTCGAAAAATATATTTTAGAAATAATTTAATTTTAATATTTCTGCAATTAATATTTACTTAATACCAATATACCCTTCTTGTATATTGCTGCTAAATATATGTAGAATACTTTTGTATAAACATTTTGTATCATTTTTGTATTTTTCATTGAAAAACTTGAAGCTAAAAAACACCATTTTTACTATGGATTCCTATGGAAATCAATGAAAAGTTATACCACTAAAAAAGCTTCTAAAAAATACGTCATAATGATTATGGCTCTATACTCTAGAAGGCTCTGACATAATCCAACAAAACTATGCATTTATTTTATATTCGTTGGGTACGGAAAATTTATAACAGCGTCAATTCCAGATTTTATCGGTAGAATACCTTCTCTAGTAATATTTTAGCCCAGGTAATCTATTTCAGTAAATAAAAATTTACATATATCTAATCTTAACTCTAACTATTCCTTATGACTGAACCTAAACCTAGTCTAAGAATTTTTACATGTTCGCCAACAGTCGTCGGTGCGACCATGATATCATCGAGATAAAGCATAAGTTTATCTGTTCTAGCAAGATTTTCAAATAATTTCCCAATAATCTCTGAAATACAGCAGGCGCTTTTTCAAATCAAATGTCATGCGTAAGTACTCGGAATTGCCTGAAAGTGTCGTAAAACAGGTGTAAGGAATGGAATCTTCACTCATACGAATATGATGAAATCCACTTTTAAGACTCAAGGTCGTAAAATATTTTTTCCCTTGAAGCAATAAAATTTGGTCTTCAATAAGAGGGATGGGAAAATTATCTTTAATCGCAATTTTATTAAGTTCGCAAAAATCTACGCACATTCTAATTTCTTCATTCTTTTTCTTAACTAGTACGATTGGAGAGCAGTAACACTATCGCGAAAATTGCCATCAATAATTTCTTGCAATTTTTCTTTTTCGTAAAGCGACAATCGTTTCGGCCCACTATTAAATGGTTTTTCGCCTTTTAATTTAATGATCAAAGAAAAATCAATTTCAGGTGAATCAGGAGAGATTGCATTAACATAAAATTTATCAAAAATATCATAAAACCTATCAATGATGCCCTTTTTTAATAAATTTTGAATAACTTGAATTTCATTAAATTTCAAAAAATTTGAATCTAAATTATCACTAATATCAATATTCATAATTTCAGGTAGTATGTCCAATTTATTTAAATTAACCAATTTAATGTTAGATCTTCCTAAAAAGTCTCGCCCTAGGACAATATCATGAGACTAATTGGACGACCTGTATCCAATAAGTAATTCAGATTTAATGAAATACATTGGTTATTACTGACCTTAGCGGTAATGTTGATCGGTGTTGTGTTATCATCTAGTCATTTTTTATAAACAGCGAGAACATCTGGACAATTTTTATATACCTACTTACATGGCCTAATTTCCCACACTTGTAACAAGAACCACGCGCACGAATTGGTTTCGGGCACTTATCTTTAACATGTCCAAAAGTATTACAATTAAAACAACGTACCACACCAACCCTTGATGGTGGTGTCTTGGATGATGTTGGAGCAGTTCCGGGCCGCCGCTGTTGCTGATTTGAATTCATAAACGTAATATTTATAAAGAAATCCAAAAATCGCTGAAGGTTGCTGAAGTTTTTAATTTTAGCATCATTAACTAAGGATTCATCAAGTATTCCTGGTATATACTCTATAAGTTCATTATCACAAATGTCCAATGGTCGAGATAAAATAATCTTATCGAAATAATAGTCAGAAAATAGTTCACCAACTTTCCATTTCCAACTCTCAAAGTTCCTCATAAGTTGTAATTTTGTTGACCTCCGATGAAATAGGCTTCTCTAGCCAATTGGTATCTACAAACTTCGGGATGTTTCTTCAAAATAATATCAAACTGTGAAATCCACAATTCAAAACTATCTCCCTCTGCACTAAATTCCGTTAGTTTGTTCTCGTAATCCTTAGCTGATCCGACCGACATTCAGTATACCTGCTCGTAATCGTTGGTTTTCTGATCGCGAAACGACCAATTCCATTTTCATAATTTCAACCTCTTTGCGTAAAATCTTAATTCCCGATGGCGAAGAACCCCGTGAACTAATGGTTTCGTAAGACTCACCACCCGAATCTTCATGTACTGCAGGATTATCAAAGAGCTCATTATCATTCGGTAAAACCGAAACGGCATATTTTTCTAACAGTTGCCGACATCAACGTCTATCAGTTTCACATACACTTATAAGTTTATTTTATTCAGAGGAAAAATAACACAACAATGTTATTGCGTCATAAAATTTTTTGTAATTAATTTTACAAGAATCTTAGGGTTTCTCTTCACTTAAAATTTAATAATGACATCATTCCTAGTTTCGCACAACGAAAATCATCGTTTTTTTTTCACCAGAATATTCTGTACAATAAGTTGCGCGCTCATACACAAATATTTTTCACAAACACATTAAATTTCACATCAAATACTTGTAATTAAATCATAAAGTTCACCCCCACATCTGAAATTTTGTAGTAAATTTCTTTTTTTAATAAAACTAAATCAATAAAATTTTTTGTTCGTTAACTTAAAACTACTCTCTAAGAACTCTAAGATACACACTAACTCTATTCAACATTTTTCATTTGTTATATATTATCGTCCCTCTAGTAATGAACCAGTGTATAAGAAAAATAGTAGTTTATAAATAATTCGAGGAGTGTGTGGTTTTGATACAGGTTTTCCAATGCAAGCGACTCAACTCAAAGAATCTAAACAATTTGAAAATCAATATTTTCTTTTTAAACCTTAGTTGAGGTTAGTTTTAGTAAAAGTAGCGTTTTGCTTCTTTATAACGTTAAATAATTTAAAAAAATATTTGCTGATCCTATTTTGTTGTAAATATACCCTACACAGCATTTCGTTTCTGGTTCACAAATACGTTTTGTCTCTTCAAACTATAATAGAATGGAATAATTTTGGTTATTAATATTGTTTACCTAACTTATGAGAAAGCTTATCCTATATATTATAGGATTGTGACAAATAAATGTTTGGTTGAATTTCTCGTAGCGTGAGAAATGTTTCCAGAATTGAGTTTCCTATACATTATCTGTGTAAGACCAAATGTACTTTTTCTCATTATAATAATGATTTGATTTGAATGATTGCCGAGCTTAAAGATAGTACTTTTCGTTTCCTAGCATTTTTGTACCCTAAATTTAAAAACAAATCATTATAAATTTTGCTAAGTACAATCGCTTAATCCCATCTTTCTGGAATAAATAAGAAAACTTTAAGCGTCGAAGCGAATGAAATGCGAAACAAAACTAAAGTTTATTTTAAAATTATGTTATTAGCATAAAAAATTACGTAAAAATAAATGTCTTATTCAATTTATATGTTTTATATAATTTTTTATTTTTTTTTCGATTTCTGTGTCTAACTTTGTGTGTATTGTAGTTGTTTTTTTTAAGCAGAATGTAAAGAGCGAAAACTGCTCAATTCCTAAGGCAATCCGGAAAGCAAACATTAAACATTTTTTTTTTGTTCGTATATAGGGTATATAGCAGCACAGTATCACACAAGACAAAAAAAATCGACATTAATAAATATTAAGTCTTGTATATTTTATAACATGCTCTGGCTATCTTCTGAAGAACAAAATTTTTATTTTTTTTTTGTTTGGAACTTGGATGTGTTCTCGTATATAACGGTTTTAAAAAAAATGTCTTTTTTGACCCTTTTTTGTGTCCTTTTTTGTAACTTGATTAAATATTTACGTTAAAACGTCGGTTCGTACTTTTTTGTTGTTGTTGTTGTTCTTTAAACTTTTTTTTTTATTTTTTTCATTTATATCACTGTAGGCTAAAAAAGACTGGTGGAAATACTTTTTTGGAACGTAATGAAAAATTGAGATGTGAAATGTGTAATAACAGTTATGGACGGTTTATGATATGTTTCTAGCTATCAAATAGAAATAGATGAACTGGGAAAATATGATATTTTAGGGATTTAATATACATACTTGTAACTAACTTTATACATCATACTAGGATTTGGGATTGCTTTTGCATTCGCTTGTCTAAATATTTTTGTTTAGTTTTTACAATTTCTTGTAAACATTTGAAGTGAATTCAAATATTTTATAATGAAGTTGAAAAATATTTTATTCAACATTTCTATGTTTTCCTTTTTAAGAAACTGTTTGCGCAAAACTTGTTTATTCATAGCTCACAATCAATGGCGTCATAGGGTGAGTAAAAAATATAAATAAAGGTAATAAAAATATTGATATTATGCAGAAGGTTTCTTTTGCAAGAATATGTTCGCAACTGTGTCATCACTAAAATGAAATCGTTATTTTGTTTTAAGATCAACATATCGCCGTTTTCGGGAGAATATATCGAGTGGCAATCGTTCTTTGATCTTTTTTTGGCACAATATATGAATCAATTACACTGAGCCCAGTGCAGAAATTTGAATAGACTAAAGGACTACTGCGTGCCGAGGCTGCTGTATTGTAAAGGCACATAAGCATCAATGAAAGATATTGCATAGGCGTATTAAAAAAACCAAAGGTATATTATAAATTCGTTCATTCGCACATTCATCGAACAATGGTCAATTTCGACGGCTAGAGCCTCCAACATAAAATAACTCATGGACACGTCAGCTGAAGTCATACGCGGCTAAAAGTTTTGGGAGATAGTGCAGAAGCCCTGGATCATTCCGCCGAACAGATGCATTAGAATCAGGCAATATAACAATTTAGAAGTCAAGCAACTCCAAACAGAAAATTAATTATCACACTGGTACCAGAGAATCAAAGTTTGTTTGCGCTAAATGTAAGAGACCAGATCATTCACTCTTTGCATGCAAGCAATTCAACGAGATGGATGTTACAGAACGTAGAGTTTGGGCTAAAGAAAATCACAGATGCTCCAATTTTGTAAGCACCAGCCATATACAGTCAGAAACATTCAGATGTATACGGCTCATATTTAGAGGGAAATTTAAAGATAAAGTTAAAAACCAAACAGAAGATAATCATATTTAAAATTTTATTTTGTATCAATAATGTTATCACAATAATATATTTACTTCATATTTATGTATTTTTAAAATAAAAAAAGTAAGAAAAAAAAAAAAGTGTTTCGTTGATTTTAATTTGCCGTATACATCTGAATGTTTCTGACTGTACATTGCAAAAGAAACATCATTATTTGCTTCATATCGGGAATGTACCTCAATCCACTAAAAACCCGAATCAGCCTGCGGAGATAGCTTCTCTCTTAACTTATTGTTTGCAGCCTATGACAAATCTTACAATTCTGCCTAGAGCCATAATCAACATTTTGTCTGGAAGTATCTCTGTTTGTCGTGTATTATTAGATTCTGGCTCACAAGCCAGCTTCATCACAAAAGCATGTGTTCAACGGCTAGGATTAAATTGAGAAAATGCAAGAATGTCTGTAGCCGGTTTAGGAAGTAATAGCGCGCTATCTACAAAGGGGCTAGTCACAATGACAGTGCGACCAAAATTTCTTCAAATTTGCCATGAAAAACCATAGAAAATATCAAATTCAAGTGCTGACCAGAAGTACAATAAGCTGACATATATTTCTTCAAATCGGCTCAAATAGTTGTTTTCATTGGAGTGGACTATTTCGTTCACTTAATGTAGCCAGGACAAATCAAACCCAGTAAAAACGGGCCAATATTTCAATAAACAATACTAGGTTGAGTGATACTGTTAAAGTTAGCCGAAAGTGAAAAGTCGATAATGCAGATTGTATTACTTCAACTGAAATAAAAAAAACGGTAATACAGAGTGTGTTATACCAGCCGTTCGTTAAAAAATGGTTGCAGATTGAGTAATCCCAGCCGGAAATAAAAAAATAAGTCGATAACGATCGGTAGTGTTTAGCCTAAAAACTACAAAAGAATGTAAGGATGCATGATTATCATTAAATACCTTTGTTAATATTCTTATATGGCATAACCTGGCTGCAGTTCCACGTGGAAAATTGTGGAAAACTCGAGAAACTCCAAAAAATATATTAATTGGAATAAAAACAGCCTCTAGAGTGTTATATCTGGAGATGTATTTTATTGATGTGACTTGTCAATACCTATCGCAGGAATAAAATCAGTTCAAGTTTCCCGTGGGAAATCTCGGAAAATATGAAAAACCTTCCAACCGAAAGTAAAAAATAAATATCAGCCTCTTTTTATTTTTTTTACTTTCGGCTGGAACGCGTTTTAAATTTTACGAGATTTTCCACGGAGAATTTAAACTGAATTTTCTTCCTGCGATAGCTATTGACAAGTCACAACAATAAAATACATCTCTAGATATAACACTCTAGAGGCTGGCTGATTTTATACAAATTTTCTAAAGATTTTTGGAAAATCGAATTTTCCGAGATTTCTCACGGGAAACTTGAAGTGATTTTTTTGCTGCGATGGCTATTGACAAATCCAATAAAACCGAATGAACTTCAGATATACACTCTAGAGGTCGATTTTATTCCAATTTTGTGAATTCTCCTGATTTTCCAATGTTTTCCGCAATTAGATTAAACAAAGTTTTCCAAGCCATGTCGGCTCATAACCACAACATTTATTATTTTCAGCTGGAATGTTATTAAGGTAATCTGCATTATCGACTTTTTAATTTCGGCTGGAAACTTTCGGCTAACTTTAACAGGGTGGTTGGGTAGTCTTAGGAAACATCGATAATTCATTATTCGTATTCTCTCGATATTGACTTAAAACGCACTCTGCGCCAATTTTGGGAAATTGGGTCAATAAAGAACACAAAATCCAATGTGGTATCGGAAGAAATACTGTGTGAAAATCATTTTTCTGAAAATATAAAAAAACCCTCTAAACGTCGGTTCGCAATACGCTTATCTTTTAAACAATCACCTGAATGAAAAATTAGGAAATTCTTACCGCTTCCCCATTCAAAGACTTAGCAGTTAGAAGTATTGAACCTCGCCTTGCTCGAGACTCTGAATTCTACAAGCTATATAAAGATTTCATGCTTGAGTATCAAAAACTACATCACATTAAAGAGGCTCTGTCATCTGAAGCAGACATCGGATATTATTTGCCGCATCACGGGGTCATAAATTGTTCAAGCAAAACAACAAAACTATGAGTCTTTTCCGGCAGATCTACTAAGACTACGTCTAGAGTATAATCGAAAGACTGCTTAGCAATTGGGCCTACCGTTCAAGCAACGCTCTACGCCATCATACTAAGATTTAGAGAATACCAATTTGTCGTAACCGCAAATCTCTGATGTAATCATCCATCTGAGCCTATTAGACATTTTTGCCCAATCACTTATGTATTGTCGTCTGAAAGCCGAGGATAACCAAACTGGATTCCCTTTTCCCTAATGACTGAGGCCGATAACGAATCTGAACTCATCTCGCTAAAGGATAAAATCAATATGATATTATCGCAACATGGATTCAATTTGCGCAAGCGGATGTTAAATTCGTGAATGGCGCAATTTTTGAAGCTCAAGTTCATAACCATATTGAAAGCTTCGGTTTTGTTAATTTAATCTCGGCGAAAACAAAGTTGGCTCCCTTGAAGCAAGTATCTTTACCATGGCTAAAATTTTGTACAGCAGTGCACATTCGCGGACTTAAATTTTAAATATCTTACCTTGTTATCATTGTCAACATATCTACTCCGCCGAAAATCTAGTTGATTATATCTCTCGAGTTATACTGCCACAAAAGCTCAATGATCATCACTTATGGAGGAACGGGCCTAACTGACTCAATCAAACTATCAAAAATTGGCCTTTTAAACAAAAAGAATACGGATTCTCTGAAGATGAAAATAAGAAAATGTTTACATTTGCTGTTACGGTAAATACTCCATGGCTTGATCAGTTATTGCCCAGATATTCTTAATATCTTTAATTCGAAGAAAATAGGGTGGTACTTTACAAGACAATAACTATTCTATTCACTTTATAAAATCTGTGAGCGACAAAAGAAGTTGTATAGTGAATAGTTAATTAAGCTACAAAGCAATAGTACAATTGCTAAAACAAGTAGTCCAAATCATTGAATCCTTTCCTGGATCACTCGTGCGAGCTGGTGGGCGACTAGAAAATCGGGAAGCATCGTTCTCCACCAAACATCCCATAATTTTACCTCCGAAATCGCTACTCAGCTCACTAATACTAAGGCACATTCACGATTCACGTAAACAATCGTCATGCTGGGCTATCATTAACATTAGCCATAGCGAGGTAGAATTGTTTGTTTTCGAACGATCGAAATTTATTAAGAAGTATCATCGCTAACTGTGTTATACCTAATGAAAGGAAACCTGCCAAACTGCCAAGTTAAACTAATTAGGCCATTGTTAAACATTGGGATTGATTACGTGAGACCCATTTCAATTAATTTACGAGAAAGTCGAGGTTAATGAATTATCAGTTATAATTCAAAATTCAAAACTTATATCTGATTATACATAGTTATACTCTAGCACTCGGGCAATTTAATATTGAACGAAACTTATTGAACATGGCTGTGCCCCAAATGTAGTTTCTTCTTAAAACAAACAATTGCAACTATTAAACCAATTGCATCATGGTATCAAAAACTAGAGATCAAATTGGTTGGTCTAGTTGTTTTGTCAATTTTTTAAAATGACACACTATTAACAGCTGACACACATTAGGTATAATTTAAAATTAAGCAGCGAGTATAAACCTGCCAAACCTTAAACATTTTTCAGATAATACCAGTTCAGTAGGTATTACGCGTAGGTAAACGCTTAGTTGCGTCGTAAAAATATAATATATAGGTATGTAACGTGTACTCATACATATGCTACTACTTCATATCTCACGTGTAGTCTACTTTTTGTTTTTTGTGTACAGTAAGCTCATTATTCCTACTCTTTAACATTGTCATGGAAAGTGATGGTTCAGGAAATCAGATGGCACTGTATGAGATCCAGTGTTCCAAGGTACCATACCACTGTCTCTTCAAGACATGATCACTTGGGGTAACTGTCTGTGCACCCTGAATGGGAGCACCCCAACATAGATGAGAAAATTTCGGCGGTGTCCGTGGTCTGAAAATAGCATACTGTTATTCCCATGGTGTATTTACAAAATGGACTGTGATTTTTTTAAAATATCAAAGCCACACCATTTTCAAAATACCTATTAAATTAAACATGGCTAGGAATCGTCCCCTTACTGAAGTCGAAATTTTGGCAATAATAGATATATGGAGCGATATTGAGGATGACTTTCAAACCGATGATCAGGATAATGCCGATGTCAAAATGCTCATACAAACGAGAAGAATATGGGAAATTTTTTTGAAAAAATCAAATCACCCTTACATTTCAACAACAATGAACACATGCCAGCAAATTTTGAAATATACACTGGGCAAGAAAATAGTGCTACCAATAGACTTGTCAGTGAGCCTGATTTAGGAGCGAGCGGAAATACAGTAGTTTGCCTGTTACGGCCTGTGACAAAGCTCGAAAACTACACAGAATATTTTGATAATTTTTATTCATCCGGTTAACTGTTGGCATTTCTGCGCCTCGGAACCATTCATAGAAATAGAATTCCGAATTGTTAATTACCGAGCGATTCTCAGTCTAAAAAAATGCCCTCAAAAATGGATCATCAATGGAGCTGGTTTGCATGGTCGGTGATATGACATTGACGACCGTGTTTTTTTGAATGACAGAAAGCAAGTCAACTAATTTCGAACTTTGTCGGTCGGATGTCCATGCAAAGTTCGACTAGATATTTTCCAAAAAAGATAGAAATATCACTATAGATTGTCTACAAATTATTAAGGAGTATAATTCGTACATAGGAGGGGTGGATTTACAAAAGGTAGGTAGGGTGAAAAGTACAAAATTCTGCTACACTCGTAAAAATGGTACCTACGATTTTATTATCATCTGCTCGATATGGCGACAGCTAATTCTTGGCTACTGAATTATCTCTAACTGAGTATCGTTTGATAGTAGTCCAAATACTATGCAAAACTCAAATAAATTCTTAGAGCACAAACAAAGTGGGGAGATACAATATAATATTAGCTTTCTCTAGCGATGATCGCTCTGATGTATCGATGCTGCTTTTAATAAGCGGTTTTTTGCTTATCGAGATAGACCTCTCCAAAAATCTTATACAATTTATTATCATATGAACGTCGACATATTTGTTTCGGAATACAGTTTTACGTTGCTAATGAATTCATATGAGTCACATTTACGATAGTGGGCACTTGTGTGCAAGTAAACCATAGGTCAGAATTGCACGGATTAATTGTTTTAACAATTGAAGTTTAATTTTATTTTGAAGACCGTAATGTGAGACCGTAATTTTATTTTGAGTACCGTACAAGTACTTACTCAACATTCGTTCGAATCGGACGTGTTTTTATTCAACAATATTTTACATAATATATTGTTATATTTTTATTTTTCAAATTTTACATATTTTATTCAAAACAAAATAATAAAGTCGAAATCGATGTTTGTGTTATTGTATAATAATAAATAAATACATTTTTGCTGACTAGTGGTTTGATCCGGAAACAATAATTCTTTTCAAAAGTGCAAACAAGTGTAGTTTTGAGTTTTATAATTATTCAGTGACGTGAAAATTTTAAATTTTAATAAGTAGAATGGATCCGTGCTCTGAGTGTAAAAAAACGTGTGATTACCGCGATGCGATTATATCTTGTAGTGGGATTTGCTCAAAAATATACCATTCCAAATGCTTGTCATTGTCTCTCACAGTATCTCAAGCGGTAGCATCGCATAAATGTCTACGCTGGTACTGCGATAGCTGCTATAAATTAAACACCATAGCGGTGGTGGGAAGACTGGATACTATAACAGCTCAGATGGCATCGTTTGCTCAGGCTATAGATTCTATCAATTTTAATATATCTCAGCTGAAATTGGAATTTAAAGAGCATAGGAACAACTCAGACTTATCTGGTGTGAGCAATTCAGTTGATTCAATCAAAGCTAGTATTGACCAACTGCAGTCATTATCAATCGAGAAAAACAGCAAGGCGGACAGAACTAACTCAACTGCTATGGAATTAAATCCAAATGAAAATGCACCGCAGCCGAGAAGGTCAAAAAGGATCTTATCTAAAAATTCTGATAAATTAGAGAAACCAGTTACCGACCTGATTCCAGCTAGCACAGAAATGAATAATCCCGTAGACGGAAATAGCGGTAAAACTATCCCAGCTAAACAGGTCACAACGTCTAAAGTTAATACGGATGACTTCAGTATCAGAGTAGTCCAACCAAGGCGCTGGCTTTTTGTCACGCGTGTTCATTACACTGTGCCAGAGGAACACATTCACAGGTTGTTGGACCGTATAACATCCAGTAATGACGTATTCTTACAAAAAATCATTCCAAAGTCATCCAATGGAGTGAAATACGATTACGTGTCATATAAGATTAACATGCCAGAGGAGTCTTTTCAAGCCGCCATAACATCAAAATTATGGCCTGATGGGCTTCTTGTCAAAGAGTTTGAATGGGGGCAAAAGAAACCTTTTTTTCAACAACTTCGGCTAAACCACGAACACCGATAAAGCTACCATCTAATCTAGAACATGAATTCTACTACGATAAAAAGAACACAAGAGACGCGACGTGCTCAGTTAACGGTGGAATTTTATTTGCTGAATTTGGTGAATCGTATTACCGAGAAAAGAAAATATCTGCTATAGGCCAAGTTCATTGCGGAGTACAGACGGAACACATGCAGAATCGACAGGCAGATCCTCTGTCCAAAACATTCTTTTCGAGGCTCTACTCGAATCTCCGCAAACCAACTAAATCTAAAACAATTCTGGTAGAAGATTGTGAAGAATGCTTCCAATTTTTAAAGTTGATTCCTAATAAAACATTCAACTACAATGAACCTGAGGTAATTTCTTGGATTAAAGCTAAAACACTTCCGGATGTATCACTACTGATTGCTGTAGCCATGTACGAAAAATTGGACAACTGTATGCTGAAGTCATACTTTAAGAATATGAATATTGATCCCAATAAACATTACCTCAAGACAATTAATTCAGTAACTAAGTTATACAAGATTGAGAATAAATACATCGTGGTGATAAATAATCAAAACAAAACCATGTGCCGGGATCTTGTTGAGCTGGTACGTACCTTTACCTCTTTGTTACACTCACGAAAACCTGAGGTATTTCGGCTGGTGCTTGATGTCTGCTGCAATGTGGACCGCCTAGAAAAGGTAATCAACTTCATCAGTGGCATAATGTCTTCAAATGTCAAATGGATACTGAACATCCCATTTAACGATTCAGTTAAATATAAACGAGCTTTATCATCTAGATGGATTGTTGACATGCCACTACCGAATAGTGTTCATAGTGCAGGTATACCTAACACCACACCGCTTCCTACAACACCTACTTACTATTCTGAAGAAGTATCTGATCATTACTATCGTAATTCTATAAAGGAAATTCTCCACTTTATGAAATTCACCAACATCTTCACGAGTGATCATCTGTCGAAACTTTATAACAAATCAATTGACAGTCTACCGTTTTCTGCGAGTTCCTTATCATCAATTAGAGTTTTTGTTTATGATAATCATAACAAAGCCTACATAGAAGAACCTGTAACTGATCACCAATATGGATTCGATGGGAATGCGTTGGTACAGTTTGATTCTGAAAAGAACTGCTTTATCACATCTAGCAGATACATTTTCTGCTCCAATGCTACTGAAATAATGCTAGACCAGAAAATATTTGAAAGACTAAATCAGCTTCCACTATCAGTTGATAAAAATAAACCTGAAATTATATCTATTCAAGGAGTGCCAGGCTGCGGCAAATCAACATGGATCTTAAATTCACATATAATTGGAAAAGATCTCGTCCTCAGTTCTACGAAGCACGGCATTAATGATATAAAAACTAAGGTGGCTTTCCAATGTAAAGAAGGTGGTAAAAACTTTGAAGATATTAAAACTAACTACCGCACGATTGCTTCTTACCTCTTAAATGGACTCAAAACATATGATACGGTTTATATCGACGAGCACATGATGGTACATGCTGGACTATTGGGCTTAGTGGCTTTGTTAAGTGACTGCCGTAAAATGTTCATTCTGGGTGATCAAAACCAAATACCGTACATCGACCGGCTTAATTATGTCAACATGCTTTATTTTGATGCAAATAAGTTTACAACACGTTCTAAACATCTTAATACAACCTATAGATGCCCTGCGGATGTGGTACATGCATTACAATCAATTTATCATCAATTTTATACCACTAATAATAATACGAAATCAGTCAGTTTTAACAAATGCCGGTTGATTTCTGATATTCCAGTTATGCCAAATTCACTGTACTTAACTTTCACAAAACGCGACAAAAGGCAATTAACTAACAATCTAAAATTACCTGATTCAAGCAAAATCCTAACTATTCATGAGGCTCAAGGCTTAACTTCAGCTAGCGTTAACTGTGTCCGACTGTCTGACAAAGAAATTAAACTATTCGATAGCTTACCACATGCTATAGTAGCATTAACCAGACACACACAAATTTAACTACTTCTCACCGATTGAAGGAGACCAACTGCACTCTATGAATTGCTTTAACTGCAAACCAATATAACCTCGCTCATGTCATCGATAAATCTGGTCCCAGTACCATTCAAAGCCCAGCACATATTTTGAAAATATCAGACTACAAGAAGACTACAACAATGGAAAAACCACCAAGAATTAGGAACCATTCATTTTATTTCCAAAATGTAAATAAAATGTCTTCGAAGGCAGCTCAATTTCGCAATTTTGTGTTAAAAACGCTCTTCCCGGTTTATATCATCTGTGAAACTTCATTTCACAAAGGAATCCTGAGTTCTGAATTCTTTCCTAGCCAATATGTGGTTTATAGATGCGACCGATCACCGCTAACTAGTGATAAAAAATCTGGCGGAGGAGTACTCATTGCGGTTGATGCATCATTATCGAATGAGTTAGTTGAAATATCTAACCTATCCATCGAGCAATTGTGTGTTAAGATTGCAATCAACAAAAAGTCAATTTTTATCTACGTTGCATATGTTCCGCCTGGCTCACCGATATCATCTTACACCGCCTGCTGCGACACAATAATGGAAATAAACAATGCTGCTAATTCAACTGATACAATCTTGATCACGGGGGATTTTAATTTTCCAACTATTAGCTGGTCATATGACGAAGAAATGGATGAAATTTTACCATTGAACGTGAGTTCTGAAATTGAGTGTCTGTTTATCGATACTGTTTTCGATATAAATCTTAGCCAAATTTGCGAGGTGCAGAATGGTCTTGACCGAATTCTAGATCTAATTTTTACAAATGAACGGAATCTATGATATTTAAAGTAAATGAATCACCATTACCATTCGTTATTAATGATATTAACCACAAAGCCCTAGAAATAATTTTTGAAAGCAAGGGTAGCAATATTATTGATAACCATCAAAACAGAGAGCCGTATTACAACTTTAGAAAAGCCGACAGAACAAACCTTCATCTTTATTTTGAGCAGATTAACTGGAAAAATGAACTAATCAGTAGCAACATAGATATTAACGTGGAGAAATTCTACAAAATTATATCTGAGGGCATTGCACTATTTGTTCCTACTACTGCTGCGGCCAAATCGAACAAATATCCACCATGGTACGACGATAAACTAATCAATCTTAAGAACAAGAAAGACAAAGCTTACAAAGCAAATCTCAAAATCAGTTCAGACGAAAGCAAACATAAATTCACTGCGTGTAATCAAAATTTCGAGAGATACTTTGAGATAAAGTATAAGAGTTATATAAGCCGTCTTAAGGAAAAAATAAGAAACGATCCAAAACATTTTTGGAGATTTTTTAAAGAAAAACGTGAAACTAATGGTTACCCAGCTTGTATGACATTCAAAGAACGTAAATCCTGTGACCCGCAGGTTATATCAAACATGTTTGCGGAGTTTTTTCAATCAGTTTATAAACCGGAAGACATTGATAAGTATGAACATCCAAACAATGGTGAAAACAACGTAACCATACTAACACCAAGGATTGAAACCGAGGATATTCATCGAGCTTTAGAAGTATTCGGAGATGGATGTGGTCCTGATGGCATTCCAGCTTCATTATTGAAAGATTTCACATCGTTGGTAACTCCTCTGTGTCTTCTATTTAATCAATCATTACAACTAGCCGTATTTCCAACGAAATGGAAAGTAACAAGAGTAACACCAATTTTCAAAACAGGAGCAAGAAATGATGTCTCTTGTTACAGAGGAATTACATCAATATCTTCAATACCCAAATTATTTGAACTGGTTGTATGCAACTCATTCAGATCTTTGGTTCCTCGATTCATCTCACAGTGTCAGCATGGTTTTATACCCAAAAGATCAACATCATCAAATCTTATTGAATTTACCAGCAACACCATTAAAGAAATTGAAATGCATAAGCAAGTTGATGTGGTGTACACTGACTTTGCCAAAGCCTTTGACTCCATCAGTCATTGTAAAACGTTGGAACAGTTATACAGATTCGGGTTTTCTAAACAGTTTGTTGCGTGGTTTAAATCATATTTGAGTAATCGCATTCAGTATATTGAGCTTAGTAATAGAAGATCAGAATCAATTCAAGCTACTTCAGGAGTACCACAAGGCTCTCATGTTGGTCCTTGGATCTTCATAATTTTCATCAATGACGTTACTGAAGTAATACAACATTCTAAGGTATTAATGTTTGCAGATGATCTCAAAATCTTTAAAACAGTAGAAAACATCGGCGATACCCATAAGCTACAAGAAGACATCGACAATCTAGCGAAATGGTGTGAGTCTAACCTCCTCAGTCTCAACATCAACAAGTGTAAGAGTTTATCGTTCCATCGAAAAGTTAACCCTGTTACACAACAATATCAAATAAATGGCGTACTTTTACAAAAAGTATTCGAGATTAAAGACCTAGGGGTTACTTTCGTTGAAAACATGTGCTTTACTAAGCATATTGAACAATGCGTTGCTAGAGCCAATTCCATGCTTGGTTTTATTAAGCGTTGGACTGGGGATATTCATGACCTAGAGACAATCAAGATCCTGTATTATGCCTACGTGAGATCTCAACTTGAATATGCTGTCAACATCTGGTGTCCTTTTTACGACGAACCTATCAACAAAATCGAGAGTATCCAAAAAAAGTTTATACGGTATATAACGTGTAAAGACGGATGGGATTATGACCATGACTTACCGCACCACGTTAACCTGAAGCGATTACCATCATATGCTACTGGATGCAAAACCTATCAAATGACAACATTGGCAAATAGACGAGAGCTTTTAAAGTGTTCGTTTATTGGAAATATTTTACTTGATCAAATCGATGCACCATCCATACTGGAATCAATTAAAATAAAGGCACCGAGTAGGAATTTAAGAGATCATGAGTTCCTTCATCTAAATAAACACAGAACAAACTATGGTGACAATGAACCGGTAAACATGATGTCGAAGAGTTTTAATAAAATCGACCATCTGTTCGACTTTTACTTAAGTAAAAACAGCTTTAAACGTAGGTTGAAGCAACATTTTGCTCCAACCTAAAAATATTTTTATGTCAATTTTTATTCTTTTTTTTGTTTAATTTAATTTTTATTCTACCATGTTCAATATGTTATAAATTCAAGTCATATTTGTAGAATTTTCTCAATATAAATAAATAAATAAATAAATAAGTAATACTGCAAGATGATTCTTACTTGTTGATATGACTTCAGATTTTTAGTAAGCGAGATTCCCAGGTACTTAACCTCCGTTTGTTTTTTGGTGGCTTGACGTCTTTTGGAGGTGGACTAAAATTGAGTAGATTAATCTAGCAGCTCCGTAACATTCCAGTAGGGTGCGCATCACGTGAGCTGTTCTCGTCATTTATCAGGCAGCTTCTCAGCCCCTTCAATAAGAATAAGAATAACCTCTGTTTGTTCCTTACCTCAACAATATTGATTTTAAGTATTAATTTTTTGTAATGATTGTACTAGCTTTAAATACTATTGCATACACCCGCACTCGGAATCATCTGTCCGAAAAGAAACTATGAATCATCCTAACAGATGTGTGTCAAACCTAAACTCAAGTAATTTAAAAATAACCCGATCTCTCCATACCTGGACTGATTCTCGAATCGTACTTGACTGGATATTAAGTCACTCAAGACGTTGGAGCATATTCATAGGCAATCACCCTTTTGAAATCATTTCATCGCTCTCGAGAGAATATTGGCCACTCGTTCCATTAGCGGAAAATCCAGCGGATTGCGCTTTTTGGGCCTTATTACCCAGTGAACTCGAATCACATTCCCTATGGTGGAAGGGATCAAACTGGCTGTATCAATCAAACGAATCTTGGCCACCTCAAACTATAATCTACAGACATAAAGAAAAAATATCTAACAATATGTTTACATTCACTCTTATCCGATCAAATTCAAATGAATGGTTCCCTGAAATGTTTAACAAATTTTCATCATTCCTTAAACTACAAACACAAGGAGAAAATAAAATTATTTCATTGTGCTCCACCAACACTTTCGATATTTGTGAGAATGGGAGGCAAAACAAAAATAATAAAAATGTATGACTGGAAGGACGGGCACAAAATTTTTCTAATCGATGTTTTGGAGTCCTGGTAACATATAATTCGTCGGGAAATATGATAATCTGGAACGAAATTTTTTTCTCGTTTTTAATACTTGCTTCGTTATAGTGGGAAAAGTAAATACTGATTGTATTGGTAACTTGTTTTAATCTTTTATTGGAGTCAATGGTTGGTAGTAAAATCGGGGTAAAATGTATCAACAAATTTTTATTATTAAAAAATTGATGTGCCTAAAAGAAGTATGTTTTTTGTTATTTTGTTGTTTACTAGTTTGTAGGGGCTTCTCCGGAAAATAAACAATCAATATCATAAATACTAGTAGGTATATGATTCCGTATCGAGAAAGAAAGTATCGAGTAACAGTAGGGTATCGGTATAAAAGTATCGAGTAGAAATGGATTTTGAATCATAATCAAAAAATCGATACTATAAGGTATCGATACTTTTTGCGAATCTCCCCCATAGCTATATTTCGGTCACTTGATACAATACGATTAACATGCAATGTTTTCTAAATTAAGTAAATAGTATCTATGGTGCGACATACCATGTCCAACAACCTTATTTGTGTATTTATTGTTTTTATAATAATTTTTTATATTTTGTTACTGGTACCTCTATATTACAAGATTACTTGGAAACCAGCATCAATTCGACCAATTTTATTTTTTGATCAGTACTATTACTCCTACATATATTACATTGTCAAAATACAATAAAAAATTAAAATCAGAATTATGCAAATAAAAACCAATTACAGAAATTAGTTGAATTTACTCAAAATATGCCCGATGTTGTATCAGCCGAGAATTTAAAGTTACGTGAATACTAACTCTTAGAATTAACGGACAATGAGCCACTTGATGATGAAGTGGAAGAAATGTATTTCATAACCTAGGCAAAATTAATCCAGTTTTGCAAGAACGGTCAGTTTACAAAGAGATCAATATGACCCTAGATAATACCGTTAATCAGACAACTGAGAATTTTGAAGTATGTATGAAAAGCTCCAAAGCTTATATTTTTTCTTTCCATGGTGACTATTTAGAATGGTAAACATTTTATGGCATGTTTGTGTCAACCATTTTATGAATCAACATCGGTAACTGCTGGTGAAAAATTCCACTATTTAAAAGGATGCGAGGAGAAGCATCCAAGATATTAAATCATTTAAGTATTACACAAGCCAATTACATTTTTGCATTAAATTAATCAAAAGCAATATTCGATTGAAGAATACTCCTCAGGTATAGCTATGACCAAACTACAAACATACAATTCTCACTTCAAACATTAAGTGTGAGACAAGAACGGAATGATCTAGCGAATTATATTTTTGTGAATGCCATTATTGTTAATATATTTTGTATATAAAAAGCCGAAATAATCTTATTGATTTTAATACACAGATAAACTTCTCTTTCTAAAGTTTATATTAAATTCGTCTATTCATCAGTTATTCATGAAACAACCTCACTAACAAATTTAATGGACACCTCAGATGAAATAATTAGGTGTTTGAAGGCACTTGGTGGAAACGCAGAATCAAGAGATCTTTGGTTAATTCATATATTGTTTAGTAAGGTTGCCGATAAATCATAGGCAGCCTGGGCAGAACACTCTGCAGATAAAGATGAGCCTGATTTGATATTTCTATTAAAAGTTATTGATACCCTTGAGTCATTAAACTCAGCTAACGAAAATTCCATCAAAATCAGTCGTTAAAACTCACCTTGGCATGTATAATAGCGAATCTCAGCGGAGTGGAAGATAACAAGAAATTCATAAAGGAAAACCATCGATGCTTCGACTGGCTAAGTCGAACGAACATTGCTCATCACTGTTAGTCAAAATATAGATCCCAAGTTTTTAAGCATCATACGCTATTATAGATAGAGCGTGTACCGATCAATTAAAGCCCCCATCAAGTAATCATGGAAATGATATTACCAATCATCTTAATACCGGTAGTACAACACTAATTGCTTTCATTTTAAGTGACTAATATCATCAAATACCCACGGTATTCTGAAAATTATTGCGGTAGTGTTACCCAAAAATCACAACTAATTTATATAAAGTGTACTAGCTGACCCGACAAACGTCATTTTGCCATATAAATTATTTCTAGTTAATATTTTGGTTGTTAAATAAAAACTAACGAATGTATTGTGAATGTGTGGGAATGGGATCGACTTTAGCCAACACAAATAAGCTCGATGGTTTGCCCACGCGAGAATATGCCACGTATAATTGTCCGTGTGAAAAACATGATGTGCCCAAATCTAAACCGCAAACAAACATCGTTTGGCCTTGCGACTTATTGATTGTCATTGCGAATGCCAATCTAAGAGAAAATTGAACGCGTTTGAATTCAATTGGCACGTCTGTGGGATTATTGGAATTCGTGGCAGCAAAACATTTTTCGCTCGGAATTTGTCATTTAAAATAGTGGCTTCGATAATGTTTTTCATCAATTTTTTAATGATCAATCGCGTGCCATTGCACAGCCGTGGTGGATTCAAATTCCGAAGTAAAATAACCGGAGATCCAACTTTCAGTCGTAGAAGGTGTGTTGGCATGCCTGGCAAATCCAGTGATTTCAAAAACTCTGTTGACTAATTTACAGCTTCGATCGATTTCTATGATACCAAGTCGCCTGGCAACGACTGCTGTATCTTGAAGTTTAAATCGTCGACGTCCACATTGTTTGCTGCCAAAATTGCTCTTTCTGTCAGCCACGCATGATTTATATATTGTGTGCCTACATCGGGAAATATGCGGTCAATGAGAGCATTTAGCGAATCAACGATTGTGCAGAAATTAGTGGGCAATTTTATGCATCCAGTATTTTCATAGACAGCAACTTTTCCATCGCCGATATCTAACAATTAGTTCGAGAATGTGTCAGCGGATGGATCTTGTAGCATTTGGATGTGCATGTTTATTTTTAGCTGAACTTTTTCAACATTACGCCACAGTGGCGATGATTTCAAGGAAGTGTTGATCTCAACATGGTACGTTGAATGTTGAATGACGGAAGTGAATGCCGCCAAATAGTTTGTGGTTGTTTTTTATATCTTTAAGTGTTCTGTTCAAGGCCTCAAGAGAATGTTTGTGTGCCATAGTGCATTCATCCCAGATGATAATCTTGCATTGTTTCAGCACTGTGGCCATGGACGATTGTTTTTTATGTTGCACACTGCGTCTGGGTTATTTTGAATATTCAGTGGTATTCTATATGCTAAATGAGCTGTTCTGCCTCATTAAAGATGCTGCAATGCCAGATGATGCAACGGCCAATGCTATGCCATTATTTGATCGTATTTCGGCGAGCATAATGTAAATACCAGCATAATGTAAATGATTTTTTGTTCATGGGTCAGTAGTGGGACATTGCGAGTAACAATCGCTGCCATTTCTGCAGTATCGTACTGCAGTTCACGGTTCATTTCGATGTCCATTAAATCAGATGCACTTCGATTTGGCGAACACATACCTAAATGACGGAGTGATAAATTGGCAATGAAAACGCAAAGATCCTCTATAGCAATCAATGCTTTATTGTACATAGCGTTGCTGAATGTAATCGTTAGATCGTTGCACCGTGTACGAATTCGATGCAATATATCGTCAGTCATTGAATCTTTGTGCTTTTCCCACAATGTGTCTGCTCGTCCTGGGAAACATGTAGTCAACACTATAGCGAATAGTAGACGATTTGGTTTTGCTGTATAGCCCAATGCTGCTTCAGCAGGCATATCGTCCCAGTGATTGTCGTCTTCGAGCAAGCCGAGTAGCATGCATCTTTATATTTTGGATATTGTTGCCCATTCAGTTTGCGTATATCTTGAAATGACAATGGGCCGGTGACATAATTCAACAACAGTTGCAGATGGAAGCACTCAATCTGCGTTAGAGTGACTGTATATACTCGGCCCAAAGAGTTTAATTTGAATAGGCTGGGGCACGCATCAATTGGTGTTCCTAGCTTGCAGGGCACCCATTTTTTTTTTTTTTTGATTCCATGTGAAATAGTGAGGTACTTCGGAATAGAGCAGTGTTCGTGCAAAGGCACCGAGAGTATCCGCACTATTACACAATTCGAAAAATGTATGGCACGCTCAATTGCTGAAAATACGCGCTGGCCGTTTTCAAGATGGACGGCTAAATGTATAACTGCTGGGTCCAATTCATGAATTTGAAAATCAAAGATATATCAGACAGATTTATTATGGAGCTGATGTTCCGGCCAATTTGGTAGCGCATTATTTCGTCGTTGTCATTCAATCGAGGACCATTCACATCGGTATTTTGAATTTGAAACAAAGCCATATCAGAACTCAAATATGAGCATTGAATGTTCTGCTCAGCAGAGGCGAACATGGTACCACCCAACGATTGTCAATGTCAATGTCTGCTTTGTTGATATTTAGCGTAAATGATTGTCCGCCATTATCAGTATTTATTCAATGATATATTGGATATCAATCGACATTTGTGATCGTGTCGTTGGGGAAATCTTTAAGAAAACGCTTTGCACTTTTCTATCTTCCATGCAAGACGATAAACGATTCAGATCACCGCATGGGCCATGAATCACGTTTCTGGTAACAATATCGAACAGTAATTGATCAGTAGATGAATCTGAAATTTCCGCGGAAATTACACTATCGATTTCCTCAGGGCGTATTTTGTCGACTAACCAAATCAAAATATGTGCATGAGGTAATCCTCGCTTTTGCCATTCAACCGAATATATCCACCAACGTGTGGGACCGAATACGTGTAATTTTGTAATGAAACTCATTAAAGACTTCAATTTTTGTTTGAACACACGTGCGTAATGTCATGACGATGTATTGCTTTTTGGACTGGCAATAGCAAAGATGTAATCTCCTGCCACTTTGGATTACATGTAAACGTGATAAATAAACACGGTCGTCCGTACTCGCGCACGTATTCTTGCATATGACGTGGACTGCCTACGAACGATGATGGTAGAATGTCGCGTCGCTCATGATAGCGTCTCGCAAGTGAATGTATTCTTCCGCACGCAGCTTCTGTTGATTGTGTCGCAGGAATTGCAGACGTTCGCTCTCTACCTTCCCGTACATGTCAACCATGAATGCTCATGACATCGCAGAATGACGTTGTCCTGACCGCGTCGAGCCATCGATACGCATAAAAATCCTTCGAACTCACTTTCTTGTTTGTTTCGGCTCCTGTAACAACATATTCATAAATATTAATTCAAAATGAGTAATGATGTGCATAATGAATGAATTACCTGTGGCGGTATTTCATTGTTTAATGTTTATGCAATATCCACCTTGCCTGGCATTAGGCGAATTGAGGTTATTGTAGCCGCAACATGCTTCCACACGATTGATGTCCTCACCGCCCATGAAGTAGATTTGTAAAAATATATGTGGTTCGTTTGGCATTGGCAACAATGAGCCTAATTTGTGGTACATTAGGCCTTTAATGTTGAACGTTGAATTGAATTGTTGACCATTTGCCGCAGTATTGTGAACTATTTCTGTTGCTCCGAACGAAGTTATTTGGAAGTATGAAATGAATTTGCAATTGGACTACAGGAACAGGTTTGAATCTAGTTCCGTGCCGATGAGCAAGCCGTCCAAGGGTTCTAGTGGTGTCTCAATTTTTGGTAGTTGTACTTTTCCTGATGCGCAACACATTCAGGCTGACTCATGTTTGAATTTGAGCGCATGGCAATGGGGATATTCTTTGTCCATAGCACCAATCAGCACTTTCGGATAAGTGGAATATTCAATATCTGGCTATAGTACTCGAATGCGAGATGAAGGAACGAAGCGGTTGTAAATGCTCGATGTACTTGTTGGCGTTGTCCGTCATTTGCTCTGCGTGTGTTAATTACGAACTGGTGCGCTTGTCTTCGTTCCAATTGTCGTTGTTGATTTCGTTCAGCTCGTGCCTCTTGTGATTGAGATGCACGCAATTGCAACATGATCACACGCACATTTTCTTTATCTTGTTGGATTTGTTCGTCTGTTCTTTCTGCTCTACTATTTCGCATGTTTGTTACTTTATTCGTTCGACGGCCCAAATGGGCCCCTTTGCGTCTTGCTGGCATTGTTCACTGTAATACACACAAACAAATAGACAAAATTGTTGTATTTACTTATGAAAAATGGTATACCGATAATGTATTTGTTCTTTTAGTATTTTACCAATCTTTTAACAATCATAAAATATGTATATATTTCTTATAAATTAAAATAAATGGTACAAAATTTTGCACGTACGGCGTTGTGATACATAACAAATTCAGCATGAAATGTCAAAATGACGCGACGCTTCTCGTGAATGATTTGCGCATATAAGTATGTGGATGAAAGTTCGTTATGTTTGAAATAAGAACGACGGTTAAATAAATTCGATATTCTTCATACAAAAATACTAAAATCGCGATTAAAAAATGGGAGGGTGGGGGTAGGAGGGTGAAAATTTGGGGTTATATGTATTTTTTGTCAAAGAAATAGAAATAGAAAAAAATTCTGGATAGGGACACCCTAATCACCTATTCTCATACCTACCAATTATACATAAAAATTTCATAAAAATAGGTCGAGCCGTTTCGGAGGAGTGTGACCACAAATACCGTGACACGAGATTTTTTATATTAGATTAATAGATAAAAAAGTCAGACAAAAATTCAATCATGTTCAACTCGTCGATCCTCGCAGTTTCATGACGGTAAATGTATTGATATTCTTGTGTAGAACAGTTTTTCACGTTGCTGCCACCAGGTAGAAGATTGATTAACATCAACAAAGCGGTATTACAAGAAACTACTTCTGGTTGGATATTAGCTGGCAATATGACAAGGAAACAAATCTCAACGGGTGTCCACGATACACCAGATCACCTCGATGACCTTATAAGAAAATTTTGGGAAGTGGAGTCACTATACCACATAATATGAGTCAATTATCACCAGAGGAACGTGATTGTGAAAATCACTTTCAGGCGAACACAACGCGATATGATGGCAACCATTTTAGGGTCCGATTAACTAGAAAATCTCGGCAACTCGTGCGGACAAGCACTGCGAAGATTATAACCATTGAAAAAGAGATTTTAGAAAGATTCCAGTTTTAAGCAACTGTATACAGATTTTATTGGAGAATATCTAACATTAAACCATATGAAAGAAGTTTCAGCCATTTAGGTAACGAAAGGATACTATCTGCCTTACCATGGATTGCAACGAAATCTCAATTCGATGACTCCACAAAAATAAGTTCTGGTTAATCCCTAAATGGTATTCTTGTCGTGGGACCAACCATACAACCAACATTGTTTAGTATACTTCTCAGATTTAGAGGACGAAAGTTTCTGTTTTCTACAGATGTCGAGAATATGTATCGACAAATAAAGATGGTGCCGGATGGTACAAAATGGCAAAAGATCTTATGACGCTCTTATCCAACTGAACCGCTTATTCATTATGAATTACTCACCGATATAGCTTTGCCTCTGCTCAATTTTTGGCCACAAGATCCATGCAAAAGATTGCGGGAATTGAACATGGTCAATTTCCAACTGTAGTTGATGTTATCACGAGAAATACGTATGTACATGATATAATGGATGGCGCCGAAACTCTAAGCGACGCAAATACATTAAAACAGTCATTAATCAAAGTTATAAGGAAATATGGATTCTCATTAAAAAAGTGGAAATCAATTCATGACAGATTTTTAAGAAATATCTCAGAAGAAGCTAAAGAGGGAGCAAAACCAGCCAAAGTTTTGGGTATCTCGTATGATGCTAAAATTGATGAGTTTACATTTCTGTTAAACTTACCGAAACATCCATACTGCTGTAAACGAAACATACTGGCAAATTGTGGTCGATTTTCGATCCCATGTGATTCTTGTAAAAGCTAGGGGCTGCAAATCTGCAATGGGATGACCCTTTACTTGAAGCACTCGTTACAGGTTGGTCAACAATTAGAAATGAACTTCAGAATATAAACTTTATAAAATTTTCCCGATTCATTGGTGTATACGCTAATTCAGTTGTATACATCCATGGATTTAGTGATGCCAGTAATGTAGCATATGTCGGTGTTGTCTATTTTCGTATTTTGCATCCAAGTGGCTGCGTTAAAGTTCACTTAGTCACATGAAAAACAAGAGTTAGTTGCATTATTGGTCACTAATTTGATACCCGTAGTAAAATCCGAATCACATATGAAAATACAAGAAGTTCATGGGTGGCCAGACTCGACGATCGTGTTAGATTAGCTCTACATAGTCATCTAAAATGGTCGAATACGTTTGTTGGAAACCGTGTACTGCTGAAATTCTTGAATCAATTAAAGCAACATCTTGGCATCATGTTGGATCTAGGGGCATAACTCGACGAATGGCAAAGTCACAAACTTTGGTGGACAGGTCCGGAATGGCTGCTTTAATAAGTTAACTCCCGGAATGAACGGAAGTCCTCATACGAAACGAAGAAGAGCGCAATACGGCATTTGCACTCAATTTTTGTCTTAGTTACTCTTGATTTGACAATTTACTCAGGAGATTCTCAAAAACAAAACAAATTTTACGAACCAGAAATCGCGGCACTACTCCAAAAAGACACACTCAAACCATCAAAGTCACTTAATTCCCTCTATCCGTTCGTTGATAAATAAGGAGTTCTTCGCGTTGGCGGTCTGGATCAAAGAAATACACCTTATACTCTACAAGGCATCCAATCATAATGAGTAGCTGTCTTATGTCATTTACTTAATTTTAAAGAATGCCCATGAATCAAATTAACATGCCGGAGCTTCATTACTCATATCATTATCACATCGTACATATTGGATTCCTAACGGAAAAGGAAAGGCAAAGCAAATTGTGAAAAATTGTGTCATATATGCGACAACGAGAGCTGAATGTCATTGTCAGCTAATGGGCAGTCCAAGTTATGCATTGGATTATGCAAGTTCTATAACAGTTTATTTGGAAAAAGGGCGAGTTCAAAAACAACAAAAATTACGGTTTGACGGTTTGTAACTCGCAGGGGTGTTTGCCGTTATGACTATTCTGATAAAGGCACAAATTTTATGGGTTAAATAAAATACTGAACCAAACATTTAATAAGCTAATTAAAGAGTGGAATAATGAACTTACTTATTCTTCCAGGCATTTAATTAATTGACATTTAAATCCTAAATCATCTACTAATTTTTGTGGAATTTAGAAATCCGCCATCAATTTGATGAAATACATATCATCTAAACCAGATAATTGGTACAACTATATTGACTAAGGATGTAAATTGCATACACTGATAGTCGAATTTGAAAATATTTTAAACAACCTTCCAATTTGTCAAAAACAAAATGATCCAGAAGGTGATGCTTCAACTCCAAATCATTTTAGCTAAGCCCGGTCCGCCTTGCTGGAAAGTCTTTTGTGTTGTATCTTTATTTCGTACTTTTTACTTTATTGACCTACCATTGTCAACTGTTGAACGATATAGTGGATATCCATCATTGCCTGTATTTGCTTCTGGAATCAATTGTCTTGGATTATCGTTTAGAGCACTTGCCATCAATCATACATGGTGATTAAGTGTCCCACATGGGCCATGTATCATAGCAGAATTGCCAAGAAAATATATCTTTAGAAATTTGCATTGTTCATCGGGAATGAGCAATAATGAACCCACAATTCGATATATTTGACCTTGCACTTTAAATGTTAAAGGGCTTTGGCCGCATTGAATTCAGTTTGTGACTATAAGAGTATCATTAAAAAATCAATATTACACATTCTTCTAAACTAAGTATTTTTATTCAAAAATTACATCAATTGTGATTGTTATCTTTTTTAATTTAATTTTTGTTTATGAAAGTCGCGGGATTATTTTTTAGTGTTTTTTGTATTTTTTGTTTTTTTTTGTTACTTTTTGGGCGATATTTTTATAAAGCTGTTGTTTTTTTTTTTTTTTGCGATTATATAATCCACTATTTTGTATATTGTCGTTACCTGTGGTGGACGTATTTAAATTAATAAGTCATTTGGAGCTTCTCTGTACACATTTTCCGACGACGTGTTATTTTCTGGTAGCAAAATGTACTGTTTCTCTGGAGTTCCAACTCGTGATACACTAACATATAGTTGGCCATGGGTAAAACACTCTTTTCGTGGGTCGACTCCAACCAAAGAGAAGGTTTGTCCCTGGGACTTATTAATAGTCATCGCAAACGATGTTTTTACGGGAAATTGCAGCCGTTTGAAAGATATCGGCAAGTCCCTGGGAATCATTGGAATCCTCGGAATGTTTGCCAGTTGGCTGGCAGCAGGGCCGCTGAGGATGATCGCCACAGTTAAGTTTCCTTTTAAATCTTTAATTAGTAGCCTTGTTAGGAGGGCTTACATTTCTGATAAGCGTTAAGCATGATAGACGTACTTTCGTTTCGCGATATCCGGCACGAAGGACCAAAAGTGGCGACGCCGGTACTGAATTCGCCACTAACCTCTTTGATTTTTTGTTTTTAATTTATAGCTTTTCGATTTGGTAATCTCAATATACCAATAATTTCTGTATAGGATCACTTTAGTGGACTGTTAATTATTTGTAAATTATTCACTAATTGAATTAAAGCAGATTTATATTGTTTATCTACTTAATGTTTATTTTATAGAATGTAAGAATTTATAATTCATATAATTGATATCAAATTTATATTACTTAATGCTTAGTTTCTCAAGAGTGTACACATTTTTTTTAGTTACATGGCGTTTTAAAAAGATGAGTATAAAAACGTGAAAATATCAGCGAACATTAATTTTAAGACAATTTAACAATTTTCTTTCCTTAAAGGAACACCGATTTTATAGTTTCGGCATTAACAAAATGCATGTCCTAACTTACTTCTTTCTCCGCCAAGCGATAAACTACTTTGTTTATCAAATTTATGAATTATAATTAAAAGTGGTTCCTTTCTAATGTATATTTACCTACGATAAATTGAGGTGTTTGTAAATTACTAAAGAGTATTTGGTCGAAGGTGATGTGCTTCAAAATCGAAGAATGTTCTCAAAATCAGTTTAATTTTCTTTTTATTTTCAATTTCAGTTTTTTTAATATTTTACAATTTTTCGAGAAAAATAGGCATTCATAAGATTATACCTTTATAATTTTTAACCGAGAACCTTTCAAAAGTATTATGCAGGATTTTTTTTAAATTTATTTGTATTATCTAAAGTCTAAACTCTAAACTAAATGCTTTCTAATAATACTTTTCAATTATCGGGTTTTCCATTTGGGACTTGACAACTTTGAAATTTCACTGTGAATGCACCCTTAAATCAATAACCAAACTGTCAGTGTGAAAACATTCAGTTAAGATACCATTTTCATCATGTACATACTTCACACATAAACAAACAACGTTTACAAATAATTAAAATTTACTACAAAAGGCCGGTGTAGTTTGAGGAACTCAGAACGAATATTGAACAAGAGATAGCGGCCGTTTCCGTCGGAATATGTGGCCGAGTCGTCGAAAATTGGGTTCAACGAATCGACACATGCAAACGTCTCCGTGGTGGACATATGAACGGCGATGTTGAATTCCATACTTTGAACCAATAATAAAATTTTCGAGATATCTCAAATGGTTTACGTTTTGTGAAGTCCTTATTGGAAAACCCTTTTTAAACAATTTTACCTAGTTTAATTTGGGAATGTATAATTGTGTTGTTTATGGATATATGTAATGATTATATTTTAACATAGAATTTATTATGGACAAAATTGTTATCGGAATTAGTGTTATCCAATAATTATATTTCATTTACTTTTATTTTTTAATTTTTTTTTTTATTAATTTTTCACAACTTCGTTTAAATTTATAATTTTTTAATATAATTTTACGAACCTGTTCGCTTGAAGTATTGATCAAAAGAGAGCGAGCTTTATCTGTACCCCGAGCTGATGATATTTACTTTGCGTAACATAATAAGTCTTTATATTATATCTATAGTTTTTGAGATAGTATGTATGTATACCTAAATCTGATCTTACACGGCGGCAAGAGCATTCTCACCGTGTACAATAAGCCGTTTAAATAGGACCGTGTAAAAACAGGTTTAAGTGTATATACTAAGCAAATCCTAAATGTAGTTGAACGAGTTTATAGTACGGTGTTTCCAACAGAAGATCTTATACAGAAAATTGAACAGAGGGATATGATTTGTCTATGCAATTTTTTATACGGTCCAAATCGGATCAACAGGTTGATGAATAATCACAATCGATCAAAGCTAAGTGTATGTGCCGTTTTAACTTATCGTTCGAACATTAAACCGTAGTATATGTTGTCCATTTTACAGTGAAACTAATTTATCTGGTTAAGTATCTTTCATGATTGAATGATGAACATTAAAAATAGAAACCTTTGTTATTATTGTATACTATATCCAAAAATTGTCTTGCCACAAAGGAAGTTTACAAAAAAAAAAAAAAAAAGGAAACCGTTACACCTTGAGAATTTAATTTACTTTCTATACACAGAGCAACACAAATTTTTTAATTATCCATATATACGAAAATAAACAAAAAGGTTGTAGTTCAACTAAATTTAATTAATATTGCTGGACTCCTTTTTTACATCTACCACCACCTATACTCGTACATAATTTGAAAATATGTTAACCTCGATAAGTTTTAATATATACTCGTAGCTTAGTGTGTGCTATACAATGTGTAAATATTTCAATAATTTTATATGCACAGTGTCTGTAACACGTTAACTGACATATTTAAACCGTTAAAGAGGACAGTTTCTAAGTTCATTTTTTACTAAATTAGGAAAAAAAAAAAAAAAAAATTAAAAATGATGGAAAAGGGAAAACGAATTATACCCACACAACTACATAAATACAAAATGTTCGTTGCAGCCCAGAAGGATGTTGACAAAATAAGTTTTTTTCTGGTTATTGTTTTGTTCGTGTCGCTCCTTTTTTAATAAAAGATGGTTTGTGTAGCAGCACAATCTTTACAACAAAAGCAAGCAATGTCATTAAAAACACTTTACAAAATAAAACTAATGTCGCTGTCGTGTTATAATACATACATATACAACATATAAAACGAACAGTAGATTTTTCCTATTTTCCCATACTTTGTTTTGTTTGTATATTTCTACAGTGTGTTGTCGTTGAATATTCCATGTTTCGTGTTTGTTTATTTATTTCCTTTATTTATTATAAATTTTTTATATTTTGTGTTTTTTTGAACTTTTTTTTTTGTTTTTTTTATTGTATGCAATATTTATGGTGTATACGTTTTTCGAAAGCACAGCGTACCGTACTACACACACTCACACTATTTCTATATAATGTATGTAGGTACACCTTTGAAAGGGAAAGTAAAGAAAAAAAACAAAACAAAAATGGAAATTACGATAAGAGCACACATAATATTATGATGAAAGTGCTACAAATGCAAAAACAAATTTGTAAAAAAGAAAAATTCTTAAAGAAAATTATTAAATGAAAACCATGTAACAAAGGAAAAGATGATTTGGTATTCTGTTGGTGAAATATTAACGAGTAGGTAAATATATACATACCTGTGCGAATATACGGATGTGTGTAATGAATTGTATATATCTAAAGGTTAGATGATTTTTGTTTGATGAGAAATAATTCTTTTATTCGGAAAATTTACATTTAAATTATTCGTATACGAGTACATTTACATGTAAATACACATATCGAAATTTCTACATGAATTAATTCCTGATCGATATGTTAATTTAGTCTTTCGTTTATAACAAGAATTCTCGTTATGAAACAATATTTTCGAGTGATTAGTTATTCAATACTATATAAATTAGCATCTATATGTTGATCCGATGAATGTAATTAAATTTGTCCTGTTCCAGTACTGAATTAATTATGTTTGGTGGGCTAAATTTGCCCAACAAACATGTTAAAAAGCAGGCACGTTATTCTGGTTAAACCATACTCTTTTACTAAACCTTGTTTTATTCAGGCCACTACTACCAATGTGGATACTGGATGGCTCACAAAGTTTCCGCTGAGAAATGCTGGATCAATTTTTTTTTGTTATCGGATTGTCCACAACTTATTTTCGAGGTTATCTCACTGAACCCTACAATTTTGTATTCTATTTTGATAATATAATACAAGAGTAATAGTACTGATAGAAAAACAAAATTGGTCGAATTAAGGCTTGTTACTAAATACTTATTTAATTAACACAGCGACATATAGAGGTACCAGTAACAAAATATAAAAAATAAACCGAACTCGCCCATCTCGTCCTTCATGTAATTCTACTACGGTATGTCCATTGTCCATTTATCACCAATTTGAAATAGAACTGTTTGATCTTTTCATTTAGACCTTCGCTGGAGTTTTGTGATATATTTAACCTTCCATCGCTTCCAAACTGACTGTCTTAGTTTTTGGATCATTTCCCATCGACTTAAATGGGAAACTAAATGATTGGAGAAACCTTCTTCGGAAATGGCGGTTGAATTCGTCGTAGACACAGCCGTGTGTTTTGCGTGAATCCGTTTACGTTAAGACTATTCTTTTTAGGGTATTGTATGTACATGCCATAATCATTTTTGAACACTAAGAAGTCCTTTTCCAGAACTTTATCCAAAAATCATTGAAGAATCCCATTTCCATTGTACATGCTGAATTTCATCAAAACTGGATAAGAAATGGCTTAGTTCCTTCCCAATTGGCCATTCTCCAGAATATCATCCAAAAATCATTTTAGAATCCTATTTCCATCGCGCATACCAAATTTGACTAAAATCGATTAAGAAATAGCCAAGTTCCATAATAATTGGTTAAATTGCAGAATTTTTTTTTTAATTTTCTGTCGTTTCTTATGGACGAGTATTACATAAAAATGGCGGTGCTTCCCCCTCCACTCCAAGCGATGCGTTACAGTCCTCACTCAACTTAACGAATTCTTTGATTTTCTTTGATTAGTAGTCTCCTCCCACCTTCAGGTCAAAGTCCGCAGTTTCTACAAATTTATTTCATATCTGATGCCGATCAATTATCGTTACGATCTAATATTGCTTCCAACCTAAAAATACAATTGATTTAATCAACGAGTTGTAGCTTGCATTAAGCAGCCATAATATTATATACATTCGCAGTTTTAAATACAACTACAACTTAGAGCATAACCTTTCACCGGACAACTTAAAATTAATAATTCACGCTGACCGCACCCCTCAACATCAACGTCAAGCAAGATACAAGTCACCTACAGTAAACGAAGTTGCAGTATTATTAGTCGACGAAGACAAAGGACCTAGGGATATAGTGATTAATTGTAAAGATGGCTACTTAAAAAGAGTATCTGAATTACATCGTGAGTACGATCCTTTGCAATACCCTTGAATGTTCGTAAAAGGCGAAGATGGTTATTATTTAACAACCTCTCAACAAAATTCAGTGAGGAATAAATTTGTTTCATGTATGCAATTTTATGCCTGTTTTAATTCTTCACATTATTACAGAGATTTGTTTAGTCAATACTGTGTCGATATGATGGCTAAAATGATATCAGAAAGACTAAATTACATATGTAATAATCAACAACAACTAAGAGCTGACGATTATAAACATCTACGAGATACTTTAAATCAGGATGCTAATTCGAACCCTGGAAATATTGGACAATACGTCATCTGGCCTTCAACTTTCACAGTATCCACGCGTTATATGCACGGAAAACCTCAGGATGCTATGACGTACGTCCGAAACTACGGGAGATCCGATTTATTTGTGACATTTAGGCCAGCGGTGATTTGATCGTCATGACATAATTTATAGGGTATTCCATTTAAAGATGAAGAAAATTATCAAGTTATTCACAAAATACAATATATTCGGTAAATTCAAATGCCATATGCTCAGTGTTGAGTGACAAAAACTTGGATTACCACATTGTCATATGTTATATTGGTTGGAAAGAAAAATACAACCAGATGAAATTGACAGTATAATAGTTCGTTCGAAAATACTACTGGTAAGTAATTCTTTACAATAGTAACAACAGCCAGTGTACCACCGCTACACTGGTGGTCCAATGACCGGTGACTGTATTTTTCTGCCTGACAAAATGAATCTGAATATCTCAGAAATAATGAATTTTTGTCAAGATATTTTGACATTTAAAAAATAAATTGAAATGAACTACGTCCTAAAAAAATTCCCCTTTTCCATCAGTTCATAATTTATTTTCAAATTTCAGGAACTATGTTGTGTCCTATACATAAAACCATATAATTGTTGCGAACTCGTAAATATACATTTTATTAAAAATTATCATTTACATAAGTCAATGAATTACTTTATGTAGTTTAACATTAAGTCTATCACATTTAATGATTAAATATTCAAATAATTTCAATTAGACTGAAAAAATCGAAAAATGTTTATCGCGATCTCGAGCAGTAATCTATAGAAAAACTCAGCTCAGGACCAATTGCTATGGACTTAACTTTACAACCGTTTAAATCTGGAGTAACTATTACATGACATTAGTCATGACAAAAGTTGGAAATATTCCAAATATGTTTGATATTTTGATGATTTAAAAATTCCTAACTGTATTGGCTCTACTGAGGATTATGTAAACTTAATTAAAAATATTGATTTAATGGTTGTGTGACTTATTCCTCACAATCAATTACAGTTAAGCGACAAAATAGTTCCGTTATGCCTTATTATCGTAAAGTAAACCTAAATGTCTATATTGTGACTTGCACATAAACTTGCAAGGCTCATCTGTTGTATCTGGATTTAATCCAAATCCTACTAAATATTTCTATAAGTGTTAGTGATATTTTCTATGATTTTTGATACAAACTACAATTTGAAATCGAAGTACGTAAAGGTTATGTAACCTTCTATTATAAGTGACTGCACGTTTCTGAGTATCGGGTAAGCTCAACGGCTTGGGGGGTTTTGTTACTTATATTTTTTATATGGAGGAACAAACCAAAAAGTACGTGCTTTTAAGAAAGCATAAACTGCTGCAAATGTTTCACCCTTCAGACATCATCATCACTAATAAATAATAAATTCACTTCATTTTCAACTTAAAATCAATTTTTAATAAAGCAAAGGAAATTTTTAAGAAAACATGAGGGAGCGTCTCATTAATAGCCGGGCTTAAGAAAATCATCAGAAATACATTCACGATTGGATGTCCTTTAAATGAAATAAACCTAAAGGTTTCCCATTTTCATCATTCATGTGATATGCAACTTGGCTAACTTTCTGATGGACGATTGCTGGTATACAAATTTATGATACAACTTAGCAGCAAACTTACGTGCAGCATCACTTTGAGCGAATGATCGTACGAAGACCCTTTGTATTAAGAGCCATGAAACCATGTATTGTCCAAATACCAAAAAATGTGGAGTGTATTTTGTGGTACCATGTATACAATTTCGAATAGTGGCAGGGACTTCATGTACATATAAATCTCAGTTGGAATGAGAATCTACTAAATAAGACCTAATCGCTCCAATAATGGTTCGATTTACCCTCTTCGAAGCATTAGCCCGCGGAGAGTATATAGGTGAACGAAAGTATGTTACTCCATATTTAAGTAAGAGTTCTTGAAACTGTTTGGAAACAAACTGGTGATCGTTGTCAGATACGACCGTCTTTGGCACCGAAAATACGTTGAAAGATTTAGCAGTAACTTCTCTCAATGGCTTTAATAAAATAAATTTGGAAAAGTGATCCAATACGAAAAGTAGATAGCAAGTTCCACTCTTGGATCTTGGGTACGGTCCCAAAAAATCGACATACACTCGTTGAAAAGGTCTACAAAATTCGGGTTGATGTCCCATAGGTGGCTTTAATATATGATTCACCGGTTTATTCATCTTACAGGTATCGCATTTGAGGATATATTCTCTAACGTCGGAAGCCATAGTCAGCCAGTAAAACTGGCGCTGCAATCGTTTCAAAGTCTTTTGCACCCCCATAACGGGGCGATGTGTGTTTGCCTAATCATATCTGCCTGTAATTCGTGTGGAACTAACAATTTCCATTTAGATGTATCAGTATTAACATATTAAGAACCATATGCAAGTTGGATAAAAATCGTACCATCCCTAACACAATAATTACTACTGCTTTGGGAACCAAGACTCTCAATACATATTTCTAATTTTATTGCGATACGCAACTGATGAGAATGCTGCGGAGTTAAGGTTGATATGCAACGGTGGTAACTGATCATCACCAATTCCCACAACTGGGTCGGATAAATTATCGATAGAGCATAGATAGGAGATCGAGTCAGTTTCAATATCTAGCTTATATTGTTTTAACCAGTCTAACACACTAGGGGTGTTAAACGCTTCGCAAAAAGCTCTTGACAACAAATCCGCTACGGTATTTTCTGAAACCTTCCGATAATGAATTACGAAATTATATGGTTGGAGTTTTAAACTCCACCTCGCTAATCTTCCCGAGAGGTCCTGAGCCATAAACCATCGTAATGCAGCATGATCTGTATATATCGTAAACTGATATACCTCAATATAACACCTAAACTTTTTAACACTGTCTACGGCGGCTAAGCATTCTAAATCTGTTACCGTATAGTTTTTCTGGACGGGATTTAGCTTCTGCGAAATAAACGCTATTGGACGCTCTGCACCATCGTCATCCACTTGAAATAAAATGCTGCCAATACCTTCAGAACAAGCATCGCATTATATGAAAAACGGTATCTTAAAATCGGGGTTAGCCAACACAGGCGTCGTAGAAAGAGCTGTTTTCAAATTCTCAAAAGCCTGCTGAGCATTATTAGACCAAATAAGTTTATTACTCTTTTTAAGGAGGTCAGTTATCGGTGAAGCGAGTATGGCAAAATTACAGATGAATCTCCTATACCACCCACATAATCCTAAAAATCACCGTATTTGTTTAACCGACCTTGGTGTCGGGTAATCCACAATACCTTGAATCTTATCTGGATTAACCTTCAGGCCACCATCCCAGATAACTTATCCCAGATATACGATTTCCTTTAATATGAACTTACATTTTAAGATGTTAACGGTGAGTCCTCCTTCTTTTAAGAGGTGAGCTACTAAATCCAGAAGTTTAAAATGCTTCTTCAAAGTTGCGGATGTTATAAGCAGATCATCCTAATATATAAACACAGACTCGTGGAGTTCACTCGTTGGGATCACCTTGCCCATAAGGCGACACATGTTTTGGGGAGTGTTACACAGACCGAATGTCATGACCGTGAACTGGAACAAGAGTCGGCCAGGCACTGTGAAAGCGGTTTCATCACGGGAGCTCGAGTCGAGGGATATTTGCCAAAAGCATCTTTGAGATCTATTGAACTAATATATTTTGTTTGCTCTAATCGACCTTATAACCCCTCGACAAGAGGGGTTTACCCACCATCTTTGACCGTAACCTTTTTCAGTTCACGGTCATCCAGACACAACCGCACTTTGCCATTCGCCTTATGCATAAGGGTGGCTGGAGGTAACCATGCATTCTGGCTTACTTCGATGACCCCTAGAGAAACCATTTGATCTAATTCATCGTACATCAGTTTCTGTTTAATCGGGGAAATTGCATAAAAACGCTATTAAATGGGTTCAACTCCTTCCCGAATTTTAATGGTATGGGACACAAATGTAGTTTTACCAAGCCCGATGTCAAATGAAGATGGGAACTGATTTATTAATTGTTCCAATTTACGACTTTGCTCCTGGGTTAAACGGTGATGTTTAGACTCATCAATGGCAGGAGCTAAGCTATTTACGGTTGGTACCGTTGGAGAAATTTGGAAACGATTTCAGAAATCTATACCAAGGTATAGATGTTGGTTTAGATCTGGCACGATGTGTAAAGGAAATTTATGGATCTGATTATTAAATGTAAATTCCGTGGAAAATGAATCGTCAAAATGAACAGAAGAACTATTATGATATTTTTCAGAGCCTGCACCCAAAATACTGACGGTTGCTGCATTGTCCAGCAATCCCTTATAATGAACCCCGTTAATTAATACGTTAGCACATGTCCGTGAATCATTAATTTTAGTATCGATAATGGAAGCTGAAACAGCAAGTCGTCGTCGTCTTTTAGTATACCAGTACTCCGAGAACGTTTCTTTTGAGATTGATTATGAACTCGATTCTTAGATTTTGGTAACGAGGGCTTAAGCAGGGCGGAATCCGGTAATTCAGAAATGTTAGGTGGTTGACACGACAATGCCATCTTTATTAAATTTGAATGTGGTGTAAAGCTACATTGTTTCTCTTGGGATTGACTGGATTGTCGACTTTTTGGCGGGGGGTCACTTGCTGAGATGCAGTGATCCCAGACGTCCACTGGCCTCTTGGCAAGTTTCCCATACAACGCGGACATTGAGGACTAGTTGTATATTATGATATCCACAACGATAACAGAATAAGCTTGGCGGTAATGAGCACTCTCGAAAAGAATGACCAAGATCACAACAATTGTAGTAAATTGGCTCACGAACAGCAGATTTAAATTGCCGGCCGGACAATTGGTTTGGTGGGGTGGACTTAGGATTAACAACGTTAGGTATTTTCATCGCTGCTACAGTAGCATCACTAACTGGTATCTCTGATTGATTGACATCATTATGTTGCTGGCAGTTGTCTAATTCATTTACGACCGGTCTAGAAAATAGAGTGTAATGAGGGTTGTCTTTGGGACGAAACCAGGTATTTTCCCAAACTTTACAGATTTTAATTAAGTCGTTTACGCTAGTGAAATAATGATCGGTCAGATGATACTGGAGCTGAGGATTCTGACAATATGAGTCACCAGTTCAATATTGTGTCAGCTTTATGATACTCCGTATTTTCCCGATTCCTAAAAGAATTATTCGTCCTTGCCCGTACTGTTGTGTTAATTGGGAATGCCATTCTATTGTTTATGAAATCACCATCGGCGTTACATTTCAGACAACCAAAATATCCCGTGTGCGATTTTGTACCAATAATACTGAAACGTGGAGCCGCATCACAAATTATTGCTCTAATGTTCACATTAATTGTGTTATTTTTCCAGAGAAACCCATGTGACAAATATCTTTTAAGTTCATCAACGCCAAAATTTTTTTTTTTGTTAAAATAAATATTTTAGCTTTGATTTCCTTAGTAAAGCATTGAACAAAACATAAGAGACACGGAACATTGGTATTATCTTCTGGTTTATTTTAAAACCATGATATATTGCCCTAACAAATGTCTTATTACATGCAGATTTATAGGGTCAGCCCAATATGGGCCAAAACAATTTCAGGCGGGTGCGTAAACAACTCAAAAGCTGAAGTACAATCAATATGCTGCGCATACTGCCCTGGAGTACATTCTAAAATGTCTCTATTTTTTGGTATGCTTAAAAGCGTTTTGCAGACAGCGGGAACGCTATATCCCAGCGTTTTAATAAACACTACAAGTTCATTCAAAACATTTGCTTTAACACTATATTTAACCACCAAAGTATGCAAAAACTCGAGCATTTTACTATTATTGTTCAAGTCACTATCATCCCCATCAAAATCCGATGAAAATCCTAGGTCACTTGGACCATCTTCATCATCCATACGTCATATTTTGCCTTTAAGTGGGAGCGGAGTCAAATTAGGTAAAAAGTTTGGTTCGTGTGCAATACTTTGCAATTGTTCATTACTATGAATTGGAATTCCCCTAGACCTCTGATTTGTGTTACTATTAGAAAGACGCATTTTAACAGATTGCTTCGAAAGATCTATCCACGTTTTATATTTTGGTATTTGCCTCAAAACTAAAGAATTAAAAACGTAAAGGCCGAATTAGAAATGTAATCCAAATCGAATTTCATCAGAATTTTGAATATTGGCTTAAGTATCGGTCACCATTTGACTGTAGCAAGTACTCGTACAAATCGATTCATTTAGAACTCATTTCAGTAAACTATTAACCGATATGTAAATGTACTAAATACCATTAGACATAATCAATAAATTACAAAAACGACTTGAACAACCGAAATATAAATAAAACTGATAAAAATAGTAATAATCTATTATTCCTGATTTTTCGAATTTACTGCAACGATTTTTACAAATAAAAATAGTTTTATAACGGTTTTTATCCCATTAAAATAACACAAAGTGCGGCATTAGTCAATCGGCCAATATCACGATAGCGGTCATGACATGAGATGAAGGCGAAAGATCTCTTTACAAGAATTTTTTCTTTAAAAGAAGTTAATTTTCCTATAATAGAATATTCAATTTATGTTTCGGTAGAAAGTTGTGAACAAGTTTTTATCTTCACCCATACCCATTAAAGTTCCGTCACCATTTCAATTTTTCCTTCATGATAAGCTTCTTATCTCAACAATCTCAATTAACAACCCATAAAAATGAAAAACTGAAAATCAAGTTTTTTTTTTTTTTAATTTATAATTTTGCCAATTAAAATACTTTTAAACCAATTTATCCCGGCGTAAAATTAAATTATAAATCGCTGCATGATAAACTTGTCGCAACTTTACGGCTGTCTAATCTAAAGTATTTAACAAACAATTTTTTTTTCTTTTTTGCTCAACAAAAAATTATAAATTCAAATCATCAAACCAGGCAGTAAAGCGAATTAAAGTTTTGTAAAAATAAATTTCTATGGATGAACATTTTCCCAGTTTATCACACTCTGTATATTCGTATAGCTATCCATTTTGAATCACTCCCATTCATAAATAAACAAAAACAAAATGTTTAGTGTTATTCACATTTTTATTTGCATATAATTTATATTTGTATATGGAAAGCGCCTGATTTAGTGATAATGTAAAGACCACTTTAAAGTGTGTGCACATGGTTAGATAAAATAAAAAACATATATAAATGTTAGAAATCCCGTCATCCTCAGTCTCACACTGTTTGCACCATAAATTCTATCAGGATTTTTATTTTTATTTTTGTGAAACGCCAGAACACATTTTTTACAAATAGTTAATCATGTAGTCATGTCCAAGCTAATATTTTATTTAATAATTTAATATGAAAAGGCTAGACATCATTCTACTCGTACACAGTTATTATTGTTATCAAACGAGCCATTAAAGCACATAAAACAGAAATAAGTTCTATTATATCATGGAAAATATAAATTATGTTTATTTATTTAGTTTTTATTATAAAATAAAAACTAAAATTTTAATTATTAATTCATCATCTCATCGCCATACAGACTAATATAAAATATGCACTAACTCGTACATGTAGTTAATATAAAAAAGTCGAGTTTTTTGCAGTGGTTTGACATAACAGTACATACGTCAAAAAAAATCTAATATTCATATTTTTAATTTTGTTATACGAATTTGATTGAATTAATGTAAAAATAGCAGGTAGAACTATACACTACACATGTACTGTAATGGTCTATTTAGGTATATACGTATCAACATAAAAAAAAATCCCAACATGACATGAAACGATAGCAAATTTTAAAAATAAAACTAAAATATCAAACAAAAACAATCTGCAAAATTAACTTAACTTTGTTGTGCCAACAACAACAAAATACAATTGAATTTTAATTAGTTTTCTACATTTTTTAATTTTAATTTTTTTTTCGCTCTCTTTACAGTTTGTAATAGGACGTATTACGGTGATATTGGTAGAACATATTCACTAAGGGTACCACCGCCACAATGGAATCGTTTACCATTCTTATGTCATTTAACATTTACGGCATCGGGAAATGAACAGGGTGATATTGTACAGGTAAGATGATTTTTAATTATTTTTAATTTTTAATTAGTTAGTTTGTTTTAAAATTGTATATTGCACACAGGTGCTTGTTTTTCGTTATTTTCGAAAAACATTTCGGCATAAACATTTTTTTATTCAGCTAGAGAAAAACCTGCATAGTGATTAGGTCTTAATATTATATGAAAATAAACTTCTACATCAGTGGTGTCCAAGAGATTTTTCAAAAAAAAAAAAAAAATCATTGCGAACTGGTCAAGGAGGTGTTTATATATGTATGCCCTGGGGCCGTATGCCGCAAGGTAGAATAACTATTGCGGTGACCCCTGCACTCATTCCAGAGTGATTAATTCGGTGGTCTTTGTAACATAAATAATTCCCGCGTTGTCCAGTGCGCTTTTTTTTGGTTTTTAATCGCCGTTTTATTGCTCTAATTATTTTGAAAATTTATCAAACATACTCATTTGGCTTGTACACATTTAAACTAACTATAATGCAGAACCACGTTATTAACAGCCGAAGGCACAAATAGGTAATGTATTGTAGATTGTGTTATCCCAGCCAAAATACTAAAATATAGTCGATATCAGGCAAAAGTTACAAAGAAGAATATTGAAAACTTTTGTCGATAGCTATCATATATGTGTCAAAACATCATTCTACTTTTTAGCGGTAAATTATCGAAAATCCGGGGGTTCCAAAAAATATTGCAAATTGATTAAAAATCAGCATCTGACCTTATAGTGTTCAAAACAATTAAATTTGTACGCAATTTAATTTTTATAATAAATTTTATTTGTTTTGTTTAATTTATTATTTTTAATAAAAATTATTTATTAACAATAAAAATATTTTATTTATTATTTTTCACCACCATTTTCTACCGCGCGAGTTGGGCGGCATGTCGCCGTATTGACGATCGAGAGCAGACTGATAAATATATTTTATTTTTATTTTGTGTTGTGTATCGTGTGTTGTTTTTGTCTTGTTATTTTGGACAAGCCGGTCAGCGATTCGTTGTTCTATGTCATGTGACATAATGCCCAATGTGTTGGACAGGTGGCACCCAATGTGTGGCGAGCTTGTGGTTGAACCGGAATAATTGTAGTGGTGCATCGGGTGAACCGCTACAGGACTCCCCCGCAAGTGATTATCCCCGCTCTGCGAAACATGATTGGTTTCGGTCTGTCGGTGTGTTCGGGCCTAATGTTTGATCAGTCGAAATGTGGTGGCGATCGCATGACTGAAGTGATCTTATCACGCAAGATACTAGTCAAGACGATGTGCCGCGACAGAGAGGAGGGAGGAGAATGTGGTCGGTCGGTGCTTACGTCAGTAGCTGTGAAGGAGGATGTTCGTCGAGACCCACACCTGATAGGATGGGAGCAAGAGGCATCGACCAAATATCGGCGGGTATCTCTTATCTTCCTTTACTGAAGTGCTGCAGACAGAGCTGTTTTAAGATGTCTGGTGACGCAAGCGAGTGAATATGCAGTTTGTGTCGCACTAGGCAGATGGACAGCGGTGAAAGGAAGCGTCGAAGCACACACCAGATAGGTTGGGAGCAGTGGCTTCGACCAATATCTGATGTGCACCTCTAGTCTTCCCTCACTGTCCACCGTACCAGATCGACACAAGACTGGCGCATTGACCGAGTTTCCATGTCATGTCAAAGCTGTGACATGGCCAGACCAGAAAATGAATTCTGAAGTCTGGAGTCAGCTTTGGGCCTGCCAAGAGGTGATGGCAGTGGCCGCTTTGAGGCCAGTCTTTGAGTCGACTGTGGCCGGTTGAGGGTGAGACAGCCGAAGTGAGTCTCGACTGTGTCCCAGTGACATGGAAAGTTATACGGCGGCAGCGAAGTGAGTCTCGACTGTGGCCGTATAAAATGCGGTGGGGAGTGCGGTTGGGAATGGCTGGGTGGACGTTTTGCCGTACGTCCATTGGATCGAGCCATTTGAATGAAACACAAAAGAAAATGCTTTTATTGAAAAAAAATGAAAAACTGAAAATAATTAACCCGTAAAAATTGAAAATGTGATGAAAAATTTACAATTTATACATAAAAAAAAAAAAATTTTTGCTGTTGTTGATGATGATGAATTATGGTGGTGCTGATGTTGTTGTTGGTGACGCTGGAGCTGCTGGTGTTGTTGCTGATCGTCCATGGTGGCTATGATGATGACGACGATGGCGATGATGATGTTGATGCTGTCTCGTCGATGGTAGCCATAATGATAACGGCTATGACGATGGCAAAGGCGGCGATGACGACGATGACGATGGCGATAATGATGTCGTTGTTGCCACTGTCAGCTAGTGGTGTCGGCGATGGTGGTGATAGTGGTTATGATGGTGCCGTGTGATTCGATGTGGTGTGACTCCATTTTTATGCGCATGTGGACTGATCTGTACGTGCGTGTGTTTGTATCCCGCAATCTTGCCTGCAAAACACGTGTCTGTGGTGCGACTTTGTCTTTGATGATTTGTTTTACATGGAAACGAATAAAACAAAAAAAAAAAAATTGCGTGTAACTTGGTTTTTTTTTTTTTGATACACTTAAAAAAAAAATAATAATGTACGTACCGTTTACCTGGTACGGGATCGTACCAGGTGTCCACAGTTCTTTTTGTATATAAAAAAAAATGTTGCGCCGATTTGTTTTTTGAAAGCGTGGCGTGTTCCGTTCCGTAAACACGGACGTCGGTGGTCACCATTTATAGTGTACAAAACAATTAAATTTGTACGCAATTTAATTTTTATAATAAATTTTATTTGTTTTGTTTAATTTATTATTTTTAATAAAAATTATTTATTAACAATAAAAATATTTTATTTATTATTTTTCACCACCATTTTCTACCGCGCGAGTTGGGCGGCATGTCGCCGTATTGACGATCGAGAGCAGACTGATAAATATATTTTATTTTTATTTTGTGTTGTGTATCGTGTGTTGTTTTTGTCTTGTTATTTTGGACAAGCCGGTCAGCGATTCGTTGTTCTATGTCATGTGACATAATGCCCAATGTGTTGGACAGGTGGCACCCAATGTGTGGCGAGCTTGTGGTTGAACCGGAATAATTGTAGTGGTGCATCGGGTGAACCGCTACAACCTTTTTATTTATTGGGAGGGGAAAACCCTTGTGGCGGTTGACGCATCTGTACATGCGTTCGCCGTCACATACACGAACAGAATAAACGGAAAACACCCAATACAGAAAAACATAAACAACTGAACTACGGTCTCTTCCACAACGACAACGACAACACAAAACAAAATAAATAATCAAATCAGTCTGCTCTTTATCTTCAATGCGGTGACATGCCGCCCACATCGCGCGGTGGTGGAAATCATAACCAAATGGTGATTAATTTTAATACATTATAAATAATTTAACACATGTCATAAATAAATAAATTTATATTTAAATTTTGTATTAAAAATAAAACTAATTAATCATAAATAAATATAAATCAATTTAAATAATTAATTTGCAATAAATAAAAATAAATAGGTTAGGTTAGGTTAGGTTTGGGTGGCGGTCCACCAGGATCAGGCATAGACACAAAAATGTCCGTAGCCATACCACAAATTAAAATTTTTTCCTCCAACTCATTGAAACCACTTTGAGCTTGCTATGAAGCGCTGGATACTCCTGACGTCCTTCTCACTGAGCTCCGCCAGGTCGTTGAAAAGGGGTGCCCCTAGAAAATACAGTCTGTTTCGTGCCAGACGAGGACAGGTGTAAAGAAGATGAAGTACTGTCTCTTCTTCCTCTTCGTCCTCGCAACTGCGACAGTAGTCATGTGAGAAGAAACCAAGTCTACTCGCATGTCTGCCTATGAGACAGTGCCCCGTAATCAATCCAACAACCACACTGATCTGACTCCGCTGAAGTGAGATCAGCTGTTTGGATCTCGCCAAGTTCAACTTTGGCCAGATCTGCCGAGTTATTACGCATGAGGTACTATTTGACCATCTGTCATTCGTCAACTTACTGGCTTCCTCCTGAAGCAGCAGTTTACATACCGCAAGAGGCATTTCAATATTCTTTTTGCTGTTTGAAATGTGGTCCGTTGTACCACATCGAGCCAGTTCATCGGCTTTAATGTTCCCCGTACTAACGGAATGTCCTGGCACCCATATGATATGGATGTTGAACTGATCTGTCATCTAGTTAAGAGATGAGAGACAGTTCTGGACTACTTTCGACGTGAGAAGGTGTGATTGAAGCGCTTTAATGGCTGCCTGACTGTCCGTATATATGCGAATATCACAAGTCGATATTTCATTATACCTCAACCAGTCCACGACTTCCTTTATCGCAGTTACTTCAGCTTGAAAAATGCTGCAGTAGTCAGGGAGACGAAAGGAGCGGTTTAAAATGAGTTCCTCGCAGAACACCCCAGCCCTTACTCCTCTATCCCGTTTTGAACCATCAGTGAAGAAGTTCAAAACTCTTGGTTCCAAAACTGCATCCATCATCCAGCCCTCTCTAGATGGGATAATAGTCCGGAACTTTCTATCAAAAGATAGTGACGGGACAGTATAGTCGGTGGTCTTGGGAAGCCCTTTGTTACAAAGTATAGATGAGTGCCCTGTATTATTGTAGGTCCACATTAACGTTGATTTCAGTCGTATGGCAGTGCTAGCTGCCCACTCTTTTCCCAAGATATCTAGAGGAGTTAGAAATAGCAGAGTCTCCAGTGCCTGAGTGGATGTGCTCCTCATTGCACCACTGATCCACAGAGAGATTTGAACTTGCAGCTTCCTCAGATTCCGGAGCCTCCGGCTTGTCCGCATCCTTCTTTTAAATTTTGAGTGTGACTGCACTGAAACCATAGCTTACAATACCATTGGTTTTTTCCAGCGCAGTCAGTGACTCTCTGTTTAGAATTATGACGGCCGACCTGTAGTCGGTCCGTGGCTTCTCGAGCTTAGCAACTTTCCAGTTGTGCGTTGGCAAATCTGGGTTGCCAACCTGCAACAACTGGAGTATCACCTTTGGATCGTTAGGCTCCGAAGGAATCCACACCCTGGCTCTCGGCCTACAGGGGATTTCTTCCCTAGCTTTAACAGCAAGGCTGGCTCCGGGCCATACCTCGCCTAGTCTTTCCACTGCCTTCTTGTAGATCAGAAGAGATCTCTGATCCACACATGCAGTAAGTTTCACCTGGTTCCTGTGCCAACCCGCATCCCGACAAGTTGGAGCAGGTCCTGGGTTTTCAGCAAGGATATCCAGGTAAATGGTGGTTAAGGCCCTTTCCACCTTTCTCCAATTGGCGGGCGTGATACTGCCATCCTCCTGGGACTGGTCAACAACTGCCACAACCAGCTGATCCTTGAGTACCTCGTTAAAAGGCCTCATTTCGGTAGCATGGAGCTTAGTTCGTTTTGCGATCTTAGGACTTTCCTCCTGAGATCTGTTTCTTTTAGTCTTTGAGCCAGCTGAAGGACCTTCCGACATCTGTTCGGTGACTTTTTTCGCCCACGCAAGCGTAGCTTTGTCTTTCTCCGACCTGTCTTCTGGAGGAATATTATTTATCTTCTCCAGGGCCCCCATGCCTTTCTCCTGGTGTTATATTTTGGTTTTGAAGAACCAGCTTCATTGGTGCTTTGGTTCCGAATTATATTTCTTTGCTCAGGTCTGGTGACCCGAGTGGAGGGACCGCAGCCTCATCTAAGCTTTTGTCCCGTTGTTTATTAGTAGGTTTAGAGGTAGGCCTAAAGACCCGAGTCTCCTTCTCTACTTTTTCCGGTTTTGTAAGAGCACCGGACTCTTTTGTTTTTTTGTTTGTTGGTCTACCATATTTGGTCCCACGAGTAGCGAAGAAAAGAGTGTCCATCTGTGCAGAGATCTGCACTACACAGACAAGACTACTTAATCCGGAGGGCGCCAGGTATCCGGATCCACCGTTTGCGACTGAGCTAGTTTTTAGACTGGGCCATCAGCCTGGCCGATTATCGGCACGGTGCGAATAACACCTTAACCCAGCCGAGTGATTTGTCTAAGGTTGACTCCTTTAGCGCCGTGTTTTAGCCGAGAAGCCGAAAAAATAAGCAATCTAGTTACCAGCAGTCACCATGAGGAGGTAACACAAGAACTTGCGGAAGCTGCAAGTTACGGAGCCTATCGGCTTGCATCCTCCGAGCAACTTCGCGCCTGACTGTCAAAAATAAATAAATAATAGAAAACTTTAAATTAAAAAACGGTTGTTCTCTGGACCTTGAGCCTATTTATTAAAACATTCTTTATACTCTTGTCGACGTTTCACACAGATTTCCTGTGCATCATCAGGACTAAATCTAACAAATATTTTACAGACAAAATTATGGCAAACAAATTTAGCAATAAATGAAAAATCAAAAACCTACCAATTATATAAAGCAAATCACTTATTTTCAAAAAATTAAAAATTAAAATTAAAAATTAAAACAACCAAAAAATTGACAATGTCCACTTTGTATGGAAAAAAAAAAATTTGAATTCTATACAATAGAAAAGAGATATCGATTTTATTATAACTGAAACATTTTTAAGAAAACTCGATTTTAACTCGAACCGAACAAATTTTTCTAAACCTTTTTAAATAAATTAAAACTCTTAGATAAACGTTAAATAAATGATTCATATAATTATATTACATTACAAAATCTAAATATGTATATTTATAATAAATGATTATAGGTATTCTGTAAAGCTATACAATCTGACTGTTTGTTTAATCCATGAACATTCTTCTTGATATGGATCATCTCTAAAACCTTTCTCGTTAAACAATTAGCCTCATATTCTAAAACTTCCACCTTATCAGGAAACATATCATGCTTAGTGTCATGTAAATGTTCAGAAAGAGCACTGGCATTATTGCGATCTAATTTATTTAAAGTAATGTTTTGTGCATCTTTTTTATGTTGATAAAATCTGGTACCCAAAAGTTGTTTGGTTTGACCAATATATGATTTATTGCATTGACAGATACATTTATAAACTACATTTCTCTTGTTCATTAACTTTATAGGATCTTTCAGAGGTGAAAATAACGATCTACCTAAATTGTGATGAGCTTTCCCAACAACTTTAAATTGAAATTTACCTAAACAATAACAATAATAGAATATCTTTTTTGGATTTATTAATAATCCATAATGATGATGGATCACTGATAACAAATTGGTTTCATAAATCTACCTGGTCTGGGAGATATCTAAATTTTAATTCTCATTTACCGTTATCGTATAAAAGAAACACAGTTAAATTAACACGTTTATCTAAGAGTTTTAATTTATTTAAAAAGGTTTAGAAAAATTTGTTCGGTTCGAGTTAAAATCGAGTTTTCTTAAAAATGTTTCAGTTATAATAAAATCGATATCTCTTTTTTATTGTATAGAATTCAAATTTTTTTTTTCCATACAAAGTGGACATTGTCAATTTTTTGGTTGTTTTAATTTTTAATTTTAATTTTTAATTTTTTGAAAATAAGTGATTTGCTTTATATAATTGGTAGGTTTTTGATTTTTCATTTATTGCTAAATTTGTTTGCCATAATTTTGTCTGTAAAATATTTGTTAGATTTAGTCCTGATGATGCACAGGAAATCTGTGTGAAACGTCGACAAGAGTATAAAGAATGTTTTAATAAATAGGCTCAAGGTCCAGAGAACAACCGTTTTTTAATAAATAATAGCCTAATAACAATTTATAATTAAAACTTTAAATGTACAAAAATAACGCAAGCATATAGTTTCTAAACCCTCATGGGCTCTAATCTTCTGATTTAGTATTACCCTGATCATCTGACAATTATTATACCAGGCCTCCTCTTCAGCTAACATCTTTGGAATTATGTTTCTTGCTGTTAGTTGTCTTACCCGATCAGCGCACGCTTGCCGCTCCCGTTCCCATTTTATACAGTGTATTATGGTGTAATTTTGATGTGTCCTATTCTCTGCAATAATCACAGTTAGATGTCTGCATAATGTGCATCCTACAGAAGTAGCTGTTGAAACAGCCGTGACCCGATAAAAACAGTGTAAGATGAAAGTTGGCATCCCCATGCTTTTGCTCCACCCACTCCTAGATTCTTGGAATTAACTGCCTCGTCCAATCCCCGGTATCTGCATTATTCCTTCTTGCCTGCAATTGTTGCTTTAGCCCTCACTGGCCTCTTCCTTTGGGATTCCTTCCAGCACCGCCACCCTATGTTTCGCCATCAAGGTAACAGGTGGCATGTTGGTTATTACGAAAACAGCCTCCTTGGAGAACATCCTATAAGCACTGTAGGGCGATGGTACGTTGCACGCGCTCTAGTTATTCACGAGCCCGGGCTGCGTTTAAAGCTCTGATTCAGGTAGGTGCGCGCTCCATACAATATTAAGGATGTTACCACCGATGCGAGCAACCCCCTCTTTTCTGCACTTGGTCCCCCAGCATTGGTCATCAGTCGGACAAGTCTGGTTGTTGTCCGAGTCGCCTTTATCGCTGTTTGCCTTATGTGCTTTTGAAAGCAGGTGCTTAATTCGTATAGCAGGTTTAATTATAATTCCCTCGACATTGAAGGTCATTGAGTGAAGTGATCTTCTACCTGCCATTAACACTGATTCAGTGTTTTCCGGAGCCTACTGCGGTCGATGGTTATGAAGCAATCAGGAGATTACCGCCACTGAAGCTTCTACACGCTCCACCAATAGTTGTTTGTGATTTTCAGAAACGACCAAAACTAGATCGTTAGTATAGCCTACCAGATTAGCGCCCTCTGGTAGGGGAATTCGGCGTATTCCATCGTACAGAATATTCCATAGCGTCGGTCCCAAGACCGATCCCCGAGGTACCCCGCTAGTTATCCTCATCTGCTTGAATGTACCTACTATCTCCGGGATGATTCGCCGCTCGCTTCTTAAGATATGAACGCACCCTCAGATCGTTTAGCTTTCCCGGATTAATTTCTAGGATGCGCTATTAAACGCATTCCGTACATCCAGCGTGATTACAACCGAAATGTTCCTCGTGTATTGAGATCCCTCCGCTGCTGAGTCCACCAGCCTCAAGACCTCTGCTACAGCATCTATCGTAAAGTACCCCGTTCGGAATCCAAAATTAACAGCTAGTCAACCTGCTCTTTCAATCTGCATACCAGTAGGTGTTCAAAGAGTTTTCCAAAAGTGTCCAAGAGGCACAGTGGTCTATACGATATACGCGAACCGTCTGGTTTTCCTACTTTTTTAGGTAGAACTGGTCGGGCCGTCTTTCAGATGTCGGGGAATTCTCCATTTTTAAGTGCCCGATTCATCATATCCAATAACCCTGTTTGGCTATATTTCGGATGCAATTCTGACAGCCTCTGGTGTTATTCCGTCTGGTCCTCGGCTCGTTTTTGTCTTCATTTTGCGCCAGGATATCTGCAGTTCCTTCGCCGTAAAGGGTGGACATTCTCGGGAATGTATGTTCTCTTGGATCAGTCGTTCATGCTTCGGGAAAAGTGAGCCCACAATATTGCTCATAACTTCCGCCGACATAGTAGGGACAGTTCGGCCAAACCTCTTCATAGCCATCTCCCATTGGGTCCCCTATTAAACAGTATTGCAGAGAGTTTTCCACCTTTTTTCTTTGATTTCAGAATTGCCGCTCTCAGCTCGTTTCTAACGCGTTTCAGCTCTTGCTATTCCGGCCTCTAGGTTGCAATACCTCCTCGCATGCATCTTTTACAGCTGTAACTAGCTGCTGTGTTGTAGCAATGTTATGAGGGTCAATGTAACGTTCAATCGCACTACGTAGGCTTTTATACCTTGCTTCCCCTTGCTGACCCATCTGTATTAATGTCAAACATAATATAGCGATGATCGCTGAGGCTTTCTTTATCCATTACTTTCCAGCTCTGACGCCGATTTAAAATTCTCTCAGAACCGAACATTACGTCGAGAACTGCGCCATGGCCGCCTCTTTCAAATGTGGGAATATGTCATATGTTGACACCGGTACAATTATAAGAGGCAGTTCAGTATCCTAGAAGAAATCCGGGTACTTAGAATTAAAGTCACATCATTGGTCTGGTTGCGAATTATCAAACTGACTCCTCCACCTATCTATTGGGAGAAAAGTAGCAGCTCATGAGGACAATGCCCTGTAGCTCCACCTAAGCAACTCCTTTCCTAGCACCGGACTTTGTAGTTACCATGCCTCTTAACTGTACCGTTAGCGCGGCATCACGCTCCAAGTCTGGCTTCTAATTTCTTCTTGTAGTCTTCGTCGGTTTGAATCGCTCACCAATACCACACTAACTTCTCTTTTATTAGCAGTAGCAACCAGTAGGTCTTGGGCCGGTCTACTGCGATGTGAATTAAACTGAATCAGGCGCATGTTGTGTAGCTAACTCTCCTATCTTTGATGCTATTGTATTGTCTTCACAGGCGAGATTCTTGCCATCCGTGCTTCAAGCCGCCTTTACATCTTGCCTCACATCGGAATCGACGATTTCCTTCCTCTAGGTCCCGTATATGCATCACGGCTATTTCCTTATGATGTACCGCTGTTACTCCACCTACCTTTCTAAAATTGCCTCCTTCCAAATGTTGGCTTTATTCTCACCACCCTCACTCAGATCATAAGGTCGTCTGACTTTGTCTTTCTGATAGCAGTTATCTCCACCACTACGTCTTTGATATCGATGCCAGCCTTCACAGTTTTCAGTATGTCTGCATACGTTTGTCCTATGACTGTTTCCTTTCTGTTTTTCCATTTGCCTGTCCGCTGCCTATTTTCTCTGAATTTCTCAGCCTCCTCCTGCTGTGAAGCATCTAGGTTAGGGTTGTCATCTCTCTTTTCAACGTCCAAAACTCCAACGTTCTTCTCCCTACCTGCGCAAATGAGGTCACCCACTCCGCTGTCAATAAAACAACACTCCAATAAGCAGCCTTAATGTGTTGATAGTGTTTGAGCAGACGCTTAATTCTTTCCAAGCTGCTCTTTCAGGGCATTTACATCGTCTTGCTGATTTACACAACCCACCAGCAATGTACGCATGTTGTTACTCGCTCCCCATTTTAAAGGATTGGGTATTTAACAGTCGCTGGAAGCCTGCCACCTGCTTACCCAGTTTACCCATTTCTTGATCAGCTGGTTCACTTGTGAGTAGCATCTGACTTGCCAATATATATCGTTAGAAAACGAAATCTGTTAAAGTTTCCTGTGGCAAAACTGAAAAATTTCGTTTTTTCATGAAAACTCTAGAAACTTTATATAAGTTCATCCTCTATAATGTGTGATATGTGACGATAGACTTCATTGTTGTGATTTATGAACAGTTATCTTTGTAAAAAAAAGTTAAGTTCAAGTTTCCCTTGGAGGTCAGCATCTATTCCATTAGCTACCGCTAAAAATAAATTTCAGTTAAAGTTTCCTGTGCATCTAAACCAGCTTCTAGAATGTTATGTCTGCAGTTAAATTTTTAAGCGAAGCATCTAGTGTATTTTGAAAAATCGAATTTTCCCAGATTCCCCACGGGGAAATTCAAATTATTAAATTCACAGAAGCTGATTTTATTCAAAGTTTTCCTATGACAAACTTGAACTGAATTTTTTACCGGCTACAGATTTTGACAAATCATAGCAATAGGTACAACTACAGGCATAAAACTTTAGAGCCTGATTTTACACAAAGTTTCTAATGATTTTTAGAAAACCGAATTTTTCCAGATTTCCCACGAGAAATATGAACAGAAATTTTTCCAGCGATAGCTATTGATAAATCACATAAAGACAATTAATTTTTAGATGTACAGTCTACTAGAGGATGATTTTATTCCAATTTTCAATATTTTTGGATTCTCTTGATTTTCCGAGATTTTTCACGAGTAGGTAGTACAAACTTTTTCATGACTATTCCAGAAGCGACATCAGTCTGTCATATTTAGGCCTATCTTCTTAAGGTGATACCTCAAGGGGACGTGACCTCTGAGGAAGCCAGTAAGCAGCCTCAACTCAGGTTTCTTAAGTTCAAGATCCTTCTTCACCCTGACTGACGAAGGTGAAATAAATTTCTTCGCCCGTCGCAAACCTGAAATTCTGCGTCAGTTGAGCATCTTCCCAGTGTTTTACCACCGCAGAAGGGCTCTTGTCCAGTAAATGGAGAGACAGAACCCTCACAGGGTGGGCAATCAGCTGCCTCATTTCCTTCGATTCCAGTATGACCTGGTACCCACATAAGTGTTACCTTATTTGAGCTTGCCAGATGTTTGATAACCTTCAGATAATCCCATACTAGCCTTAACTTAACGGTATTGGACCTTTAGGGCCATTTAGCTAACCAATACAATATAAACCTTAGCATCTTTAGGCCTTTTTCTATGCCTATCCTAGTGCAAATCTCTAAAGCACACTTCTGCTTGAAAAATGGCATTGGTACCCAAAAACTTGGAGAGGGATATCCCTCTCTTGTGTTTTCCTGCCCCCGTCTTATCTTCCGTTTTTGATCCATCTGTAATTCACACCATTGACCCTCGCTCAAAGGATGCTCCCAGTTCAGTTTTTAATCTAGGATAATCTTAGATATTTAACCTCTTTGGAAAAAAGAACAGTAGTAGCGTATAACGAAGGAGCTGTAAGCGCGAGCTTTTTTGTCCTCTTAAAAGGACTGTTTTATTTGGATTGACACTGAGTCGAGAAGAGACAGTACGCCTCCTTGGGGACAGATCCTTACGGTCCTGATGGCTACTAACTCGTCACCTAGTCTGGTCGTAATCTCACGGTGTTCCAGCATGGAGTGGATCCACCTTAAAGTAGAAAGCGGGACCCGCTTTTTCATTGCTGCCCTTTCTATTGATCTATGGCGGCCTCCTTAATGTTCATAAAGGCACGAACGGCAATTTCTTTATATGACCGCTTTTTCAATCCTCTTGTCTAGACCGATAAAGGCCATCACAGTAGATTTACCAGTTTGATAGGCAAACTGGTAACAATGCAGCGGATTTTTTTTCAAGGATCTCATTTCTTATTTGATAATCCAGGATTTTTTTCCATCGTCTTTAATAGAAATGATGTGAGGGTAATTGACCGATATGTCGTGGGCTTAGTTTTCGGATGACCCCCTTCCTTTTTTTTTTTTTTTTTTTTTTTTTTATCAATTTTTTTAATTGGGTGCAGAGCGGACTTATTAACGGTCCTAGCTCCTTGTAACTGTCAGAGCTTCTGCACCCAATGCGCGATCCTGCAAGTAAAGATTAATAGCTACCTTAAATTTATTCATTTTATATTCCTTCGGAAATTTGAAATGTATTAGCGAATTCCACTTTTTTGATGTTCGGTATATAAATTCGCGCTTGATTTCTTCAGTTCGAGGTTTCGGGAGCTTCACCGTAAACCTATGTGCATTGGTTGTTCCTCTTGTTACTCTTGTTGTTGTAACGAATGGTGGTATTTTCTCCGATAGTTCTGCAGAACATTTACCATGTAAGCATCTGTAGAAGACGCAGAGTTCTGCAACATCTCTGCGATGCTGTAAGCTGTCTAGTTCTTGAGTAAGTCTGGGATTCCGTATTATTCTGATAGCGCGGCGTTGAACCCTGTCCAATAAGTGGAGGGTGGTACCAGACGCACCTCCCCAAACTTGACAGCAATACTCTATACATGGTCGGATGAAGGTTTTATATATCTGGAGAACTTGATGCGATTTGAAAAACCTTCTGCATCGATTCAGGAACCCGAGTTTTTTTGAAGCTGATTTAGCCAATGCAACAATGTGTTCATTCCATTTGAGTTTGTTACTTATTTGAACACCAAGCAGTCGAATTGAGTCGCAACCCATAGGGATATGGTTTTTTACCACAAATGGGTAGTCGTTGCAACTTTTTTTACGTGAGAATGTGCATATTTGTGTCTTTTTTTCGTTAAATTGTACTAAGTTGTTGTTACCCCACTCAAATATTGTACTTAAATCGGAATTAAGAGAAGTTACGACTTTTGACAGTTTATTATTTAGATCTGTAATGCTAGGCTCCGCCTCGAATGAAATAGAAGAATGCAATGTGGCATCATCCGCAAAGCTATGGATAGGGTTTACAGTGCTATCCAGCAAATCGTTGATGTATAGTAAAAAAAGTTTCCTTACGTATAAAGACCAAATTTATGTTCCTTTATAGTTTTGAAATATAGTTAACAGCATAACTTGCCCGAGACATCTGGATTAAGCTAGATAGTATTTCGTCAATACCTTTTTGAATTAAATATGGAAAGATACCATCCCCTCCAGCGGATTTCAAAGTTTTGAAAGATCTAATAGCCCATCTCAACTTGCTGGGTGTGAGAATTTTCCCAGAAAACTTCTGATTCTACTGTGAGGCGCATAGGCTACCTCTTGGGGTCCTACCACTATTGAATCCGGAAAGTGGGTATCTAATATTATATGTAAGGTTTCCTTACGGTTTTCAGCGCACCTTCCATTTTGCTTCTGGAGAAGTCGTAAACCATTTGAATGATCCCTAGAGAGGACTTTCTGGAGACGAGCTGCCAGGAAAATTTATTGATTCCCTCCCAGAAATTCTCCAGATATAACTTTTAGATCTTCTTAATTCTAGATTATATTCCGTCAAGGCCATCTTATACTCGCCTCATTCACTGGTCAATTTAGCCCTGTCGAATATAATTCTCGATTTATTTCTCAGCTTACCCAGCGTTCCATTCCCCCAAGGGACCATCTTTGTGGACTCCCTTCGCTCAATCGGGCAGCTGTTATCGTAAGCAAAATATATAGATTTATGCAGCTGGTTTTAATAGAACTCTCCCCTCCTGAGATTTTATGTTGCCCACAATCGAGGACATTTCCGATTCCAGTGAAACTCTATAAGAGTCCCAGTCGGTCAGTTTTGGAATCCTGATTTCCTGCAGCTGCATGGTCCAAAACGAATCTGATGTGCAAGTGATCCGATAAAGAGGTCTCTTCAGACACATGCCAGTTTTTAAGTCGCTGAAATGCGGACTAGCATGTGCCAAATCTAAGACCTCTTGCCTAATCGCAATTATAAAAGTAGGTTTCCTTTAGTAGATAATGTCAATATTATTTGGGATCAGAAATTCAAAAGGTACTCACCCCTGTTATTAATGTCCGTGCTACCTCTTACCATGTGGTGCGCGTTTGCATCGCATCCTATCAGGTAGGCATATGAGCCGGCTAACTTCGAGTGGAAGTATCAACTTTGAGTCTCAGGAAGGAGGCGGAGGGCATTAAAGCCTCCTGTTTGCCTCTTTCCCTCAGAACCTCCACCATCACTGCAATAAAGTCCCTAAAATGGCCGCTCTTGGACTCTCAGTTCCATTATGATAAATCAATTTACCCACTTGTTTTGGTATACCTCAATTTTGGTTACCCATGGCTCCTGGATTAGAGCCACGCCAATGTCATGGCTGCTGCAAAGGACGTCCGAAGACGCCTTTGAATGATGCAAGTCTCTCTGAAGGCAGGCGATGTATGCCTTCATTGTTTCGATGGCCTCTTCAGAAGGCCCGGATTTGCTTTATTTCCCGCACCGCCATCACCATCTAAGCCAGTTTGACCGGAAGATGGCCGACCGATATCCCCAACTTCCGTACTGGTACGCCTTGATGCCACCCTTGGCGTGCAGTTGGACAATTCCAAATTTATCATTGACTTCTCGACTGAAGAGTGGTCCGTGGAGAAGGTGCACATGGCTGAAGAGCCTTTCACCTTTCTCTTAATCACTCTCCAGTTAATCGCCTATTAATAACTTGTTAGACAGTTAAATAATGATTAATTAGCTTGCTGATAATCGGCCCTGAAACTGGGTTGCTTGTGATTGTGAAAGTTACAGTATCATAGGCAAAATGCGCAATTTTGCAATAATTTATTTTGGGTGTATCATTTAGAAAAGTGTTAAAGAGAACTTGGCTAATTATACCACCTTGTTGGTATGTCTTAAATATCTGAAGCACAATTGTTTATTTGTATGAAGAAATTCCATTGGTAGTGGTATGTATTTGAATTTTTTTAAGATACAACGGAAAATTATAATTATACACTTTATGCAGAACACATTCAACCCAAAGACTCCCGAAACTACTCCCGCTCTAACTCTAAAGATACCATCCTGTGGTTGATTCGTGGGTAAGATATAGGTACCTGCTCATTAATTTCAGTTACAATTACGCAATTTAACAAAATAGTCATTTCTTTACCAATTTTTTTTGTTGTAAAATTGATTATTTTTCCACTCGATGTTTGAAACAATATAATTGCTTAAAGCCATCACGTTTGAATCGGAGGTGCCAGCAATTTTTAAAGATTTAAAGTTAATTTGGTTTTTGTTATATGATTTAAATCGGCGTTTAAGACGGTTGGAATGCAGTGTTCAAGGACCAAGCCATCGTATATGCAGCTTCAGTGCACGTTATATGGCTGTACAACTAAAATGCAAATATGTTCGGAATGTACCAAATTCCAGGACAAACAGCGCTTATAAATACAGGGCAAACTATTTAAGTTGTCAATAGTAAATATTTCAAATCAATATGTCTCGACCAACATGTCAGCAAATCAAAGGATATAATACATACAAGGATACAAGTTTTGAGTACAAATTATTTTAGATGACCTTGAGTTGGCCCACCAAGTTAAACTATTTTTTTTTCATACCAAAGATATGTTATCTTGAAAACTAAAGGGATGTTGGTAAAATATTTAAAACTAGGTATCTATTAAAAAAATGTATTTGACCTTGGAACGTAATTTCAAAGTTATGGAAAATAATTTTTTCAGGTTTGTTCTTAGTAAAATTTCCGATATATTTGGCACAACTTGATTATTTACTTCCCTGTGCACAAATGCCTAACGTTTTCACCCTGCTTTTCATAATTAGTGTTTATTGTTACAATGAATTGTAATATTCTCTCTTCTCCAGGGAGGGAGGGAGGAATCATGTACTATCCACAAAATATGATTCTATGCCAATAAACACGTAGCATAGCCCTTAAGTCTTTGAAAATTTTTCAAATTTTAAATGTCAGATCATCGTGCTTATATAGAAGTGATATTATTGCTAAGGTATGCAAAAACTCTATTAAGGATATACCCTAAATTCTATTCAATATATTTCAACTTAAAACCGCATTATTTATTTTTATTGGATTATTATGTAAAGCAATATATTCTAATCCTGTAAAAGAAAATCCTTATTATTTAAAAAAATATTTCGTATAATAGTCTTAAATCACACAAACAAATATTTCAAGTTCGCGAATTTTATTAATATTTATATATTTTACATATTTATGCTTATTTAACCAAAAATAGCTATATCGTAAAAAAAAAGTCTGAAAAGTATGTTTGTGCTCAAGAAATCGATCGATTGTGTCATATGACAAACATGTGTACATGTATCTCCCATATATAATAATATACATACGCTTTTGTACTCAAAAACCATCGACATAAAATTAATCTTTAAGTTTCAATATGATATTCTTTTATAAGTACCTACACAGCCACACACATATTTCGTCGTTTTATGTTATGCGTAACCAATTTATGCATGGAGTATATTTAAAGACATAAAATATTATGTTGGTTTGGTTATACATACATACCTATACATACTCAATATAGTATACAAGTACATACACGAAGAACGTGCGAAGAAATGAAAATGAGGAAAATTTAAATGCGTGATTTTACGAGTTTTATAGCTATGGAAACTAGGGAACACTAGAAAAAGAGTTTAGTTGTTGTTATTGTTGTTATTTAGCAAATTAATTTAAGCTGTTCGTGTATTTCGTGCGTTCAATCAACAGGAGTAGATAGGAAAAAATGTGAATATTCCGTATTTCGTATATTTGTGTTTATGTGTTTGTGTGATAATACATAATTGCGGGATACATCGTTTTTGTTACGTTGAATTAATTATTTTTGTTGTCGTTTTTCAAAAGATTAATCATAATGGTTTTGCATGTATAACATAATTATCTTGTGTAAATCACGAATTTTATATTGGAAATGGTTTTATGAGTTTAAATAATATAGAAAGGAAATACGCACGCATTTTGTATGTAGGCATTCGTTTTTATTTTAATGATTCTTAATTAATGCAAAATGTATTATAATGGTTAATTACTAATTCAGTTTTGGTCATTATAAATGTTAGCCGAAATTCATCCAACAGGAGAGGTGGTATGATTGGGCCGAATTTCTAAAGGTTAGGATTTTAATGAAAGACATATTTTTTTTTTACTCTGAGTTCTTCAGGTAGGCAACCGTGTTGAACATTGAATTTGTCGTAGAGGATTCAAAATAATATTTTTGTTATTGTTTTTCCCAATTTTTTTTTGAGTTTAAATTTCTAGCTCCGGAAAATTGCTTGTCCGGTAATTAAGAAATATTTATACATAACTAATACTGGGATGGATATTATTTACAATTTAAGGATAATTAAAAATTGATACGGAGCTTCTGAATGTTTCAAAATCATTAGTATTTGTCGAAAGTGGTTTAATAGGCCCAAATTCTAATGTAAAAAATTATTCTTATTCGGACAGGGGAGGCGCATTTCCACAATCTTTTTAATAATGTAATTTGCGAATTTGATCGCTGCTTCACCGACCCCAGCCCGCCAATCAATACCCAGTTGGCAACATTGTAATACAGCAAAAAGAAAAAAGAAATTTACTTACAAAAAAAAAATTAAACTTTCTTTACATGAGAGAGGGAGAGAGAGATAAAGAGAAAGAGAGAAAAAGAGAGAAAGCTCATACTCAGCTTCTAGCAATGAATGTATTGATCTCATATAATTTTCTTTTTTATCAAAAAAGAAATAAAAACGCAACTTTTAACTCTCAATGAACAACCAACAATTTACAAATTTAGTTCGAGAAACGAAAATAAACAAAAGTTGTAAACCAATAAATTGAAAAAAAGCTAGAGTTAACTTAATCTATCTAACTAAGCCCTAATAATACCTACACCCTAAATTACGGGCTAACCATAATTGAGAAAACAAAAAAATGCATTTGAATAATGATATAAAATTTAAAATATAAAACATAAAATATAAAATATAAAATATAAAATATAAAATATAAAATATAAAATATAAAATATAAAATATAAAATATAAAATATAAAATATAAAATATAAAATATAAAATATAAAATATAAAATATAAAATATAAAATATAAAATATAAAATATAAAATATAAAATATAAAATATAAAATATAAAATATAAAATATAAAATATAAAATATAAAATATAAAATATAAAATATAAAATATAAAATATAAAATATAAAATATAAAATATAAAATATAAAATATAAAATATAAAATATAAAATATAAAATATAAAATATAAAATATAAAATATAAAATATAAAATATAAAATATAAAATATAAAATATAAAATATAAAATATAAAATATAAAATATAAAATATAAAATATAAAATATAAAATATAAAATATAAAATATAAAATATAAAATATAAAATATAAAATATAAAATATAAAATATAAAATATAAAATATAAAATATAAAATATAAAATATAAAATATAAAATATAAAATATAAAATATAAAATATAAAATATAAAATATAAAATATAAAATATAAAATATAAAATATAAAATATAAAATATAAAATATAAAATATAAAATATAAAATATAAAATATAAAATATAAAATATAAAATATAAAATATAAAATATAAAATATAAAATATAAAATATAAAATATAAAATATAAAATATAAAATATAAAATATAAAATATAAAATATAAAATATAAAATATAAAATATAAAATATAAAATATAAAATATAAAATATAAAATATAAAATATAAAATATAAAATATAAAATATAAAATATAAAATATAAAATATAAAATATAAAATATAAAATATAAAATATAAAATATAAAATATAAAATATAAAATATAAAATATAAAATATAAAATATAAAATATAAAATATAAAATATAAAATATAAAATATAAAATATAAAATATAAAATATAAAATATAAAATATAAAATATAAAATATAAAATATAAAATATAAAATATAAAATATAAAATATAAAATATAAAATATAAAATATAAAATATAAAATATAAAATATAAAATATAAAATATAAAATATAAAATATAAAATATAAAATATAAAATATAAAATATAAAATATAAAATATAAAATATAAAATATAAAATATAAAATATAAAATATAAAATATAAAATATAAAATATTCAATAAACGAAACTTGTTGAATTTATGATGTGATTAACGCGCCTGTATTACATGTTTTATCCAACTCATTTCTGGCATTTTATTTTCCATAGCATTGGAAATTTCAAAATTATAGTAATTTTGACACTCGATAATTCAATTTTACACTCAACTAACAACATATAATCCAAGCTAAATCGCTGTTTTCTGACTTAAGTAAACTGGCTTAAGCTAAACTGTTTTCTGGCTTAAGTAAGTCATACTCATGTCAAAAGTTATACTTCACTAAGGACCATGTTTGTTTAAATGCAGTCGCGAATATTTTTGGAGGAACTTAGGCCATGAGTTGCTAAGCTAGCTGTCGAAATATGTTTAGGTACGAGAAACCTGTAAACTCACTTTAAATAAAACGTTCCTAATATCATTCCTTACGTAATTTTTGAACAATAATTTTAAATTGACCTCTTTAGCAGTGTTGTGCGTCTACACGTAATTTAAGATTGTCTACATGTAAGTGTCGACAATAGCGTAGACAATATTTTTTGACGTATACAATGTAGACAATGAGTAGACAATGTAGACATTGTGTAGACAATGTAGAAAATTCGTAGACTATCAAATTTTTATTGTTGTTTTTTCTTATGTATAGATTTAATTACTTCTGCGGACTACGCTTATATTTGAAGTTCCTAAATCAACCATATAGCCAGAATTAATAACCTAGAGCAAGGAGACCAAAAATAAAACATTATAGGTTTAGCGAAGTACTATATGCTATAATTTCTCAGGGATACGAAAAAAACGCTAAGAATAATTGTTTAGATTGTTGGTCCAATTGGACTGGGTACAATTTAATAACCTCATAAATTCAGAACAGAACTTTAAAAAAATTCAATAAAGCAAATTCAGTAGTTGCAAAATAATTTGACAAATTAAGTGTAAAAGAAGAGATGGAGTTATATGAGAAATTAGTTAAATTAGTATTCGGATGAAACCTGCCCTTAAGGATAAAATCGAAACATATGAGGTCTTTAATTAAATAGTTAGACCAGCTTACGCTACTAAACTTCCAGTAAAAAAAGCACTATCATCGACTTTATTAGACAATGCGTATCTAAAATGCATTATATGTGCTAAAGCCAGTATTTCTGAAGAGTCAGTGCTATTAATAGATGGTTGAAAAACAGTTCTAGCAACACATCTATGCTGCATCATGCCATTGACGAGCAAGAGCAAGCATTCTTACAAGCTTGGTACCTAACAGGTGAAAGCGAAATAGGAGCAAGATTAGCCGAAATTTTGCTGGAATCGGTAGACATTGCTATGCAGCTATACAACGCTAAAGTATATACGGTTGTTTCCGATAATGCAAGTAGGTACTATGGTCAAAATGGGAAAACTTACTAACCACGTTTTATTGCACAGTACTTGCAATAGCCATACCGCCAAATTGTTGGCAAAGAAAGTATTGAATATAGCAATAACAGAGAAGGTAACTACATACTGTAATCAAGAACTTGGAGCAGATGAAAATCGTAGCAGCTAAGTCTAAAATTAAAAAAAGTTAAACAAGACGTTGTTAAACTCATTTTTGACGATCAGTTCATTGAACAGGTGAAGGAAAGTTTACAGATGTTCGAACCAATATGCAATATCATTAAAATGTGCCAATCGTCTTCATTTTCAATTGCCGATGCGGATAATTTATGGTTAGATCTTAAATTGCCAATTAAATTTAAATTGAATTTGAATATTCCGAAGGAAATAGCTTTGAACGAATATGCCTTGCCAGCATTTTATTTGCATCCTCATATGGATATTGGCAAACTTACAAAGGATCATTTAGAAAAAATATACAATATTTCTTTAAAAAATTAAGCGGAGCGGGGATCGAAGAATGGGATGAATTTAGTGAATTTAGATATCAAAGCACATATTTCAAAATGCTCTATGAGAAAGACATAAGAAACCCATAGTTTTTTGGAACATGGCTGAAATAAAGCATCCCATTTTATCGCAAATGGCAAAGCAATTCCTTAAAATGCCGGCATCATCAGCACAAATTGAAGAAATCTTATTTTCTGGCTGTGCACACGTGCCTTCGCCAATAAGGAATCATCAAACTTTCGAGCGATTGACAAAATTGTTACACGTATATTATTCCCTCATGATTAATGATGAATTGTGTACAGATATCGAGAAAGAATTAGAAGCAAAGTTTTCAGAAAACTTGCCAAACCAAAGAAACAAGCCAAAAGTGTCTTTACGTTTAAAATTGAGTAAAACTATTGACGAATATGGTACGATTTACGATATGCTCCAGCGGACAGAAGTGAACTACAACATAAATTTGCTTTATGAAGTTACACGGAAATAGCGTTGGAGTAATTTTTATTTTTATTTGTTAAAATTGTAATTATTGGGGAATCTTTTTAAACCAATACGTTATTTAAAGTGTGAGTTTTGTATATTTGATTCATTTGGTACAGTTTTACCATTTTAAATAATAGGATACTGTGCTTAATCTTTGCATAAATTTAATGTAAAATCCACTATAAATAAATCTTTGGGGCACTAAACGGTTTAGAAATTAAATTAGATCATAAATTTAACATTTAACATTTTTAAAACACTTTTAGTAACACAAGACGCTTAATAACAAATTTCTGTAATTTTTAAGCACAGTATTCTGGCATTTAAATTGATAAGACTACACCAAATGAATCAAATATACAAATATCACACTTTAAGCTAGGCCTGTGCATATTGAATTAATTCCACTTAAATATAAAGTTATCAAAAATTTTTGTTGCTGTGTATTGTCGCCGCATTGTCTACATTGTCGACATTGTCTACGTTGTCGACGTCATTTTTTTAATTGTCTACATACATTGTCTACACGTGTAGACAATCGTGTAATTACGCCATGTAGATTACACGGCACAACACTGCTCTTTAGTAATAATTCAATTAATAATTGTTGAATACTTGATTAATGACATTAAGTTAAAAAATGTTCCCCTTACGAATTTATTAGATTTTTCTTTGTCAGCATAATCGTTTCCAAATTTAAATTTCTGATAGGTGTAGGTTTATAAAGTTTAAAGTCTAAAATTCCAAAATTCTTAAAACCTAAAAACAAAATTCTGAAAATTCTTCAAATTTAAAATTGTATAGTACTAAATTTGGGAAATCGTAAATATTAAAAAACTTTATGCCGACATGATGTTTTGATATTTTGGGTTGACCATTTTTATGATAACACTTTGAATAACACTATTCCTAATGAACTTGTTACTCAATTTAAATACTAGTAGATTGGCTAAAAAGTTAAAGTTTCTACATTTAACCATGGATATGTTCCATATGCAAATTTAATGTAAAAACTAAATTTTATCAACTAACTATGTATGTATAACAAAAATAAAGATTGACGCATAAAAATAAATTTACACACAAACAAAACGCACACAAAATATGTAAAACCAAAAAAATCACTTAGCCTTTTTGGACCAAAAGCAATATCAATAACAATAATAATCTAGTAACCGACATTTTTTTATGAACCTTTAAAAGCCGAATTAAAATAAAATAAAATAAGGATCCACATAATAAAAATAAAAATTTAAATGAACTTCCAAAAACGAATTTTTTGTGTGGAATTACTCATGCGAGACCAGAACACTACACAACCAGTAACCACTCTCCAAAATATGTTTGCTTGTTATTATTTTAAATTTCAAAAATTTGCCAACAATACCATTAAGGATGATTTTTTTTGTTTGTTTTGTTTTAGTGTCTAATAAATTACAAAAGCTTTTATCGTTAAATTAATGACTATTTTCTGTCTTATAATAATAATATCTACATATACATAGATACTACCATAATACAAATAATCACAATACAAAAATTAATTAATTGGAAATTTTTTTATTTCATTTAGTATATAACATCATGAAAATGGTGTACATCGTAAGTAAATAAATATTTTGTGCTTTCATTCAGCCATTTTGGTGTGACTGCGTGAATATTTACATAAAACGGTTATAATTCGCTTATAAAAACTGGCCAAAAAGAACTGAACAATAACATAAAATTTTGCTTTTTGAAATAAATGTTGATTTATTGAGCTTTCGGGGAAATATATCAAAAGTAAAAAAAAAAAATGTTTAATTTAGTATTCATTTGTTTGGCCACCAAAGCATTTTTCGCGCGCCCAAATCACACCACTAAATTTTTTTTTCAATCAAAAAAAGTGTAAAAATAAAAACCTAATCACACATTCAAAGCAATATGTAATTTTTTTTTTTTTTTTTGTTTTCCGCTTGAAAATAAATTATTTTGAATCCGCCATATTTAAAGAAGATATGTACGCCGAAAACCCGGTTAACAAGATGTACAAATAAATCACAAATGTTGATAACAATAATAAGACATTTCTCGAATTTTTGTTTTTGTTTTGTTTAGTGTCGGAGCTGTGTTTTATTATTCAGCACACACAAGTAAAAAATGTAAATACAGAAAAACATTTTTTTTTGTGCAAATCATCTAAACAAATCTTGAATATAAACAAAAATACATTTTTTATTTATTTTCCTTATCATTTTGACAATTTTTTTTTTCTCTTGTCATTTTGATGTAGAGGTTTTTTTTATGGAGGTTTGTTTATTTACTTTTTGTTTGGAGAAAATATTGGCAACCCTTAGCGAAAATGGTTTTTGTTTTACAAACAAATTTCAGTTTTTTATTTTTTGTTATCGATTTTTATCTAGTCAAAAATATTTATATATCTGTAAGGTTTATTATTTTTGTTATTTGATATTAGTTAAGGTTCTGGAAGTTAAATAATAATTTAATATGTGGGCTCTTGTAAATGTGCAATATATGTTATTGTAAGTATACCGAATTTCTAGGGAAGCTAACATTATTTTCGTAAAACCCGAAATAATAAATACCAATATAGATTCAAAATATCAAATTTTAGCTCAACATAAATTTGTTAACCTATATTTATCTGTGATTTTGCCTATAGCTGCGAAGAGTGTTTAAAGAATTCATTTATCTCGGGCAACATGGCGATCTCCAACATTTAATATTCTCACTATAAACCTGAATCAGTTGCTATATGACAGTCATTGTTTTATAATAGATTGATACGACGAAGTTATTTAAAGCTATTATTTGCCTATTCGTATTTAAAAGTGAACCAAAAACTCCTGGTAATTCCTCAGCCGTGAATAAAAATAGACAGACAAGTGAAAATATGTGTCCCACGATAACGAAACTTCTTATCCTTTCTATTTTGATGCATTGTTTGAAAGTGCGTGCTTGAAATGTAGCGCGTCTGACTTAACGAAGAAATAATTCAATGTTTATAAACGATTGAAGGACAGTCAAACTCAAATTTTAGAGTTAACACACCAACATCCACACACACACACACATATACACACGTACAGAAATTTTGCAGAAATGGGCAATTTGGATTCCTCTTTACTTAAGGTGACCATTTTCATTAAAATCTCGAGTTGTACAATTTTCAGGATTCCTATACTTTATTTATGCTTTGAATAAGAATACCCCTATTCAGGGTGCGCGAACAATTAATCCCTGTGCTCTTGTCTCTACAGTTTTATTGTACCTTGGATATGCTTGAACACTGGAAAAATACCAGTGCCATCTGGATGTTTGGAGTAGGAATGACGAATTTCCTGTCCGGCAAATACTAAAAGTACAACATCCGTGAAACTACTATAAAGTGGTAGTAAATGTGGGGTAGACGTGACTTACCTATGTTTCGCAGATAGCTTTATGGATTCGGTTCAACATTTAGTTTAATCCACCACAAGGTAGCGCTTACCCTCCTACAGGCCATTAACATCCTATAGGAATTTTGGTAGTATCCTGACTCCAAATAATTTATCGAATATTTTGAGAAAGAACCTAACTTCTTAAAAATGAGTGAGATTTTGGTAAATTTTAGCCTGTTTTTTCGTTCTATTTTTTTAGTTCTATTTCGACGTGGAACAAAATCCATTTCATACGGCCAACAACCTCTTTACGAAAATGAAATGGCTGTTAATATGGCAAAAAAAAAGTTAAACATGGCTCGACTATATTTTCATAAGAGTGTTTTTATTAGTGAAAATTGCAGCCCGTAAAGTTAAGGAAAATGTGGAAAATAACGAGATTTTTATCGTTTAAGATTTGTCTTACGTTGTGTTATTATGTATGTCTCAATGAGCTAACCGATCGGGAAAAGTAAGTTTGCCCACTTTTCAAAAGCCCGCCTTCAAAATCCCGAAACCAAAATCCCGATTGTGAAACTCCCGCTTTTTAAAATCCCTCTTTTCAAAATCAAGCTTTTCAAAATCCCGCTTTCCAAATCCCACTTTTCAAAATCCCGTTGCTCAAAATCCCACTTTTAACCGAAAATATATTTATTAATTCGGGCGCGCGCCGGAATTAATAAAAATATTTTCGGTTAAAAGCATTATTTTTCTATTTTATTATAAACAAGTTATATAATAAAGTATTTTTTTTTTCAACCTGTATGCGCGGTAAACTGAAGTACATTCGTCAGTGAGGTACATTCGTCAACAGCGTTTTCATAGGGTTAATTGTATTAGAAAAAATCTGCAAAATTGTAAATGCTCTATTTTGCAATATTTACCTTCTACTTAGTTAGGTAGGGATTCGCCGACATTTGTTGAAGGTGAGCAGATCGTGTTTATGGTTTTCGATATTTTTCTTGTAATATTTCATTCACAGAACGCAACGGTTTGTTATCAATTATTGCTAAGGATTTTGCAAATTAATTTATGATTCGTATTGTTCATATATTGATTGTAAATGTATATTACTAAAAATACCGGCAAATATGTATTACACATATTTTATGCTTTTTTTACAAAATTGTTTCTTATAACCTAGCCAGACTGCGTGTTCAAGTACGCAAAATAACCCTTTAGCTAAACCTGATGTGGACATAAGGACTAATCTTGAAAAAAACACTAAACGGATTTATTAAACCTCAGATTTTTAGAACATTATGCACTTGGGGGAAGATGGAGTGGGGGGGGGGGCATTCATCAAGTGGGCCAGTTTCGTCTCCGATCAAAAAATGAACCAAGACTTTGACTAATGTGCTCCGAGTTATTATTTATTTTATTACATGTATTCTAAAACCAGAAGTTTGAAGATTAATTTTCTACACTTTAATAAGGTTCGAAGTTATAAGAATAAAGCAATTGTGGCAGCACAAGTTCTCCCGGGATCCGTTTTTAACGGCTTGTTTATATGTTTGTGTTGGTTCTGTTTACCCAAGTCGTAGTAGTACAATGCCAAGAAAAATAATTGGGCTATAGAATTTCACGGGGAGGGTAAGTTTGCCTGCGTTTCAAAATCCCTCCTTCAAAGTACCGGATTCAAAATCCTGGCTTCCAAAATTCTGGTTTCAAAATATAGGTTTTGACAGACATATTTTTTTTAATTCGGGCCGCCCCTTCGGGAAGGAGAATTTTAATTTAGAGTAAAAGTCGAAACCGCCATTTTTTGAAAACTGGGATTTTTGTTTTTGAAGAACCGGAATTTTGAAAAACAGGAATATGAAAAATGAGATTTTAAGAAGCGTTTATCAAAAACGTCAATTCCTGTAGGTTCACATGCCTTTGTAGTATGTAACTATTTAAATAGGCTTGGCTGATTTGTATTTTATTACATTTTTCGGGTTGTTTTTTTGTTAATAATATCAAAATAGTATCAAAATACTCATTTGAACATAAGTTAAAGAATTAGCTAATTGTACGTAATACATATTAAATTTTTAATAATTTTAATTTTATTAAATGAATATTAATTATTAAAATGCGGGATTTAAATGCAGGATTTTTATTCTTTAATAAAAGCGGGATTTTAAAAAGCGGGATTTTGAAAAGCAGGATTATGAAAAATTGGATTTTAAAAAGCGGGATTTTTTTTTTTTGCGAGATTTTGATAAAGCGGGATTTTGAAATGCGGGATATCGTTACGACCCCTAAATGATCGTTAGTATGACTTAATTAGTTACACGTTGCAATGAACTTTTTAAAACAGATTTTTTATATTTTTTTTTTTGATTGTATATTTTTCTATACTTAACTTAATTAAAGACCAATTTTTTTATTTATTGGGCCGAATTTTCGACTTTTCGATTCATTGTCAAGGCCATTTTTTACGCTAAAAAATATTTACATCAAAAAAATTAGAAATATGAAAGAACAAATCAACAAAATTATATAAAACAAACATACAATAATTCTAAAATGTTAAAATTAAAAATTACAAAAGATAAATTTTCCTTACTTACCAAAAATTATCCAAAAACTTGTAAATGTTATTCAACAAAATTGTTTTCTTTGAATAACATGAAAAGAAACAATAATAAATTCAATTATGCTGTCTTTTGAACAGCTACTTAATTTCGTTCCAAATTTGTAAACAGTCACACGTAGTTATTTATTATATTGTTGTTATTGGATTGGAGTCTATTACTATCAACTTTATAATTTGTAGGGTTTCTAGACATCCAAATATGGCAAGCCTCTTTAAAAAGTATTTTACTTTTCTTCTTTTCAATCTCAAATATTAACGCATTGTCGAAATCAAAATCATGTTTATCATGAACATGTTTTACCAATGCTGATCTGTATGTGCTGTGCGTTATATTCGGCTGTTTTTTGAATATTAATAACGTCCCTTTTATGTTGGTCTAAACGTTGTGATTTGGTTTTTGCCGTTTCACCGACGTAACAAGCATCACAATCCTTACACAATACTTTATAAATGATCTTTTTAAATAGAAACTATCTTTTAATTTTGTGTAAGAATCGGATATCTTGAACATAATTTTGTTTGCTATTAATAAATTGTCTGAGTCATTTCTAAGGGTTTTACTAATCTTTTCGGTCAGTTTCGGTATGTATGTTAATGCGCCATATTTATTTTCATTCTGATTTATTTTATTTTTATTAGTATAAGTGTATAATGTTTTTGTAATTAATTGTTTAACCAATTTTAGCGAATAATTGTTCTGTAATAATGTCATTTTTAGATTTTCAATATTACAATGTTTATATTCACTGTCAGTTAAATATATAACACGTTTAATGAAAGATTGGGCAACGTTTCGTTTCATTTGGTAATCTATCTCTTTTTATACCACTCAGTCTTTATTAAATTGTTTTGTCGATGTAATTTGATGCCAAGGAATGAGAGTGTGTTATTTTGTTCTTTTTCTACCGTAAATTAAATTTATTATAAAAGAAAAAAATTGTGCCTTAAAAATTTCAACATTTGCTTCTTCAGTAGCCAAAATGATGTCATCAACGTATTTGAAAATAAATGATGGTAGTTTATTTAATGTTGATAATTTTTCTTTAAACAATTTTTCTAAAACTATATCTGCTAATATTGGTGACAACGGATTACCCATTGCCAAGCCAAATTTTTGTTTGTAGAACATATCGCGATATTTAAAATAATTATTTTCGTTGTAACACATACATCCAAAATTTTCAAAAACTCATTTTTTGTAAGTATACAATTTGTTTCGATTTAGCTCCATCTTTCTGATATCGCCAGTGTAGCAGTTTGTAATGGAACATTCGTAAACAAAGATACAACATCTAGTGATGCTATATATCGTTGTTATCTAATTCTAAATTTATAATTTTATCTTCAAATAGAAAAGAGTTTTTATATTGTATTGAATATTTTTCAGAATGTTACAGCAAAATTTAGCTAAATTATAGGCATATGAATTAATGGTCGAAACTATAGACCGCAATGGGATATTAGGCTTATGAATTTTTGGTAATCCATAAATACGTGGCGCTGCAGGACTATTAATTTTTAGAAATAATTTTTGCTGATTTCTAATGAGATTTTTAGTTTTTAATTCATCAATTATTTTATAGCATTTTTTATTGGTTATTTTTGTGGGATCACTTTATAACACTTCATAAGTTTCAGAATCGTTTAATAAATCTGTCATTTTCATTTCATAATCAAACTTTTGTTTAATATCACAGTTTTATTCCCATTATCGGAATTTGTTACGTAAATATTAGGATTGTTACTGTGTAATAGAATAAAGTGACTAATTTTATTGTGATAAACCGCGTGTGAGAAAAGTTGCACACGGGCAAGAACGAATAATTAATATAACATCGATAAACTCAAAAACTTGCCTATTGGGATAATACTCCCGTAGATTATTAAAAATACAAAACTTTGAAAAACGTTATAATTTCTATTAGTATTGAAATTTTAATAAATCATCAAAGCGGAGGTTAGGGAGCAGCAGCTCCCATCCTCTAAGGCATATAGGAATTAAAATAAATTTTGAAGAACTAGATTTTTTGTTTGAGATATCGAGGGTAATCCTGCAAATTAATTTTTGACTTGTTGCGTATGGTACGTTGTAAATTTGTTTAAATATTTGATAATAAAATTCAACATTATCTTGCAAGGTAAAATAATATTTATTTATTAAAGGCGCAAAATAATAGAACAAATAATAAATAATATAAATAGTTTAATTTGAAGGTAGTAATTTTTGTAGACGAATATAAAAACAAAATGTATTTAATTATATTCATCCTTGTCAAGTATTTTACGAAAGCTATTGGCAGACTCTTGTAATATTATAAAAATATAGGTGCGACATAAGGAAGAATCTGGTAGGACAATTTGGCAAGAAATAGAAGAAGGTTCAACGCCTGGACGAATCCCAATAATAATATGTTTAGGGAAGTTGCTGGCCCGACAGGATACGTCAAAAGACATATTATGAAAGGGAAAGTGAGAACTGCATTTTCTTTACTTAGTGACAAACATGTAATAGAACATATCAGAATATGCACAGAAGCAGAGGGATTTCGAGTGTTAGAGACTAAATGGGAACTGACTACTGTGCAACTGGATGCATTTATTAGTCTTATTTATGCAGGACCCGCATATGAGGTAAACAACTTTAATGTTTCATACCTATATGGAACAAAAAATAAGGTCCTTTTTTTATCAAGAAATAGTTTTAGTGAAATTATTCGGTTTATTAGATTCGATAAAAATCATAACGAAACCTGCGTTTTGTATGTATGGTATAAATTTATCCAAAATAGCCAAAATTGTTTTAAGCCTGGTGCATATGTGATGTGACTATCGATGGACAGCATTTTCTCACAAAAGTTAGATGTTGAATTCCCCAATATATGCCTAACAAGCCGAATAAATTTGGGATAAAATTCTGGCTGGCACATGATGTTACTACAAAATATATTATAAACGGTTTTCATCAAAATTATATAAATCGGATCATTGTATGCTTACTGCTTACAAAAGAAAGTCCCAGAAAAAAAGGTGATTTTACTAAGCTCAAAGCATACAACTATAAACATTGAAAAAAAATCGTAAGCGCATACCTAAAACTGTCAGATGCTACAATAGCACTAAATTCAGTGTAAATATAACATCGAAAACGTGACTATGGCATTCGCAAGTTTTTTTCAATATAATAATTGATCTGGCTAGAATAAATTCATGATGTTGCACAGAGAAATAATATTAGAAAATATTACAAGGTAACAATTTTTGTTCAAATTGGCTGGAGGACTTGCCGAAGAATATCAACATTTGGAAAAACAAGATTTAATTTTAGATTGTTCTGGCAAATTGCAACTTCCGTTTTGATTTAAAATATGTTAGAAAATGGAAAAATTCAGGAAAATGGAAAAAATCGCCATTAAAATCCCTTTTTCGAAAATTTTTAAAAACTAAAATGGTAATTTCCAGAATAATTTAAAATTAAATTATCTTTTTTCGAATAATTTTGGAAGAGAGGGAATTAATTTTAAACTACTCTGTGAAACAAAGATTTCCCTTTTAATTTTAAAATTCACAATAATTCACAAAATTACAATTCTATAATTTAATTACGCGGTTACAGTCGGTTAGTTTTAGTTGGTGCAATAATAATTGATTTATGTGTGTTCTGTGTTATTAGTGATATATCGTACATTCAAATAAATATTGTGACAGTTCCTGTAATTTTCGTGCTACGAAACATACACTAACATCGTTAGAATGGTGCAAAGTTGTGCAACATGCACCAAACCGGTTAATGGTCGCGAATCGTTGGTTTGCTTTGGAAAGTGTAAATAGCATTTTCATCCATTTTGTATTGAGGGAAATTTTGAGAAATGGGCAAAATTATTGAGGGACAGTCAATTCGCCAAGTTCGTATGCGCCAACTGCCAGATAGATGTAAAAGAGGATCTCCGTACTGAAATAATGGATCTTAAGAAAACAATCGAGGATCTAGCTGGCCTGTTAACTATGAATAACTCGGCGCTGGACACAAAAATCGAAGAGTTACGGCAAAGTATTCTTAACACCAATCTTATTAAGGCACCTATCACCCCCCACATCAACTCGACGGATTTGAGATTAATCAACCGGAATTCTGCATCACAGCTGTCAGATCCAGTACTATCTCAGGATGCAAGTGCAATTTCAACTATATCCAGTGATGACCAATCGTATGCTATGGTAACAGCTTGCACAAACAATCATGATGATGTCAAAAGGACAAACTCACCTGGAAATAGAACTATTCGTGGACAGGATCTATCAACGGATTCTCTTAAATCGGTACAAGTGCCTGATAAACATGTGTTGTATGTAAGCAGACTACATCCAAGCACAACTTCGGAACAAATTATAACGCATGTATCAGCAAAAATTGGCGTTGATATTTTAAGTGATCTCGTTTGCAACACACTAATCCCTAAAAACAGGAGTATTGAAGATCTTTCATTTATATCGTTCAAAATTGGAGTAAATACCAATGTGCTAACAACGGTTACTGATCCCTCTATCTGGCCGGTAGGGATAATAATTCGGGATTTTAAAAGTCGGCCACGGGTACCGTCAAATGTGATGCTATCTGCTCCAAAAAAACGGTTGGACCACTCTGCTACAATTCAACACTCAGCCATCCTGCTGTCCAGCGGTTTGCATGCATCACCTTCAGTTTCAGAAAAGAAAATTAAGTCTAAATTATTTATTGTACATCAGAATATCCGAAGTTTACGTAAAAATTTTAATTTATTTTTAGCAAATGTGGCTGCTCTTGAGATGCTGCCGCAAATCATTTTATTATCGGAGGTGTGGATTAACCAATATGAGCTGGAAAATTATCAAATTCCTGGTTTTCAAATCCATGGAAACTGTAATTTTTTAAACAGAGCCGGTGGAGTGGCGGTATACATTAAAGAGGAAATTATGTGTAATGCGATTTCTTGTATTCGAACTGTTAGTACTGACATTATTCAGGTAAACATTAAATTTAACTGTGATTTGTTCTCAATCATTTGTGTGTATAAACTCCATGCTTTAAATACGACAGTATTTGTGGATGAATTTAGTAACGTTTTGGCAGCTAATAAATCTAAAAATTTGTTGGTTATTGGTGACATGAATATCAATATTCTTAACAAGACTTTTTCATCCGATTATATTCTTATGATGTCATCTTATAGCTTGAAGTCTTTGATAAATAAACCTACTCGTATTTTAAACGACTCGTCTACTTGTTTAGATCATTTGTATTTTAGGCATTCTGGAAAATTCCTTTATGATTATGAAGCTGTTGTTCATGATCTTCACATCACTGATCATTGCATGACTTCTTTTACTATCGTACCTAATTCCATTTCTAAAGATTTAAATTCTAGACGATCAACTAAATTCAAAATTAATAAGATTAATTTTTCAAAACTAGTTTATGATTTAGGGAATGAAACTTGGTTTTCGGTTTATTCTAAGGCTGATGTTTCTGATGCTTATAATTGTTTTATTGACTTATTAAAAGTATATATTGATAGCAATACTTTCCTTATGGAAATTAGAAGCAAATATAACATTTTAAAACCATGGATCAGCCAAGATTTGTGCCGTAAAATCAGACAAAAAAAAGCATTTTCCAGAAAGTTAGCGAAACATCCAAATAACACTGATTTGAAACAAAAAGTTTGTGAGCTAAGCAAATCAATTAAAAGGAAGGGAATATGGCTAAAACTAAATTCTATCATATAAAATTTAATAATGTCAAAGGCGATATCAAAAAGAGTTGGAAATTACTTAATGAACTTTTAGGAAAGGGATTTAATCGTGTTGCTATTGACGAAATTGTTGTTGATGAGCATCACGTGGTCACACAAGATGTTGAGAAAGCTGAATTATTTAACAAGTTTTTTGCTAGTGTGGTTCAAAACCAAAAAATTAATGGTTTAAGCGGAGATATTTATTGTGATGAGTTATTTGCCAACAATTCTCAACTTAAATCTTTTGCTTTTTATGATACTTTTCTGTTAGAAATTCTACAAGTTATTTCATCACTTAAATCAACAAATTCGTTGGGCAATGATAGGATTAGCAATTATACAGTCAAAACAATTACCATTTATATTGTAGATGTTTTTTCCTATATAGTCAATGCTAGTTTTAGTTCTGGAATTTTTCTATCTAGACTAAAAGAAGCAGATGTAATCGCGGTATTTAAAAACGGTGACAAACAAGTTATCTCACATTATCGTCCAATAAGCTTGCTTTCTGTCTTTGCCAAGATTATAGAGAAATTAGCTCATGTAAGACTTTCAGGTTTCTTAAATCACACAAATTTTCTACATAAAATGCAATTTGGCTTCAAGAAATCCAGAAGTACTGAAAATGATTTGCTATAGAGGTTACTAATTTTGTGTGTAAAGGTCTCGATGTAAGAAATTCTGTAGCTACAGTTTTTGTTGATTTGAGAAAGGCGTTCGATATAGTAAACCATAGTGTGTTATTAAAAAAACTATTTTATGCTGGATTTCGTGGAGCTAGTATTAAATGGTTTAGTTCTTACTTATCGAATAGTGTAAAAATAAATGATTGTGTTAGTCAAAGATCTGTATTAGGACCATTGCTGTTCCTGATTTAGCTAAACTCCTTATTTAATATTGAATTTAATTCTGTATTCAAATTTTAAAATACTTTGAAAATCTGCATGTTCTTAATTTTAAAATTAAATCTCTCTTCCAGGAAACTAAATATCTCCGTTATGATTTTAAAATATTTTTTTTTTTTGATGCATTTTTTATACATTTTTTAATTGGGTGCAGAACGGACTTATTAACGGTCCTAGCTCCTTGTAACTGTCAGAGCTTCTGCACCCAATGCGCGATCCTGCGCAGTAAAGATTAATAGCTACCTTAAATTTATTCATTTGGTATTCTTTCGGAAATTTGAAGTGTATTAGCGAATTCCACTTTTTTGATGTTCGGTATATAAATTCGCGCTTGATTTCTTCAGTTCGAGGTTTCGGGAGCTTCACCGTAAACCTATATGCATTGGTTGTTCCTCTTGTTACTCTTGTTGTTGTAACGAATGGTGGTATTTTCTCCTAAAGTTCTGCAGAACATTTACCATATAAGCATCTGTAGAAGAGGCAGAGTTCTCATCTCTGCGATGCTGTAAACTGTCTAGTTCTTGAGTAAGCCTGAGAATCCGTATTATTCTGGTAGCTCGGCGTTGAACCCTGTCCAATAAGTGGAGGGTGGTACCAGACGCACCTCCCCAAACTCGACAGCAATACTCTATACATGGTCGGATGAAGGCTTTATATATCTGGAGAACTTAATGCGATTTAAAAAATCTTCCGCATCGATTCAGGAACCCGAGTTTTTTTGAAGCTGGTTTAGCCAATGCAATAATGTGTTCATTCCATTTGAGTTTGTTACTTATTTGAACACCAAGCAGTCGAATTGATTCGCAACCCACAAGGATATGGTTTTTTACCACAAATGGGTAGTCGTTGATACTCTTTTTAGCGAAAATGTGCATATTTGTGTCTTTTTTTCGTTAAATTGTACTAAGTTTTGTACCCCACTGAAATATTGCACTTAAATGGGAATTAAGAAAAGTTACGACTTCTGCCCGTTTATTATTTAGATCTGCCTCGAATGAGAGAGAAGAATGCAATGTGGCATCGTCCGCAAAGCTATGGATAGGGTTTACAGTGCTATCCAGCAAATCATTGATGCATAGCTAAAACAGGATCGGTGATAAAGGTGATCCCTGAGGGACTCTGGCATTTGGGGAGTGCATAGATGATGATCTCACATTAAGAACGACGCTGAATTTTCGGTCATTGAGATAGCTTTTAATCCACCTGGTGGTCATCGAGTCCAGCCCGTATGCCACAAGTTTACAAATAAGATTGTCATGTCATACCTTATCAAGAGCCTTTGATATATACAAGGCGATTGCAAAGGCCTCTCCGTGGTGTTCTAGGGCAAGATTTCATTTGTTCGTGATATACGTCAGGAGATCGGTATAACTTAAACCTATCGTTTTAAATTTATTTAATTATAAGTTGATTGACGCATTTCTCTAAGACTTTAGCGACGGCTGACACAATTGATATTGGCCGGTAGCTTGAAGGGTGTTTCGGTGGCATATAGGCCGACTAAATGATTCTCCGCAAATTTCAAAATAAAACACAAAGTTTTATACGCTGCATACTCCAGCTGGATGTCAAATTTTATCATCATTGTGTATCTGAAATTAAAAAAAAAAGAAAATCATGTATTATTATTATTATTGTACTGTTTATGTAACTAAATTATACTTAGCTTAATTATGTTGATTGTATTTTGACGGGTATTGAAAAATCTAACCCTTAGTTTTAAACTTACACCTCCGTTTTTGAATCATTTATAAAAATTCGAACGGAAATCAACATTTGATTTTAAAATTAGAAAGGTACAATACAGTTTTCAGAATATTTTAAAATGAAACCTACATTTTATAGAATTTCGCGAAAACGAAAATTCAATTTTAAATTGTTCAGTCAAAGGAAAATTTCTGTTCTGATTTCTATTGTAATTTGAAAATTTACCGGAAGACAATGATCGCCTCTCTAATTTTATTAAAATTTAATTTTCTAGGAAAACATTTCTATCAGATTTAGAATTGGAATATTTAATTTTAAACTTATGAACGGCATTTTCCGAAATATTTTGAAATTAAAATGATAAGCATTATGTTCGAGATTTCTTATATTTTAAAATTTAATCTTAATTTTCTAGAAATGTTGAATACATTTTTGCTTGAAAATGGAACTGTAATCTTAAAATTAAAAGGGAAATCTTTGTTTTACAGAGTAGTTTAAAATTAATTCCCCCTCTTCCAGAATTTCTTGAAAAAGAAAATTTCCATTTTAATTTTTAAATATTCAAGAAAATGGCAATTATTATCCTGATTTTAAAATTAAATCTTTTTTTTCCAGAATATTTTAACTAAACCTTCTTTGGACATTTCCATTCAAGTTTTATAATATTTTGGAAAATGTCGATTTTTTCCATTTCCCCGAATATATACAAATAACAGTGAGCATCTCTGTTTTCCAGCATATTTTAAATCACAACGGAAATTGTAATTTGCCAGAACAATTTAAAATTAAATCTTGTTTTTACAAAAATTGTGGGAAATAAGATTTAATTTTAAAATATTTTGTTAAGTGGGAATCTCCATTCTAATTTTAAAATGAGAATAGAAATATTCATTTGTTACAATTTGTTTAATATTTTGTAATAGTTTTATCATTATTTAAGAATAACTAAAATGCTTTATTTAATGAATTTTTGAATCATTTTTTGGGCGCAATTATGTATTGGGACGCAGTTGCGAGACACCGATTGAAATTTTCTGATTTATATTTAACAATTTAACTAAATAATCAAAAAGAACTTTTAGCGAATATTTCATATATGTAGGAAGCAGATTGCAACGGAATAAGTCAACAAATTTAAAAATTCACATTACAGCCGCTTTTTCTGACGTCGCGTGTTTCGGTTCAGATCACGGTTTACATTGAAAGCAATAACAAATTATACTACTTTTTGAGAGTATTCTCGTAGAACGTAGTAAAACCAATTAAGAGCAAAGAATTTTCGAAAATTACTTGTAATAAGTAATAAAAGTAGTAATAAACTTGTAATTTTATACAAAAACTTTTTAAGAATAATTAATAATATTATTTACTGAACGCTAATAATTTTTAATAGTTATTGATTTGTAATGCAATTTTTCTAGACACATAGTATAGTTTGCTACTAAGATTTCTTCAGCAATGAACTCCTAACGAATTTTGGCTTAAACTTAGAATTATAAACCGATACAATTCTGATGTAATTTCGAATTTACAATTTGACTGGAATAATTCAAAAATTTCATTGAGTATTTTATTAACACACATAACTTATGGTGCTGCAAATGAAGTAACTCCTTAAGGCTTTTCTTTTATGAAATAAACCCCCAATGTCAAGTATCCATTGCATAGTGAAATTAGTCCCTCAATATGAATGTTTATTTTATGTAGATACTCTGAAAAGTTACATTCTGAAAAAGGAAGATACAATTTTTAATATTTCTGAAAATAGGAGATTTTCATTCTAATTATAAAGAAAATTGAAATATGTTTTGAATAATTTATGCAAAGACAGTTTGCACTCTATTGCTATAAGAACATCAACAGTACAATCTGCTCGTAGGAAAGGCTCCAACAAAACAAAATGGTATTCCAATCTGGTTTGCTAGAGGCAGACTAAACATACCTACTACAGAGAAATTATTACGAACGAGTGGTAAAACCATGTGAACACGCACTGTGCTAACCAGTTTCCCGCCGATTTCAGTTAAACTCAACAAATTTTCTTTTTCAAATTTTAATTTATGTATTTCTTCCAAACTGCTGATTATTTGTGACCCGATTCATTATTTGACGTCTCTTTATATACAAAATAAGTGTGCTCTATGCGGAGAACGCATGAGTAAGTTTTATACAAAATGCTTAATACTAATTCAATATAGATGGCAGTAACGTAAGTGAAGATACAAATTAACAAGTTTAACTACTATTACATAGATGGTGTTAACTCAAGACAATTTAAATTTAATACAACTAATACAAATTAGATGGCATTAAGCCAAGACAACTTTATGTAATTTCAAACATTAAAAACTAGATGACATTCTTAAATAAATACAAAATTGTACATTATAACGTTCAATTGTGTATTTCAGATGATCACCATTACGGTGGCCGTAACATCCTGGCCGGCTAAACGAACAAGATGACCTCATTGGTTCCCGTTTCCATGTCGAATAATTCCTTTAGCTATAATTCCAATACAACTAGGCGGTACAACATGCTCTTTTCTTATACAAATTTTCATAATCAAAATCCAGCATTTGCTCTAGGATACTGGGAAAACCTTAGGGAAAACTTCCATTAAAAAACCCTAAGGAAAACCAGCATCAGATGTGATTGCTTTTTTCTCCATCGGTAGTAAACATAATGTATTGATCGGTCGTACTAATTTGCCTTTCTCCACTGTCTGCAGCACGTCACACACTGATATACTATGCTGCGTAATAAAACTCTACATCGAAAAATCCAATACTTATTTCTCAAATATTGCGTACAAAGTTGAACTCCCCCATGACATAAGTCTCTATGCGCCTTTTCGACTATTCTTCTAACTAAAGTACCTTTGTGATCTAAAATAATTGGCTTCCGCTGTGCCAACGGTAACTGTCCCTTGTCCAATCTTCCAGTAATCCTCAGTAATCCCTGCTTGTCCATCCATGGAGTCAACATCCACAATCGGGCTAGTCTTGGATATTCCAGCCTTACTAAGTAGCGCTTTATATTCGGCGTCAGTCGTGGTACAGAACCTACTACCTTGCTTCTTGTAACACCTCCAATGTTGCTGCTTCCCAGAGCTGGCAGTTCCTGATTTAATAGATTATTTGCCTTCACTATGTTATTGTTAAGCCTGCTATTACGAACGATTCATATGATGACCTTTTCTCCATTAATTCAATTTCTTGATCGCCATGTTCGACCGTCGTCAGCCAGACACTGTCTAATCTCACTGGTGGTTTTTTACATTCCGTCTCAATCTGGATATTAATCTCTTTGTTGCTCAGTTTGAGAGTCCAATATGGCCAATCCTCATTACTCTCTCTCAGCATAGCTGGTCCTCTCCACCATAGCTCGTTTCTTAACAGATTTTCCACTTTTATTCCACGAGATATTAGATCGGCAGGGTTTTGTTCCGATTTGACATAACGAAATTGCTCTAATGCTGATTTCTTGAGTATCCTATCAACTCGAATTACCACAAATGGTTTCAATTCATTAATAGGCTCTTTCAACCAATGTAACACGATTTCTGAATCAGTCCAAATATAAATTGGTGCTCCCCCAAACATTGTTATCTCCTTTATCTTCCGAATTAATTTACAACTTAGCTCAACCACAAATAGCTCCAATCTCGGTATTGTCACTAATTTTATAGGAGCTACCCTACTCTTTGAACACAATAACCTTGCACTCCACTGCTTATTAATACACACTCGTACATAAACCGCTACTTTATACGCTTTATTTGATGCATCTGAAAATACATGAATTTAACTTTTCTGGTTTCTTGATGTATCTAACCATCGTGGAATCCGTAATTCATTAATTAGTCTTAATTCATGATAAAAATCCTTCCATTCTTGTTGTATGGATAACGACAACGGTTCATCCCAATTACTGCCCAGTCGCCACAACCCCTAAATAAACAACTTCGCTCTTATTGTAACTGGAGATACCCATCCTTGTGGATCAAATATCCTCGCCGCTTCTCCGGTGATAAACCGTTTATTGATGACATCAGGTTGATTACGATTCTGCACCTTAAATTGAAATTGATCCTTGACAAAATGCCACATAATACCAAGGATACTAGTATTATTTTGCAACTCTACCACCTTCGCTGTCAATTCACTTCATATAATTTCTAAACAGTTTGACCTCCATTTATCCAACTCGAACCCACCTTGCCTAAGTAGTTTAATAACTTCCGCCTTTAACTTGATTGCTTGGGATTCTGATTCAACTGACGTTAACATATCGTCCATATAAAAGTCGCTTTGGGTTACTTGAGATGCAGTGGGCATCTCAGCGGCACCGTCGATAGCACATTAATTTAACGCTTTAACTGCCAGGTATGGAGAAGACGCCAACCCATAAGTTACCACTGTTAACCAATAGCCACGAATTGGCTCATCTGAGTTTGCTCTCCACAAAATTGTTTGCAGATCCCAATGAATTGGCTGAATCTCTACCTGGCGGAACATTTTACAGATATCCGCCGTTAATGCTATTTTTCCGGTGCGAAATTTCATAGCTATATGCAGTAAGTCCCTCTGAAGGCGTGGCCCAGTGTATTGTGCATCGTTTAATGATTTCCCATTGGTAGTTTTTGCTGAACCGTCAAAAACAACCCTGAATTTGCGCTCCATCGAAACAGCGTGGTGTGGGATGTAATTATGAAAATCTCCTAGATTTAATGCTGTCGCCCGTTACGCATATGACCTAAGTTCTCATATTCCGTCATGAATTCAATATATTTACTCCTATACTCCGGATCACGTTTAAACTTATTCTCCTGACAGTAGAGTCGACGTAATGCCACAGCTCTCGATTCTCCTAATTCCACATCAGGCTTCATTGCTATAGTAACACTAAATCGATTGCCCGTTTTAACAACTGTGCCCTTGAATTGTCCTCAAAAAATTGGTCCTCGGTTGATAACAATTTTTCATGCATCTCGTCTATTTCCCACAATTGTTGAACCAGGAATCGAAGTTCGTCCTTAATCGTTATCCCTATTGTACACAAATGTTCTCCAATATCTTGTAATAAATCTTCCCCCGAAACAACCCATCCAAACGATATATTTTGGGCCAATAACCCAGCTGCATTTCGGCTTATACCTTCGTTGATATGGCTTGCCAATAACCCCACACCAATTATTGCATCTATCCGTCCCTGCTTATAAATACTGTGGATCTGCCAAATCCTTTGCCTCAATGTTACAAAATTGGTCAGGTTGAAATGATCTTTGGGGATGTTCTGGAATAGAGTCCAACAATACCACAAACGTTGCTCTTATGCCCAACCGATCGTGACAGTTGTGCCATAATTCCAGCTGTATCTCACCTTTTGTCCTAGCTAACTTACCATCAATCCCACTAATGCTGGTTGTGGCTGCTGATCTACTTAATTTAAATTCCTTTATGACCTCATTAGCGACTACGTTGGTTTGAGCTCCCGAATCATAGATTACTCTCAACTTCCGTGAAAATTGATTACCAATTTTCAACCGAAAACAAGCTGTCGCTAAAATTGCTATTGGCGATAAATCGGCAACTTGATATATTGATCGAATCGGTTATTCCAGGGCCCTCTATCTCTTTAATTGCTATTGGTAATTTCTTTGAGATACTGACCCAGGTGCATCGACAGCTTTGCCATTATGTTTGGCCTTAAAGCATAATTGAAAGTGATGTTTCCTTAGGGTCTTGGGGCAATTTGTACAACCATCTCTTCGGTATTCTGTTGTGGTATGATCGGGTCTCAAACAACATAAGCATAGCTTACGTTGATACACAAATGCCTTTCGGCCTTGTAGATTTAAGTTTCTAAACATATCGCATTTCTCAATCTCGTGTCTTGACGTACAACTTTGCAAAATACAACGTGAGGATTCAACAACCCCTGTTGGCCCACCCTTCTCCTGAGCTGATCCGTGGTTATTCCTGTAGTTTTCTCAGTTATAATGCAGCTGGTTGTATTGAGATGCCCGATTGAGTCGATTATATGGTTTGAAACGATTGTCCTGAGTACCTCTTTGCTCCTCCCTAGGCTTATTATAGCGTCGACCATCTGACCCAATCTACTCATTCGCTTCAAACTCACGGCGACCCTTAGCCTTGAACTCCAAAAACTGCTTAAATTCTTCAAGAGTGGGTAAATTTACTATTCCATCACGACTACGACGTTGCTCCCACGAATCTAATATATATTTATTAAGACGCTGCTTGGCATAATGAATCCAAAATTGTTTCCACAAATGAGCCTGAGACGCTATATTATCCAATTGACGTGTTTCCACTATTCGTTGTTGCCTTTTAATTGCATACATCCTACCCAGGATACAATGAATCGTCGTCGTACGTCATCATTAAAACCTCCCATGCCGCCTTGTAATTATCACCTACGGGTTGCCACGGGCCCAACGTTATGGCTGCTTTCCCCTCACAAGCCTCTTGTAGATACAAGAGTTTAGTAACTGGATCATAGTTTTTATTTTGAACTTCTTTATAATAGTTGGCTGACGATTTTCACCATCAACTAATGTTGATGCTCTACAACTTGTCCCATTCCCACACTGCACATTTAATTTGTCCTGTATCTTAACCATTGATTCTCCATACCATCGTATACCGAACTCGTGGCCAACATGTTACACTGATGATATACTGTAACGTCATCCTCAAATAATTCGAAATGTCGTCGCAACCTCTCTTGACGCATACGCAACTCTCGTCGCAACCTCTCTTGACGCATACGCAACTCTGATTCAGTTAGTGTCCCAAAATAATCCTCATCCACTGATTCATTATAAAATCGGTTTAATGAGTCAATCCGTTGCTCACAAAGGACGTACAATTTTTCTCCTTCCATTTGATTTGGACTTGGTCTGTCATCTGATACCTCATCTTCATCAAGCATCACAACCTCTTCACTTTCAAACTCTAACTGATTATCTTCTTCCATTTCGCAATCTCCTAAAATTAAAATTCCGACAATTCTGTTAGAGCTTTTATCTTCACCTTCTTGTGACCCCCGATTTATTGGATCATTTTGGCCACCTAATTCCTTCTTTAACTCATCCTTCCTGACCAGTTCCCTTCAAACAAAAACTAAATTATTTAATCCCTAGAAAAAAAATTGGGTCTATCCGACTCTCGGACGACACTTTTCCCAAAAAGCATCCGTTAAAGATCACCAAACCAACCATTTATATTTTACAAACATTTTCCGTTATTTTGGGCTGGTAACGTCCTTAAAATATGTCACGGATGTACTTAAATTTTGGAGACCTCTTCCCCAAAACACAATTGGTCACGACAATATAAATCTTCTGTTATCATACCGCTAAATCACAGATTCACAAATAATGTTAAATTATTTAGAACTGACACGTGTTGAACAGCAATCAAAGTCACATTCGCCATTTTTCATCTTCGACCTTTAACAATTAGATCCAGTTATACATCTCTAGTATACCATTGAAAATCCTTAAGGATTTAGTTTACTCCATTTAGAGAGCATCCACAATGTTCAAAAATTTATTTTCTGAAAATTTGTGCCGTTTGTTCACATCACAATATTATGTGAGCAACGTGAGAATTGGCCGGTATAGTTCCTTATTCAGTGCTGCAATCTGGACGGGGCATCGCTGTTGACCATTCGAAAATACAAAATAGTGAAACACAAACAATACAAAATCAGAATTAACGTTAATTATATTAACCTAATCCCACCTCCTTATCATATAGCATTTTAATTTATATATCTGCCAGCTCTCCTACGACATCCCATAGTAATTTGCTATTAAGAGTTATATACGACTTTGAATACCAAGAGAATTTATTACTCAGAAATAATACCTTTAAAGGCGATTTTATGAAAGCAATTCACAAATAATGTATCGATCAACATGTCGTTGAAATTTCAATCATTAAAATGTCATAAAATGTCAATAAAACATCACAGAAATGTCACTATCAGAAATATTAATGTCATAGAAACGAGAATATCTTGCTATATTTAAAAGGTCACTAGATATAATTATTTTTAAATGTTGACGATATTATTTGCCACCAGCAAAGTATTTTAGGTAAATTTAGAAATTTAAATTCCATATCACACGGTAATTTATTTATTTTATCTTGAAGACACCTAGGGAACAATTGTTGGAATTTGCAATGTGTATTAACTGTAGAAAAATATTTCTTCGGAAAGTTCCACATTACCTCGGTAACAGATAAACACTTTTATATTACTCCTTTTTGTTAAAATGACCCCCACGCAATGCTTCAATCGACTTCAAATTTTGTGAATACGTAGATGATGAATTATCAAATTTATTATCAACATAACAAAAAATTCGTCGGTCCCGTTTTTGAGACAATCTGTTTCGCAGTTTTCTCCTCCACTGCAACTCCCTCTATTCTATACTCGAATTGACCTAAAACTTAACACCAACTGCTTATTACTAAAATATATCTTTGTACAAAATTTTGACCAAAACTATCAGTATTTGTGAGAATGGGAGGCAAAACAATAATAATAAAAATGTGCGACTGGAAGGACGGACGGACGGAAGGACGGAAGGACGGACACGACATTTTTCTGATCAGTGTTTCGGGGTCCTGGTAACCTAATTCGTCGAGAAATGTGAAAATCTGGAACAAAATTATTTTCTCGATTACAATACTTACCCAATATAACTTCGTTATAGTGGGAAAAGTAAAAATAGCTTTATTTCATTATAAAAATCATATTAAAACAATAACTCCTTCCTCTTCTCCAATTTCAACCTTTTCCTTCATCACCCATACCATTCCCCAATACAACGTGGCTCCTTTTTTCCTCTCCTTCCAACTCTCCGAATCTCATTTCCAGCTTTTCGAATGCCTATATGCCTCCGCCCATAGCAATTTATATGTTCGAATTCCTTCTCTCCCTGCGTCCTGGCCTTGCACTTTTTCTACCCACGGTCGTATCTCACTATCAGTTATGTTTATTTGTTCATCTATCGCCCTAATCTCATCCCTAGAGTTTGTTCGTTCGTAGTTATCTATGGACTTGATGATTTTGTTTAACTCCTGCATCTTTGCCTCCACCAATTCCTCCATGTTACCATCGGTCATTCCGTCTCTACTGCTAAAATAATAAAGATTTACTATACAAAGTTGGTTATACAATTTTCACTAATCCTTCATTCCATCATATACAATTTTTTAGCCAGAACTTATTTCTGTAACCTCAGCCCAACCATCAGTACGGCCATCCCGTTGCTGATACTATACATCTCTGTATTTATGCAAATTCTACCCTCAGTGCAGTTATCCTGACACTGGTACCATTTGTATAATAATTTTACAACACGGCCATCCCGCTATTGTTACCAAAAATATTATCAATTTTGTTCAAGTCTCGAGCGGTTATCCCGACACTGATACCAACCATATAACCTTGAGTATACCGATCTACAGAACGGCCATCCCGTTACTGCTATTAATAAATACAATTTATCTTTATTCTATTCTCAGCGCGGTTATTCCGTTACTGATACCAATAAAACAATTTAATTTTATTCTATTCCCAGTGCGGTTATTCCGACACTAATACCAATAGTATAATATTGAGTAAACCAATCTACAGGACGGCCATCCCGTTACTGCTACCAATAATACAATTTATTATTATTCTTTAACTTTCCCATCAAAATTAAAATCAATGTAGTAGAATGATCAGACACATGTCTTGATATCAAAAGATTCATTCTTTATCAACCAATGACACAATGCAGCGCTAGAAGTAATCAAGGATTCACGTTCAATCCCTGATCACGTTGATGCACAATCACTCAACTATCATGGTCCTCACTTGTGATGGCCACCATCTTTTGGTACCTACTAAAAACACTATTTCCACGTCGATTCCCACAACTTTGCTTTATGACACACAAATTTCACATTATTTAAAATTCCATCATTACGTTTTTCCTTTACACGTATTTTCTTGTTCAATCATGTTATGTCAAAAAATCTTTGACAAAAAATTATGTATACCGTATTTAACGCTACACAGTTTTCCTGATCAAATGTGACACCACACGCCCTTAATTATCCCGTTATTTCATTTTACGCACCATTAGATTCTTGTTTTACCATGTCATGATCATAAAAAAAACCCGTTTCACTACTTTGCACCATTTTGCTAACACACAAAAATTCTCACTACCGTTGTTTGTCTTACACGACAATATATAACCTGATTGCTATCTGCTTTTATCAAAAAGAGTTTCGGTATACTACTTTGCCTGGTTTTCCGTATAGCCACACCAAATTTCCTCCGATTCTTTTAAATTTGTGTTACCCTTTCCCTCAATAATTTATTTGTACAACGTTGCTTTTTATTAGACTGAATTTCCTTTGATACCCCAATTATCCCGCGTTTTTGGTACCTTGAACACGCACTGTGCTAACCAGTTTCCCGCCGATTTCAGTTAAACTCAACAAATTTTCTTTTTCAAATTTTAATATATGTATGTATTTCTTCCAAATTGCTGATTATTTGTGACCCGATTCATTATTTGACGTCTCTTTATATACAAAATAAGTGCGCTCTATGCGGAGAACGCATGAGTAAGTTTTATACAAAATGCTTAATACTAATTCAATATAGATGGCAGTAACGTAAGTGAAGATACAAATTAACAAGTTTAATTTCTATTACATAGATGGCGCTAATTCAAGACAATTTAAATTTAATACAATTAATACAAATTAGATGGCATTAAGCCAAGACAACTTTAGGTAATTTCAAATATTAAAAACTAGATGACATTCTTAAATAAATCCAAAATTGTACATTATAACGTTCAATTGTGTATTGCAGATGATCACCATTACGGTGGCCGTAACACCATGTAATATAAAAATACCATAACGTTTTGTATTCAATACTTGGGTTCCCTATTGTTCGGATTACGGGTGTACACAAAAATATTTTCGATTTTGCTACACACAAATTCTCCGAATCAAAACACCAAACTATAAATTATAACCTTCCCTGAGATTTTATTTGATTTTATTTTACAAACAACATGTAATTTTACGTCTAAACACGTATGACTGATTCTCGCAATTTTCAGAACACAACAAAATTTTATTGACAAATAAATTCTAAGGTAAGTTCGTCTCGACTAAATTATAACAGTTTTACAAATTTTATAACACATCTAGTTCACCTGAATTACGCGAGACGGCAGTGTTAATCGGTGATCAGCAAATGCCAAAATATCAATCAGCTGGGGCATTTGTTTACGTTTTGTAAGTAATAATATTTTATAATCTAAATTTATACGCGAATTAATTATCAATTATAATTTCAGGTGTACCAGTGTGTTATCATAGAATTAAGTACAATCTTGTTTTGAATATTAATAATAATAATACATAGGTATTTTCTTATTTTATAGAGTTAAAATTCAAACACAATATTTACAGAAACTGGACAGCTGATTACAACAAAATTATTCAACATGAATGGCAATATTGTATTGAATTGTGTTATTAGTAATAAAAATTACATAAATAACTCGTAAGTGTTTTATTTGTTAGTTCGTTGGTGAATTGAGTGCGTTAATTCGCAACTTCTTCTACATTCATCCCGCATTCGATATAATTTCATATCAATTTTAGGAAATTTATAATAATTGAAGTTGCTTAACTTAGAATTAAGTTCTTAACTGAAACTAAAGAATTTTATAAAATTTGATAATATGTAATCATTAATCCATTGTCACGCCAATTATTGAATCGAAATAAATACTTTTCCAAAAATCATCATTCTGGCTTAAATAAGAGACAATACGAAAAATTAATAAATTTTACTCTACTAACAAGGATGTAACAACATCCTAAAGTCTGGAATTAACTTCACAAAAAAATAAAAATAAAAATTTTAACTTTTCTTCATTTCGTAATTTTTATTTTTGTGTTTCTTTTTTGTTGGAATAACCATTAATTATGATACCAAAAAAAAGAAAGGAAAAGAAGCCTAAGAACAAGGAATAACAAAAATCCCTTTTATCTTTAATATTAAATTCAAACACGCTTTTTTTTCTTTATTTTTATGGATTTTTTTTTTTCATTAAATTCTTCCTACTTTTTGTACTTTTTGTGAGGCTCTTAAAAGTTTGTGTAACGAAAACTTTTATTTTTACCTGTTTTTTCGAAAAATGATTCGGTTATTAGAAGTTTTTTTTTTTGTACTAAAACAAAAATAAAATTGTCAATAAAAATATGAAGTAGATGTGTATTTAGAGAGGTGATGCTAAGGGAAGAAACAACAAAACGGGATGTAATGCCCTTAAATTAAACAACCAAGATAAGTGGTAATATTTTGTACAAACTTAAAATTTTCAACTATATACAGCAGAGGTACAGTACGTACATATTATGTATATACCGAAGTATACAGATATAAAACTGTATTAGTACTAATGTTAGCAAAGAAGCTTAATTTTGATACTTTTTGGCAGCTTTTTACAAAACCAAACTTTTTTTTTATTTTAGATAAAAATAGAGAATTCTAAATTTGAAAGGGGGTGAGTTTTTAATTCTATCACAGTTTACAATATTTTGCTGTAAAATATCGAGTTATTTAAAGAATCCCATCTGCACTTCACATCTATATTGATAATTTTGAAATCTGTTTTTCCATTGTGTATTTGAAGTGGTCACAGATGATAATATCTAAATCGATTTGCAAAATGTGGCTTATTATTAGGTTCCTTCGTCCATCGAAATATCTGTGGGAAATTGATTATTTTAGCGTATATTTTCAATAATAAATTTAACGTTTTTCTGAAGAAAATCGCTTGGGTAGTTTTTGCAACATATTTCGCCTATGGATAGTTACATTTGTACTCTTATAATTATTGTTTGAAAATAAAGCGAATACTTTTTACCTTTCTCCTCCTAAAGTAAAATTCGTTGTATAGAAAAGGTTTGCAATAAGTTGAGGTGGTATAGCGACCTAGTCGTTGCATTCCAAGCCGCTTTTGGCTATTATAAATAACTTCTGTAATTGTGAAGCGGTGTCATAGTTTAATTTACAATACTGATTACGGAGGAACCGATTCCTCGCTATTTTATGTATTTGAGATATATATGTATATGTAAATTAACACCAGAGGTAACATTCACATTTGAGTCTTTTAAGAATATATATTTACTAAGATTAAAACAATTAAATATGGCAAAGACTGTGAACACAGATTCAAAAAGTTGGAAGGGTCCCACTTGCAAGTAATCAATAAATTACCCGCTAATTTATTACCTCAGTTAGGATTTCATTGCAAAATTGTACCTTTTGCAATGTTCAAATGCAATATTCGAATTTTCGTGTCACCCACTCGAATGTTAGGAAATTGTTCCACATACATACATCAATTTCAAAATCAATTAACCATTTATTTGTCAACCAGACTTGTGATTTCACTATATAGGCCCACTCTTTACCATATTTATTGTAATTTAATTACATAGGCCGACCCCAATGATTTTTATAGGAATCATCCATAAACACTTTTGGCTTCTGATTAGTTGATACTTTAATTTATCAAAGTTGTGATTTCATTTATACGCCAATACTTTACAACGTTCCGTCATCCGTGGCAATATCGATATTAATACAATAAAGCTGTGGACTCTAAAAATGTGTTGACTCGTATTACTGCCGAAAGTTTAGTAATAAAAAATATTTATACGGAGATTTAAATATTGCTAAAATTCATTGACTGTACGTTGAACAAAATTTGGGAAACACTCCGATCCAAAATAACGTAACAGTTCGTCACTATCGTGATGTTTTTAATCACCACTTCAATTTAGGATTTTTCGTTCCTAAATAGGGTCAATGCGACCAATGCATTGGGTTTGACAATTTATCAACGGAAGAAAAAAATAAACAAATTACTGTTCAACAGGAACATTTATTCAATAAATCTGAAACTCGGAAATTAAAAGAAATGGATAAAATTGAAGCCTAAGAAAGCCAAAAGACGATAGTAATAGCAGTATTTATTTTGCAGAAAATGTTGACGGTGCCTCAATTTTTTATTACAAGCGGAAATATGTTGTTTACAATTTTACCGTTAATTGTATGAACAGTAATACTACATTTTACTTTGTCTGGTACGAATCGATTGGCAAACGCGGCGGACAGAAGTGGCCAGTTACCTAAAGTATTTTATTGAACTGCAGCCAACTTGGACAAATTTTAGGTTTTGGTCGGATAATTGTGCAGACCAAAATAGGAAAAAAAATGTGTATACATTTTATGCTTGAGCATCTAAACATTTTAACACTAGTATTACGCATAAATATTTGGAACAAGGGCATACCCAAAATGAAGGGGATATTGTCATTCATGCATTGAATGAAAGGTAGCAAAAAAAACCAAGAAATTTTTGTATCTGAGCAATGGTATCAGCTAATTAAATGTACAAAAATCAAATTGCCGAAGTACAACGGTATTGAAATGAATATTAACGATTTTGTGACTTCAGCTCACCAGCAAACTTTTTTAATTTTGCCAAAACCGATACCGGTGAAAAATTTTGTACAAATAAAATTAAACATATTTTTTTTTTGATCGGATTGGCCCAACCAAATTACATTTTAAGTATACCAAATTACATTTTATACTACCTTAAATTTCGAATTGAAACGTGCCCACAAAGCACCGCTACCAATATCGGAGCCCAAATACAATGATCTAAGCAAGGGATCTCTGTAATAATAAAAACGGTATTAAATTAGTTTACTGTGGTTTTTATAACTATATTCCACACGGCGCTGTAATTGATGAAAATTCGTAAGATGAATGAAGCGGTTACGTGATACATTTATGCTTATTATTATTATTTTTTTATACCAGTTTGTGATTTTACTTATTAATTTGTGATAATTAACATTTTAGTGAAATATTAATTATAATTTACATTTATGAAATAAAATGTGATAATGAAAAATATCAACAAAAATCGCTTCTCCTAAAAATTGGCATTTTGTACTTGTCTTACTCTCATTTGCGCACGACGCTATTCTCTCGACCTATGAATTATAGATGGTCCCTCTGCATAAGCTTTAACTAATTGATTTCCCATATCCATAAACCGATCAACTAAATTTTGGATAATATCAATATTTGTATCTGGATTGTCGGCCCCAAAACGAAGATATAATATGTTGTATATTTTAATTCGATGATTCATTTTGTCTTCCTTTGAGGTTATGTTTCGTTGGTGTGATGGTATCTTGGTTGCTCTATGGTACTACACTTTACGGAATAGGGTCGAAAGGCCGAATGTCCAAAGGTTGAACGACGAAAGACCAAATGTCGAAAGACCGAATGGGTCGAAATGCCGAAAGGGTCGAAAGGCCGAATGGCGAAAGTCGGAATGTGTCGATGGGCGGAATGGTCAATGCCGAATATCGAATGGTCGAAAAGGTCGAAAGGCAAAATATCGAAAGGCCGATTATGACGAAAGACCGAATGTGTCGATGGGGCAATTGTGTCGAAAAGCCTAATGTGTCAAAAGACCGAATGTGTGCAAGAAATTGAAATAATTTTTTTTTCTGAAATAGGTACTTACAGACGATTTTATAGGGGTAATTCGGGCAAAAAATTATTGGCGTAGAAGGTTTGTTCATTTGATCTGAAAATAAATCTGAAAATGTATAATTATGCAGTTACGATAGAACAAAATAGGTAAAATGGGCTATTACACGTACCTACGTATCTTTATTTTCAAAATTAGATCTAGTTAAAAATTTGAGATTGAAGGTATTACACAAACTTCGTGATTACAAACTAACCAATATAAATTTATTTCCACTGGGAGAACACATTTTATTTTATTAAGTAAAGGATTTTAAGAAATAGCCAAGTCTTAGACTGTTCCGTTTTGTCCTTATGCCGTAGTATTACCACACTGAAGCATGCCGTACTATCGTACTCCATAATAAAATATGCTGTAACGGCAGGGGCTCCTTATAGTATACAATAAATTCAAATTGTTTTACTTCGGAATGCCCCTGATTTCCCTTCGACAACAATTATTTTCGACGAACTAGTTGCTTAATCACCATTTTATATATTTTATTCAAGCTTCGCCTTTGAGATATGAAGAACAACTGACTACCACACAACTTTTTTTTTTCTTTACAGGTATAGTTTTCTAATACATTCAAAGGTATCAAAGTTAGGAGCCTTCTATACACTAATGTACACCATTTAACACTATGAAAACTTACACATATAAATTTACCCAGGATTACCCAATAATATTGATATAATAAATAGAATTTAAGTTTGGGCACTTTATCTAATACATTAACATTTCGTTTTATAATTAGTCGGCTGACTCAACAGGATTAGGCTATCGCCTAAATTAGGAATTAATAATTCCAATTTTAAATGCCTCTGCTGGATTAACACTTTGACACTTTCGATGTGAAAGATTTGTTTAAGACTTCTGGGAAAAAAAGGAATAAAGACTACCTCTCCCATCCACAATAACGAACTAACTAATTTGTGGTCATCCTGAACAAATATTAAAATTCGATAATTAGTTCTTTAAATTTAGAATCTACCCCAAAAATAAAAGCTTTCGTTCTCGCAAAATGTTGAAATTTTCAAAAATCGATTGCATTCAGAAAACAACCAGCTTAATTTAAAAAATTGTAACTTCTATTTATATCGCCTTTAATAAAAAAAAAAAAAAAAACTGTCAATTATCAGTACTCACCGTCCTGGGGGGAAACAAAAACATCCAGCTAGCTAAATTAGATATGAATTTTATATTAACCCAAACCTCCATATTATTATTTCCGACTGAACCAAAGCAACAGCACACTGACAACAACAATACACAAATTTTAAAAACAAAACAATAGAAGTGCCGGTAAATTCATAAACCAAAAATGAAAATGGGTGGAAAATAACATTAAATAATGTGAAAAGGTTGTGAAAATTGTTTCTAAGACAAAATAAAGTAAAAGTAGAAAGGAAAAAGCTGACAGAAATATAGTAAAAAAGGCAACGAAGAGACTTGGAAACATTTATGACGATCATAAAATATGTTTCCAGAAAAGCATATAATTTTCCATTTATTTATTTATTTATTTTTTTTTTTTTTCAAAACAAAACATAACTGTATAAATATGTACATGTATATGTATTGTAATGTTATTGGGTATTTTATGTCATTCGATATTAACGTTGTTGTACGAGTAGGTTTGGTTTTGGTAACATACAATGTATAACACAATAACATACTACATTTTATTCTGTAAAAGTTATTGGATAATCAATGAATATTTTATTTTATTTTGGAAATTTATTATCGGTATATACAGTGGGAAAGGATATGAGAAATTCAGGAAAAGACATTATGGCACATAACAACAAAATGGTTACATCGAAAAGATTTTTGTTCCACTAAAATGTTCTTAATTTTTTTTTTTTTCTTTTAACAATAAATAAGTTAAGATATTCTATTAAAGTTGTAAATCATTTTGGACATTTAATGTCTTTTTACTTTTTTTTTTTTAGTTTTCTTTCGAGGTTTTTTATTTTATTTATTTATTTGATTGATGTGATCTGATAATAGCCCATGTATGTACGTGTATCTCTGGAGAGAATATTTCAAGTTCATGCATAACACATTTTTTATATTCTGTTTAAATTATCTTGTTCCCAATTTTTTTTTTTTTAGGTTATTGTTGCTGTTATTGTGTTTAGATTATTACATAAATTATTCAGAAAAGGGTTAAATGATTACCAAAAAAGGAATACTTTGGATAAATATTTATTTATAAGCGGACTGATGAAAACCAAAATGTTTACATCTGCGAATCAATCAATTATTGGGCTTAATACTTAATGCCACTTATTTGATGTATTTATGAAATTAATGTTTGAATTACAGCATTCAATTTCAATCTGGTTCTCAGAGATGCTTTCAAATTTACTAAATAATTTAACTGTTGTAATCATTTTGATAGATAGCGAAATAGGTTTATATACGTTGGGGCTCGTAATGATATCTTGCTTTTTTAATGTACTACGTTAGTACCCAATGTTAGATCTCACTCTGAGGGAGAAGCCTTTAAATACGACATTTATTTTAATCTTAAACCTAGTAAAATTATTTTGTGATTATAAAACTTATTTAACAATCTCTTATAACAATAAAGCCGTCCTTTTTTAAACTTCTCTATGTGTATTGAGGCCAAATTGACCCCAATCGATGTTAAAATTAAAAAAATACGTTTCTTATTGTTTAAAACTAAACGTATATCGACATTTCGTATATACCTATTTCTACCACAAGGAGTCAAATAAACCGTGTTTAAAAAGTTATCTATTTTAAATGTATAGCAACAAAATACCTTTTAGTTCAATTTAGTGTTTGAACAAAAAATGTTTCTAAATAATGTTACGTTTTTGCCTTGTCAATCATGGTTCGTATCTCTAGATTGTGACTAAAACACAACACTTCAATTTATCACCAACGAATTTATGTATTTATTTAACACAATTTATTAACAAAAATTCACAAAATCACTTGTTATAATTTTTCCACAATTCTAATATTTACTTATAACTTTTATTTCACACTAAACACTTTTTTAATCACTTTTTAATTTCCTTTTTAACCTTTACTTTATCGCTTATCAAATACTAATGTTCTAATTGGAATTCGTTCACTCCTTATTCATATTCTTAAACCAAACATTTCGAAATTTTATTATTGTTCCGGTAAGAACAGCTTAGAAATATTTAGAAAAGTTTTTATCACGGAAAATTCTATTTTAGTGCAGTATAACTTTGCGCTATCAATTAACTTATTCTATTCTATTATAGGTGCCACCGTAACAAGAACAATTCCATCTTCTTTATTTATTATTTGGCAAATGAAGATTTAGGCCCCTATTCCCAAAATGTAAAAATTCTATGGCTGTAACTTTACGGAAATTGTTTATAGAGCAAAAGTTACAGAGTACTAAAAATTGGTATTCACAAACTGTAAGAACTTCGCCACTGTATAGTAGCCTTTGATAAATCGAAATGTCAAAAAACGAATCATAACAAATCATTCTGGCTTGAAAGTCAAATGAATGAGAATGTACATGAGATTTTTTGCAGGTTACCTGATAGACAGGTAAGTAAACTATTTTTGCACAGAATAGGATCCGACGTGGTCTTTTCCGTGAACTAAATCCAGACTTCGTAAAAAAAAATAATGCATACATGCGTATATTTATTTTTAAATTTCGGCGGCCATCTTTTGTAATCCAGTAGCCTAACATTGCACACTCAAATACGATAAATGGGGTGATCACTTTATACCTTCAGCTTGTTGGCATATGTAATTTATTTATTTTGACTTTAGTAGAGATCGTAGAGGATTACAAGTGCCGTGCTGTTACGATCCATACAAGTGCCGTGCTGTTACTTGTTGTAGGCTTTGAATGTCTAAAATGAGTCCAAAAACAGACTCGAGATTTTGCATCTGCTCAAATCTATCATTAACGGAGTTAATAGAGTATCAAGGACTGTAAAGTCAAAATACACTTTAAATCTTTGCTTGGGGTTCTGAATAAAATTATCTCGCCCTTCATATGAAAATTGTTTTTTTTTAACTGAATGCGAATTGGCTCTAGTTCAAATTCCGTTGGAAAGTCAATTTCCTTAGCAATTTCAGAAGCATCTACTAACATACTGCTAAATCCAATATCGCTCCTTAAGTTCTCTAAAAAATTTCGTATTCTGTAATTGTTTGATGGCAGAATGAATATTAAGTTTGTTTCTTGGAATATTTTCTCGTGACACGAGAAGTTTTTGGGTTTTTTTTTCGCAAAACGAAATGTGTAAATTACACGCAAAATGAAATGAATTTGTGATGTTACTTGTCTATACATGTGTAAATTTGCTTTACTTTTGAATCGACAGACCTTATATTGAACTCATAAAAAATTATTGTAAATTACGAATATTATATAAATAGATTTTAGAATTTTTTTTGATAAAAAATATTAAAAAACAAATATAATGACCGTATTTTTAGGCGCCCTAGGCGGCCGCCTAGTTCGCCTATATGGTAGAGCCACCTCTGGCCCTATTCCCGCCATTTACCCAAAAATGTTGTTGTCGTGAATGCTCTGTTATAGCAGTTATTAAAATTTCATAGAAAATCGAATGGTATTACTTGAATTACTTCAAGACGATAATAAATTGAAAGTGAAATTCTGTTGAATGACCATATTTAAATAATTTGGCTTCGTGTACCTCTACTTCCCCGAGTCCCCCAAAAATTGCTGTTGTCGTTAATACTCTGTTATGTCAATTATTATAATTTTAGAGATATACGAATTGTAGCACCCGAATTACTTCGAGGCGAGAATAAATTGAATTTAAAATGCATTATTGAATACATCTTGTTTTTGCTGTTAATACATTTATTTATGAATTTTAACGTTTTTTTTATTATAGTAATGTAAAAATTAATTTTTAGAAATATACGACAGTCAATTTATTTAGTAGGAATAAAAAAACTAATAATTTAACGGAATTGTAAGGTTAAAGTTAAGTTTAGGATAAACTTGATACGCATATTTCCATCGTAATGGTATAATTAAATCTCACTTTCACCGAATATTTAAATTTAAAATTTATTTTATATCTACATTAAAATTAAGACATGTTCCAGAATTTATTCTCTTGTTCTAACTAAAATGGAGCATCTTTCGCCTAAAAATGTTTCGTTCGAAAAATGTCTCAAATGTCTGGTCATTTCTTCAAGTTCATAAACTATTACTAATTCTGTTAACCTAGGTTTTTGAGGATTTTTTTTTTCATTTGGGGTGAGGACTATTTATGCATTGAGGTCAGTTACTTAAAATTCCAATATGTTTTGCTATTTGGGATGAAGAAGTACCATTCAATGTTTTTTCGCTTAATTTAATTTTAATGAAAAGCTTAATTTAACTAACCGGTTTCAATTCTAATTTTTTTAATGTTTTAACTGATTTAATCAAACTTAAGCAGGGTAAATTATAGAATTAAGAAGGAAAAAAAATCTGCTAAAGCTTTAATAATTGTTCGCCATTTTGCAGAACACTCGAAATATTCAAATTTGTTTATTAAAACACATAAGTTTTTTAAAGGAGCTGTTGAACGCGATGTGGGAGAACACGATTATTTTACGAAAAATGTTTAATGTGCTACCAATTCCAATAATATAAAAATAAATTTTCTCGAAAGACTTAATTTTTACTGATAATTCCTTAATTACTTTCTTTTATTACTATAATTGAGTTTTCTCAAAATCGATGTTAGGTACTTTAATAACATAATACCTCATAAAGTTACAGAAATCAACACAAAATATGTTGACTTTGTGTTATTTAAAAGAAAGACGCCTACATCAACAAAAGATACGAGTATGTGAAAATTCTTTTGCTTTAAACATGAAAAATTCCTCAATACAAAACATACTGTAAAAAAGGAAATATTTTCGTTACACACACATTTGGTTATTATAGCAATCGAACGCGGGCACGTGTTAGTTATACATTTTTCTAATTATCTTAAATTTTATTTTGGTAAAACTCGGAATTAAATTTACAACATTTTTATAGGTGGTATAGTTGTCTCCTTCCATAAAAACAAACCCAATTAAACCAAATCTACCATAAATCATTTTGTACATGTTCTCGTTTATTATGAAACTTATACATTTGCCATAATTAAAATAAAAATAAAAAATTGATATTAATAAGATGTTGTTGTTCTTTTTTTTTTGTTTTTTTTTTGTTAAACAGAGGTTTGGGTAAGAGATACAAATTAATTATAATATATTCATATATACTCTCGAGACACATATACCTAAGAAAAAAAATTTATCAAATTAAATGAAAAGGGTTAAACGTAATTAGTTACACAGAAAATGACATAAAAAATTTAATTGATTTACGATTTTAAAAATTATGATTTTAACTTAATATTCAGCAACAAATTTATTTCAAATAAATTTTAACCTTTTCGGTTTTTATTTTTAAAAATGTTAAATTTACAACTCAGCCTAAACATCTAATTTTCAGGTCACGTTGTGTATATATTTATATGGTAAATGAAAATAAGAAAAAGGAAAAGTTTATTTTTCTCAGTAATTTGAGTTGGATCAGAATAAAAATGGCTTTGGGACACGTCCTTGAAGATGTAATTATCTATAGGTACATAGAAAAGTTTCATACGATTTGTTACGGAACCACACAATTAGTATGGCGGTTGAATAAAAGGTGGATTATTAAATTTATTTTACCTATTTAGAAAAATGATATTCTTATATTAATTTGCCTGTAACCATACCTGCTTTTTTAATCGGAGTCATAGAAACCCACAGCACGCACACAAAACGCAGAACATTTCTTTTTATTTTTGGCTTAGTATTAGGTAGTCACAAGGCAATTTAATATAAGAAGATTTTTTAACTTAATTCTAATTACGACTAGCAACTGCAAAAAGAATAAAGACATAGAAAGAGCAATATGCAAGAAGTATAGGATAACCTCTAAACCTAAAATAAAAATTTAGATATACACGAAACCCTATTGAATGGAAACAATTTGGGAGAATCTTGAAAAGTGGAAAACGAGAAGCCAAGGTATAGATTGAGGCGGAAAAACGAATTTAAGTTTTCAAAGAAATAAAAAAGGATCAACCTTTATATGATTATAAAAATTATTTTTGGAAATTACGAAAAGCTCTTGGTTTTAAAGAAAATCGTATTTTGCAAATGCACACATATTTTATTGAAGGACAGTCACTCCAACACAATATCTAAAATAAGCTATATAAGAGGGATCTCTGATAGTTTCCTCCAATAGTTTTTGTCCTGAAATTTGTTGTTTAAAATGATATTTGTTTTGATAGTTCAGTTTAAGACTCTATTAGGAAAACCAGTTAAATCTTTATCAGGAAAGAACATTAGATCAATTTCCTGGTCAGTTTTTGTATACAAATTGTAGCAGAACTCCAGAAACACTGAATACTTTACACAAATTAAACCCCATTTTAATTATTTAGTGTAGGTAAAATGTAATTTTGGGGAAATCTGTTTTGGAAAATTACTTTTTTAAATTTTTCAGTGAATTATTTACGAGTGAATTATTTCAGTGAATTATAATTTTGTGTAGTTTGTTTTGAGTTACTGCTTATTGGTGATTACAGCAAACCGGTATCGCCAATTGTTTGGTATTTGAAAGGTGGATACCAAAATTGTTATTGCGATAAATTGTTTAATATCCGATCGAATTAATACAGATTGGCTGTGAATATTAGTTTGATTGGTGTAGAGCTTCTTACTTGTATTTAACAAAAGCATTCGGACTTTCGATTCCTTTAATGTGTTCAGGAAGTTTACTGCGTGTAAACGACAAATCCGAATGATAAGGCTCCAGTGATGATTTCTTTCAGGCAATTTATTTTAAATTCTCAAACAAGTGGATTGTTCAGTAATGCACAATTTCACTAATGTCAGAAACATATAAAACAACTGCGTTTTTAAAATATTTATTAGTATTAATGCTTTACTATTTGTAATTTATTACAATATAATTTTTTATTTTTTTGTTAATTTTGAAAATCCGTGATTTTAGTAAAATGTGGATATTGGCCGATTCTGGCTAAAGTGTTACATACACAAACGTAAATCTTGGCCAGAATATTAACTACACTTTGTTTTAATTCAAATTTTAATAAAAGTTGGAATTTCTGGAAATCAGCCACATAACTAATACCACCAAATAATTCTTTAACATTAAAACAGCTATGTGCTCACATCGACGGTTCAGAAAATAATGAAGGAATACTGCATAATTTGTAGGGCTTCAATTTTGGACCAATTTAATTTTGTTGTATTCGGATATTGAGTGATCTCCTCACAAATTTCATCAGCCCATACAATTTTTCACATTAGGAAAACAATTTTCTTAGAGTGATATTCGATGGGGAGTTGGGTTTCTCCTCAGGGTAAAAAAAACGTGGAGATATCAGAGAATAAATTTCGCTTAGAAAACTTTATGTTTATGTTGATCACGAACAAAATAAAAACATCCCGCACCGCATTCTATTGAACACCAAGTGTCTTGATGGCTGCAGTATCGTTACCAAATGCTAAAATAGCGGGTTCTATTATCCATAAGAAATCATGCTACCTCAATTACATCACACAGCTCTTTAAACAGGTTGACCCCGATATTTAAACGTTCACATCCAGAAAGTTAAACGCCAAAATTAAAATCGTGCTTAAAGAGAACAGAGATTATCTGATGGTTTTGTTCGTTATCTGATATTTATGGAAAATGAAGAGATGAATATCTTGTAAATGAGCAGGCAGAAGGATCCATCCAAATATGATGTCGATATTCGTTCGTTCTAATTAAACGATTTTTTCTGATTTAAAAAGGTCAAAAAGTCGTCAGAACCAAATAAAATATCACTTCTCAAGTGATTCCATTATTTGGATCAGCTAGCCGTAATGAATCCAACTTCTTCTTACTTGAGTTTTCATAATCGACGGCATGGGGTTTAAGTAAAACCGACAGAAAAGAGGCTTTGAATTGAAGTTCAGGTTATTTGACAGTGAAGTCTTTGATCAGTTAATAGAAGGAGAATCTTAACCGCATACATCATTGTGCAGTGACAAATTGAAGAGTGTTTGAGCTCCAGCTTATAAAATAGATACAAATATTAGCGGTATGCCCAGATGTGTTCGTCTTAATGCTATCTTACGCCTGCTGGCAATTCACGATTATACCGTGTACGAGGATCTCTGTTTCGAAACATTTCTTTAACACCATTCGAAAAAGTTTGGTAAGTTGGTTGATTTCGCACATGTGTCAACATTGGTTACCTAAGATCCGATCACTGTAGCTAATCTCCATTTTTATTATATTAGCTGACAAATGAATGTCTTCTGCAGACTAAATTGTTAAGGCGAGAACAACCATGAGGACAGATAATCTTTTCTTTTAATTTTTCATTAAAGATATCATGCTCCGCACTTCATCATATCCCACTGTTCTTGAGTGGAGTCAGAAAGTGATTCATCTTCCAAGATTTCTCATACAGTTCTCTACTGTGGTTTGTAGAACCTAATTGTTCAAAGCCGCAATATTCGAATCGAACGAGTGATATGCTAAAAACCCTAATTGTATATGGTAGGTAAATATAATTCTTTTTAGTTCGGCATCTGCAAGGAAATCATCTGAATCTATGTTAGCTCCACATTTCATTGAGGTTAGAAAGCTCTCTTTTAGGCCAAGAGAATATTCACATATGTGGAAAGTTAGTGCTGGTACAACAAAGTTGTAGAGGAAATTTGGCCCTTTAGTTGTTGTTTATGGCGAGTTATACGAAGTTTAGGCTGCACAGTTGAAAAATTTTATGATATACGATCGCATATTGAGCCAACTTAAGTTTACATCATTTTACGATACAAACCTTGCTTCGAAATCTGTTTAAACATTAGTTGCATCGAAAACAGAATTTAGATGCAGCCATTGTGTTGAATAAAATTAGATTACTAATTAGATCTAAAAAGCAATTTCAATGCAAGTTTTGCATCAAACAAAGTTGCGACACTATTAGTATCGAATACAATGGCAATTAGTGTTGTTTTTAATTATGGTGCAATTGCATCAAATTAAGTTACTGTGTGTATCGCAAATTCTTTAATTAAACATTAATTAAAAAAATTATATTTCTTTCTGAATAGATACACATTTTTGAAGTAATAAATACTACTAAAGGTCGATCATAAACTCTGAGAATTCTTCTAGGAAGGCATAGTTCATGTTTAATTTTTGCTCCATTTTCTTTTCTGTATAACAACTAAGAAATAACGATAATATGCTTCTTGCTACTTTGTGGAAATGCATTACCAGATGTTGCGTCTTTTTTTAGGTGTATTCCGGTCTCCGGCAGAATCTGTGAAATAATCAATTTCATTTGTGATTTAATTGTTGTTTTTTGTAGAAAATTGATTACGTTGTAAATGATAATAGTAATACGTATCAAAAATATCTTTGATAAAAATGATCGTAATAAAAGAAGAGAGAACAATATCTAAACTGCAAGTAACGACCCTATTAAAGTTAGCCGAAAGTTTCCAGCCGAAAGTAAAAAGTCGATAATGCAGATTACCTTATTAACATTCCAGCCGAAAATAAAAATGTTTGTGGTTATCAGCTGAAAGTTAATAGGATACGCTTGTAATAAACAATTTTGTAAATAGTCGTACGTGGAAAACTTCGTTTAATCTAATCGCGGAAAACATTTGAAAATCAGAAGAATTCACAAAATTTATATAAAATCAGCCTCTAGAGTGTTATGTCTGGAGATGTATTTTATTGATGTGACTTGTCAATAGCTATCACAGGGAAAAAATTCAGTCCAAGTTTCTCGTCAGAAATCGCGGAAAATTCGATTTCCCAAAAATCATTAGAATTTTCCGCGATTTCTGATGGAAAACTTGAACTTAATTTATTTCCTGTGATAGCTATTGACAAGTCACATCAATAAAATACATCTCCAGACATAACACTCTAGAGGCTGATTTTACATAAATTTTCTAATGATTTTTGGAAAATCAAATTTTCCGCGATTTCTGACGGAAAACTTGAACTGAATTTTTTTCCAGCGGTAGCTATTGACAAGTCACATCAATAAAATACATCTCTAGACATAACACTCTAGAGGCTGACATTTATTTTTTAATTTCGGCTGGAACGTTTTTCAAATTTTCCGAAATTTTCCACGAGAAAGTTGAACTGAATTTTTTTCCTGCGATAGCTATTGATAAGTCACATCTATAAAATACGTCTCCAGACATAACACTCTAGAGGCTGATTTTATATAAATTTTCTAATGACTTTTGGAAAATCGAATTTTCCGAGATATCTCACGGGAAACTTGAACTGAATTTTTTTCCAGCGATAGCTATTGACAAGTCACATCAATAAAATACATCTCTAAACATAACCAATTAAATTTTTTTTTGAGTTTCTCGAGTTTTCCACAATTTTTCACGAGAAACTGCAGCCAGGTTTTTCCATATAGGAATATTAAGAAAGGTATTCAATGATAATCATGCATCCTTTCATTCCTTAGTAGTTTTTAGGTTAAGCACTGCCGATTGATATCGACTTCATTTTTTATTTTCGGCTGGGATAACACAATCTGCAATACCGATTTTTTTTACTTTAGGCTGGGATACCGCAATCTGCATTGCCAGTTTTTACTTTCGGCTGGAAACTTTCGGCTGGAATCATACAATCTGCATTATCGACTTTTCACTTTCGGCTGCCAACTTTCGGCTAACTTTAACAGTATCAAGTAACGAAGTGTAAATACTCATAATGCGCGCGAATGCCGTGTCAGACACGGGCATGCGATTAAGTGGTTATTCATTTCAAAAATACCTTAACATCAAAATGATTCTCAATTCGATGACAATTCAAATTTAAAAATTTTACGGACAATTTAAAAATAGCTAAATCTTAAAATTAAAGTATACATGTCTAGAGTATTCTTTTCATGGTCTTTGCGTCAGATTTTTAATTGCTTATTAGCAAACAAACTTTTAAAATAGAGAAAGAAACATAATTTTTTCAATTCGCATTATTAGTGAAACTGCTTCATTCTTTAAAAATATTTAGAATTGGTAAAAAATAATGAAATTTTCTTAATCGTTATTCTGAAAATTTTTTTAAAACTAGCATTCCGCTTCGGAAAGCAGTGTGCTTCAGATTTTGATGATTTTTATTTTTAAACGATTTTCACCCGTAATATGTACGCATTAAAAATTTAAGACATTAGTTTTTGAAGTTTTTTCAATATAACTTTAAAAAAAGCTTTAGTAGTTAGTTTAGTTTAGTTTTTAGTAAGTTTCAATTTTAGCATACATTTACCTCAATTGGCGAACCAATTCTCCAGAAGTAAAAATTGTTTGGTGGACACAAATTATGGTTTAGAGGGTTGAAATAGCTGGCTATTAGGTGCAAAAGGAAACGTCAAATATTTTTTATTGTTTTTATTTTGTAACTTAAAAATACAATTTATTTTATTACCTATGATATAAGGTGGGAAAGATACAAGTACCTACATAATTTTCTACAAAAAAAAATACAAAACATTTAATTTTTTTGACTTAAATCAACTAATTATTAAGAATGAAAAAATATTGATTCTTTCGTTTAGTATTTTTAATATTAAATTTAATTTTAAATACAGCCTTTATTATATCTGAAGTTTACAGTATAATCCACTGAGGCTTCTTATCTTATAATAGTTTGCAATATACAACTTGAAGAGAAAATTTCATCTAGAGCGCAGTGAAATCTAAAATGTTAATTTTCTAAATTGCATTTTCGATATACCAAACAATTCCTCTTTATATAAACACCCTTACCAAAGACAGTTTGAAATTAAAGTTAGTTTGGCCTGATATTAAATTTCCATTATCTGGATAAGTTGTTAGTAAATTAGACAGAAGGAGGTAAGCAGAACCCCAATTTGTATGTTCCTCAGGTGTTAATAATGCATTATCCATTGCAGTAATTATCACAAAGCTAAAATATATGCACGGTAATTTATGGTGTTTTATATTATTCAAGTTATAAATACCTTGTAACACAAACAATAAATTAAAATCCTTTGCTGTTGTAATAATCATTGCAATTACCAACTGATTATTTTATTTCAATATGCGAGCCAAGCAAGAAACAATGACATGTTCCCTTGGAAATGTTGAAACGATGTTTACTAAAAGTTTCTGACAATAATTTCTACAAATAATATTCAATTAATTTTATGTTTATTTACATATAATTTGTTTTTACCGTAAGCCGGGTTCGACTCATTCTAAAAAAATTCATCTAACGAGTACAACTGCGTTACGACACTTCCACTTACGGCTCTCACTCTTTGCCCCATATTTAAGGATCCAAAAAAAATCCAATATCATGGAAATAATTCGCCTTTAAGTTAAAATCTAATTCTACACATTTAAATAAAATGTGGAACAAATAGAGAGTACTCAAATTCAAAATAACCACATACATATTTCGACCAATACTGGGGCTTAAGTTCTAACACATTTAAAGGTTTCCATTATTTTTGTGAAACAATTAAATTGTTATAGAAATAATTTCTGGATATATCTTTCCAAAACTCATTTTAGTACCAGATGCATATTGTATCGTTTAACAAAAATTTCGCAATCCACATAAAAATAACTAATTTACATATGTACACTACCTACAATTGAAAACCAAATAGCACCAAGATTATGTCTCGTAAATCAATGATTTACTTTTCTTACCTTCAATATATAAACCGATTTACTAATATCCGACATTTATAATACTGAATTGACACCGAAACCCTAAATATATATCGTCGGTTTGCGAGGACAGTGACACATCTCAAAATATCATATTTTTGAGGAAATCGATTTGAATTTTTTTTTTTTGGTGTAAAATAGTTGAATTCATGAAACTCAACGTCACATCTATTGAAACCTATGGGTAGTTTAGAAGTGACACTATGCCAGATAAAAGATTGTTACATTTAAAGGATTTTTTTCCTATTATCTCAAAATTGGCCATTTTTGAGATGTGTTACTGTTCTCGCAAACCGACGATATGACTTTTCTAGGTTTTGTTTTTTCTTTCAGTCCGAGTTCGCGACAATATTCTGCGGAAAAATTTTCAGCAGGAGTGCATGCGATTTAAAAATATTTTATTCGGAAGGGGAAATTTGTTTACGAAATAGACTACTTAGACTACTGAGTCTTATGCTAACGTCTCGCAACAATAAGGTTTCTTGCATTTCAGGCTGTTATCTCAACGATAACTACAACTGTGGATTCTCTAAGTAATAATTTAATTTTTTTAATTAATAAGTTATACCAGCACTAGCAAAGTTTATGCGCTTGATCATTCCTTAATTGTTGTTGAACTTTTATTAAAATGGAATTTTTTAAAGTTCACAAATACGAACTATTCTAACTAAGGTTGTGTCTCAGGTTAACTCAGGATGTGTGTTAAAGTTAGTCGTCTAAATAAAACTATTATAACGTTAAATCTAAAGGAAAAGTTGTTTTACTATAAAATTCTCAAGCTTAAAACTACTTCAGAATTTTTAAAGTTTCCGATTTAATTTGTCATAATTATTTGTTTAGTTATTTTTCCATTCGGAACCTAAGGCATTCTGAAAAGTTTTATAAACAAACTTTCATTGAATTTTGAAACTCTGGATAAACAAAACTGGAAAATGCCACTAATCCCGGAAATAATTTGAAAGTGCTGAAACATTGTAACCAATTCGTTTCAAATTTGTTTTTGGCATTGACTTCTTAAAAATTTGGGTCCAGCGTACAGCTGCGTCATTGAAGATGAACGGCATGGTGGAAATATCTTGAAATTCTTACAATTTGTCTATCTATTTTCGTAAATCCGTATTCAATTCTTTCCGAAATTGCCTACTTTCAGTTGATCTTCATGGATTATGATTGAGATGTTGATGGTTTTCTATATAAATACGTAAAAAAAAAATCGGCATTTAACTCAAGCGACCATTATTGTATGATTGTTAGGCTATCATCGAAAATAGCAAAAAAGATGGTGGCCTATCTCCTCTTTCGGAATATCAAACCGAAAACTTCTGAAAATGGAAAATTTCATGATGAAATATTCTGGGAAATGGGGAGTTCTACTCTAATTTCAAATTTCCATTTCGTTTTTTCAAGTTCTTAAATTACCAAGTTTAGGATTATTCAAATTTGCAACTGTTCAAAGAAATTTTCTAAATCGATTAATTTATAAAATCTTCTTTCCTAAATTTAGGTTCGTTTGTATATAAATTTGTAATTAGGTGAATTGTATATTATGTTGCAGTCTTTATGTGAGTTGAAATTAACTTGTTGTGTCTAACAAGCTTTCTGCTATGAAATACATTCATACATTTGCAATTAATTTCCTTGAATTCCAGTAATGTTATTGATTGTTTGTGTGCACAACTTTGTATGTCAAACCCACAAGCAATACACTATTTGTCTTAACATTTTCAGAAAATTTATAATTTTTATTTGAAAGCGGCGTCTAAGTACATATAAATACAAAGTCACAATATGTAAATGTTTACATAATACGTCTAGCCCACTGAAATTTTAATTTTCAATATATTCAACAATAGCTTCCAGGATAAATGTGATATAAGGGCTTTCTTTCGGTATGAATTCTTTTAATAACGCGTAACATTTAAATCGTCCTGCTTCAGGATATTCACATTACATATATGCATATTATGTTATTATAACACAAATGTATTTCATATACAAATTCACACGAGCAGCATACTTACAACATGATATTAGAACATCAGTATTTAATACTAATGCTGGAAAACAAAACAAACAAAAATAAAAATTCATGTTTTTATAATGTATCGTGAATAATTGAAGAGAAATTTGAAGTACCAAATCACCTACTTATGTACAACCTAAAAATAACCAAACTAACCCCACTAAAAATTTTATGGTCCCACAAAAAACAAAAAAAAACGTTCCTACTATGAATTTTAAACTACAAAAAAACCTTCCTATAATCACACACATGTCACAGCCATTGTATTTTCTTTTGGCAAACAAAACAAAAATAATTTTCCCATGGGAAATTTTTTTTTGCTGTATTTTCATTATTTATACAAATTATTTTTTGTTTTTTGTTTCATTTGTTTGTTGGTGTTTTGTGTACATTTGTACTATTTTGGTTGAAATTTCGGTATAGTGGGTGACGTATAAAAATTATATCAAAAATGTATGAAAGTTTTTACTGAAATTTCGGTTGTTTTTGTTGTTTTTAAAAAGCACATATCATATACAAACAAATATATGTAGGTATGTATGCTCTGTACATAGCCATATGAAATGGTGAATATTTTAGTTGTACATAATACATTTATATATTTGTTATTTATTCGAATTCATAAGGGATTTACATACGTATTTATATAAAAATATTTTTTTTTATTCTTCTGTACATATATTTCATATTACATTGGAGTATAAATGTACCTACATATGTACATACTCGTATACAATATATTTTTCATCTTGGAGGAAATTAAATATCTTTGGGGAAATTTTGTTTTTATTTTAGGATTTGTTCCCATTTTTACTTTCGCATTTTTGTATTTTTTTTTTAAATTAAATTTTGAATCAAAATAGCGTGTCGGTTCGTAAAAAGAGAGCACCAACGAATAGCGTAAAAAGGAAATTGGTACCAAAATTGCTAAATCCAAAAATGCTTTCTAATTGCTAATATGAAGTCTTGTAAATTATTGTTAATCAACTTTTGTAAAAATGCCAAAACCGAAGCACAAGCAAATCTTTATTCATTTACTATAAACTGATGATTTAATTTCAGCGAAGCAGTATTACTATCATACCGTAAAAAAATGCTAGTTTCTCATTAATCGATATCACTCAAGATTGCCGTATATCAGTATGCGGACGTACGGCAATGCTGAAATTCTGAAACTGAAGAATTTTTGTTTTTTGTTGTTGTTTTTTAAAATACAGGGTGTCAAATATTTAAAAATTGCATGCACTTGGTATTGTATTTATTGGTATAGAGAAAAAACTAATTATCCGAAAATTATAAAGTTGGCTCATTTTACTGATAAATAGATAGGGATTATAAAATAAATATAAAAATGGACACAGCAATTATGGCAGTTGGAAATAATGTCGCTGATGCAACGAGCAAACTCCAGAGGATGACCAATGCGGTTTGTAACTGGACAAAGCGTTGGCGAATCAAACTTAATGAGACAAAATCCACGCATATTAACTTTACTTATCAAAAGGCTTACCACCTACCTATAGAAATTAACTCGCGACTCGTGCCATATGCAAATACAGCTAAATACCTTGGCATGACCCTCGATGCCAAGCTTAAGTGGAGAGAGCATGTCAAAAAGAAAAAAGAAGAACTTAACATAAAGTTCAGAAAAATGTATTGGCTCATAGGTAGAGGCTCTGAGCTTACAATTCACAATAAGCTGCTGCTATATCGGCAAATTTTGAAGCCGATATGGACCTACGGTATACAACTCTGGGGATGTACCAAGCAAACAAACGCCAAAATGATACAGACGTTTCAAAACAAGGTTCTTCGTAGCATCGTCAATGCTCCGTGGTACGCAAGAAATGAAGACCTTCACAGGGACCTACGGATGGAATACATCAAAGAGGAAATAAAAATGCATGCCGCAAAACACGAAATAAGGCTCCAGGAACATGGAAACCCCTATATTCGCCATATGATAGATAACCCTGTCGTTGAAAGAAGACTCCAAAGAACGAGGCCACTTGACCTAGTGAACTTACCAAACTAAAATTAGTAAATAGGTTTAATTGATTATGGGGCTAACCAGTGGGTTACACCCCAACAAACGTGAATTTTACTAGATATATAAAAATTTGTATTTGAAAGAAAAATTGCTAGATGAGCGCAGTCTCAGTCGTAATAAAATAAAATGAAAAAAAAAAAAAAAAAAAATTATTTATTTTTAATTTTCTCAAAATGGCCGTTGAAAAAATCTTTTTCAGTTTTCTCAAAATTGCATCTTTTTTTCATATATCTTTTGCTCCATTTAATTCTATTAAACGTACTCAAAAATCAGCGCAACATCTCCTTTCGTTTTCTTGCAAAATACGTTTAAGTGTTAGAGTCTACACATTTTTTATACTTTAACGACCTAAACAACAATTTTTGGTTTCAAAAATGATTTGAAACGTATTTGTAACTTAGGTTTCAAATCGAAATGGTATCATAATATGGTACAGTACCTTCACAGAAACTTTTCAAAAACTGCTTTTGAGACAAATTTGTACATTTACAATAAAATCATTCAGTACTTCAAAACAGTTTTATAGACGTCCCTGAAATATTATTTATCTTAAAAATTGAATTAAGAATTGTAAGTCTCAGTTAAACGTTTCAAACATGATTTGTATATTATATCGTAGAATATTATCTGGATTTCGTATAAAAACCGTTACGATTGTATTTTATTCCGATGAATGATTTATTTGAAAGTTATTAAAACGAAACTTCTTCCTCTTTTTTGGAATTATATAGTTTCTCCGAAAAGTTTTGAAAATATGTTTAAATAGAATTAAAAAATCGTGTTTTAAACGATTTTTCTATTTAATAGTTGATTCAACCCATATACCGAGTCAAAGATCAGGTTACATAATTCATCATAAGTTGTTTGATGTAATAATATCGAGCAGTCGAACGTCATCGTCATTTTCAATTGACGCTTTTAATAAGCATTCTTCTCTCAGTGAAAGTGCATATAGTGGCAACAAAACAAAACAAACCCCCCAACAAGCGTACTCGGTTTTTTATGCCTGGCCTCAGTACCTGTCCATGAATTTTCTTTATGTAAGCAATCTAAAAGTAAAATAAAAATAATTTTAAATGAATCCTATTAATAAATACCATTAAATTTTGTTGTTTAATATTTACAAATGGCACAAATGATCTTCTAAAATAAGGACTATTCTTCAGGTTATCCTCGCAGCCATCAAGCGAATCTGTACTTTTTATTGGAAGCTCCATCTATGGCTTCTTGCAGTTGTCATTTTTCTCTCTGGGGTCAGGATTTTGGGGCACGACAAGCCTAATGATGTCTGATACAAGTTTAATATTAATCATAATTATATTAATTACGAGTATTCACTTGTATTATATTTATTAAATTTTATTTAATACCAATTAAATATTTTATTTAATCCCAAAACAAATTCACTAAATTTAGAAGAAAAACTTACTAGCGCAACTGTTTTTTTTAATACAAACCACTCCGAACGAATTTTGAAAAATGAATGATTTATTTTTAAGTAATGGTGCTATTCCATGGAAATATTTTACTGAATAGTAAAATTCGCCAGAAAGAGAAAAAATCAAACACCATAATAATAGACAAGGGCAGGTGTTTTTTCAATTTTTTTTATAGCAAAAATTTTAAGGGGAATTTTGACAGCAATTGTAACATAACCTACAAAAAATCAAAATTACATGTTTCTTATTGTACAAGTGAATTTGCTAATGTTTGCTTTTATGTGTATTCGTGAATTGCGTCACCTTTGCTGTCGAGACCAGTGATGGGGGGGGGGGGCTCGTTGAAAAGACTAAGCGAGGTAGAGAGAAGGGTTCCAGCAAGAAAAAAAAAGTTAAAACATGTCATGAATTGTAAATTAAATTCATAAATTGAATTTATAAAATTTAAACGACCGATTTCCGATTTCAATTTTAAACCACATATCAGTTTATAATCGATAAAAGTTATTAGTTTTAATGATACAATTTAGAAATATGTATAACGAATTAAATTCATTCCCCCTGTTCAAATTCATCAGATAAACTTCCCGATGGTGACCTTGGTAGCGATAACAATGAATCTAAAGATTTTGAATATGTGGACGACAACAAGTGTGACAAATAAAACTTCTTTCGGTTCTCCTTATCCTTAAACACTTGTTAAAACAAGCTAATTAAATTACAACATTTAATTATAAAAGTATCTACAAGGTAGTAACAATGTCGTAACACAAGATTTACATAAAAATTGTCCGTTTTGAAATCCTCTCATTTTGCATTGTGTGTGTGTGTGTGTGTGTGTATACAATTTCATGACCTGTCTCAATCAGAGTATAAATTGGGCAACTCGTTGACAGGTTGCCATTTAAAGTTAATCAAATTACTTCGGTCTAAAAAGACCAAAGTATTGAAATCCTGTCAAAAATGACGAAAAATTTGGTTGGTCCAAAACCACTTTTCTCGACGTTTTGAAAGTCCCTGAGTCTGAAAATGCAAAAAAAAAAAAAATGTCCGTCCGTCTGTCTGTGTGTCTGTGTGTCTGGACCCATGGTATCTCGAGAACGGCTTGTCCGATTTGGATTTTTTTTACGCCAATCTGTTTCTATGGTCAAGGCGGAGATTTGAAAAGCTTTTGGAGACTGTACGTCAAAGGGGTGGGGTACCTGCCATACGAATTGACCCAAAATACCAGCTTTTATAAATATTTACGATTTTTTTATACATGCTTATTTGATTATTGAATTGGGCATTGATTTGGGAATTGATTTGAAGGTTAAATTAGGGGTTAATTTACGCGTTGAGTTGAAGTTGAGTTGGAGTTGAGTTGGAGTTGAGTTGGGGTTGGATTTGGATGTAGTGAATAGTTAACAAACTATTTATATGATGGAACTTGCCTATTTATCAACCGATTATTATGAAATTCGACATTTGTATTTGAAATGGGATTCTAAAATGTTTTTTGGATGAAGTTCTGGAATTTTAAAACGATTTCTGGATGAAGTTCTGGAATATGGCCAAGTATGATGGAACTTGTCTATTTCTCAACCGATTATTATGAAATTTAATTTGTATGTTAGAAATGGGATTCTAAAATGAGTTTTGGATGAAGTTCTGGAATATGGCCAAGTATGTTGGAACTTGGCTATTTCTCAACCGATTATGATGAAATTCGATATGTGTAATGGAAATGTGATTCTAAAATTAGTTTTGTATCAGGTTCTGGAATATGGCTAAATATGATGGAACTTGCCCATTTCTCAACCGATTATGATAAAATTTGATATGTGTGTTGGAAATGGGATTATAAAATGATTTTTGGATAAAGCTTTGGAATATGGCTTTGTAGGATGGAACTTAGTCATTCCTTACCCGTTTGTTATGAAATTTGACTTGCAATTTGTAAATGGGATTCTAAAATGAGTTTTTGGATAAGTTCCTGGAATATAGTCAGTTAAACGGTTAGAAGTATCAGTATAGTTTGTTATACTATTTTCGGTATAAAGTTCTAGAATACGATTTTTCGTTTTAAATTGGAGGCCTGTACCCATGTTATTGAAGCTTTTGACCTGTTTGTCTGTTGTTGTATAAGTAAATATAATTTGGTTAAAATAGAAATCAATAATGTCAAAACTGTCACACCAACTTTATGACATTATTGAAGATACCAAAGACCGAAGTTCTGATCACCTCGTGAGGTTTCAGCCCTTTATATTTTAATATTTATGTTTACATAAGGAAACAAATTGCATTTTGCCAATTTTGCGATGACAATTTCTAAAAGAAAATTCTGTTTTTTTTTTTTTTGTGGAAATGTTGTGTGTATTATTTACTGTGTAGATAAAACTTCTGGTGATACAATTGTTGGTGTGAATTGTGTTGATGGTATTTTTACAACTCGAACAGACAACTTGTTTTGGGGCCCAAATCAGAATTTAGAATTCTTGTTTTATTTTTTCTGATGTACCAGCATTCCAATGGATTTAGTAATCTATTGTCCTTCACCTGTTTTATTAGGCTTAGGCTAGACACATCTACATTATGACCGGATTCCAGTATATGTTTGGCCACCGATGATTTTTCACTTCTATTCCCTTTAATAAAGGCCAGATGTTCTTTATATCTTTCGGATATAGCTCGCCTCGATTGTCCGATATACATTTTATCACAATCATTGCACTGTATTTTATAAATTCCACATTTATGTACATTTTCAGTTTTGTCAGCCTAAGCCTAATAAAACAGGTGAAGGACAATAGATTACTAGATCCATTGGAATGCTGGTACATCAGAAAAAATAAAACAAGAATTCTAAATTCTGATTTGGGCCCCAAAACAAGTTGTCTGTTCGAGTTGTAAAAATACCATCAACACAATTCACACCAACAATTGTATCACCAGAAGTTTTATCTACACAGTAAATAATACACACAACATTTCCACAAAAAAAAAAAAAACAGAATTTTCTTTTAGAAATTGTCATCGCAAAATTGGCAAAATGCAATTTGTTTCCTTATGTAAACATAAATATTAAATTTGATTAACTTTAAATGGCAACCTGTCAACGAGTTGCCCAATTTATACTCTGATTGAGGCAGGTCATGAAATTGTATACACACACACACACACACACACACACACACACACACAATGCAAAATGAGAGGATTTCAAAACGGACAATTTTTATGTAAATCTTTTGTTACGACATTGTTACTACCTTTGTAGATACTTTTATAATCTGATGATGGAACTATCGCTTGATTCCGGCCAAAAATTGTTGTAGGTCGCTAAATAAATCTTTTTACGTTAGGGGAGTTTCCCTGTGGAATTCAATTCCATTGGAAATTAAGAGTTTAGGATCGGTCAAATTATTTAAGTCAAAATTTTTGGAGTGGCGTGATTGATGGGCAATACGTAGTTTATTAAATTTATTTTTAATATTATTGTTATTATTGTTAATTTTTAATATTATTTCACCTCTTGCCGTACATTTTATTGTAAATAAGCTATTGCTCAAAATAGAATGTGTATGCATGAGGTGGAAATTGTTTGAAAAAATTTAAAAGGTTTTTCTGCCTAATGGAAGCAGCTTCATTATTTGTTTTTTGTTCTTTTGTTCCGTGTACTCTGTTTCCATCTGTGCTTTTCCTTTTAATACTAAATTATTGTTAAAGTACAATAAAGTACAATAAATATTACTGATACATTACTGAAATAAACGAAATAAACGAACACTGTTTCCGAAAATATATTAATTTTTTAAAAAATCTAAATTAAATGTTGTAATTTAATTAGTTTGTTTTGGGCTAGATACTCGATAAAATAAGCAGATAAGCAGTTATTTTTTGCGAATTTGCTAGAATTGTTATACACGATAATTTAGCATTCCAATTTGTTTCTGAATTTCAGGAAATGGGATACTTTAACGCACTTTAACGTTTGTGCTGAATACAAAAATATATTTTACTTTGCTAAAATAGTCGAGTAGTTTACGCAATCAAATTTTCGATTAGCAAATCCGCCATATTTGCAGAGTTGCGAATTGCTAAAGTATCGTGTATCTAGCCCTTTAACAAGTGTTTAAGGAGAACCGAAAGAAGTTTTATTAATGAATCTAAATAGTTGGAATCGTACTCATGTTCCAATGATAAAATTGAATTACTTAACGTAACCGTGGTGTCCAAACTAAGCGTGTTTCGGTTAAAATTTTTATCATTCGTTGATATTTTATCGTCGCCCAACGAATCACATGTCGTAATAGTCGTGTCTTGAGACACGTTATTATTCTCTGAATTCGATTTATCCAGTTTGAGTTTAAGAGATTTGGTATCTCGATTTCCTTAAGTTAATTATCCTTAATGTGTAACGAACACGGAGATCACTCATATTACTGGTCTGATGACACTGGAAACACAACAGTAGAATTTTAGGAAGATCTGATTTTCTCGTGAGCCAAGCAAGATTTACACTAGAATAAAAAGTCTCCATTTTTTTTTGAAAAAGTTCGATAGCGATATGAGCATCTTTCGCTTCATAAACGATTTGCCGGTCATTTAGTGTGAGTGCCTCCCAATCTGAACATCGAATACGAGCATTAATAATTATGTCTTTAAGGATTTCTCTTAATTCCGGTGGAATTCTTTTTATTATTATTATTATTATTATTATTATAACTCTATTTAATATAAAATACTATTAAAAAATTTACATTTTTTTTTAAATAAATTCGTAAATTATTATTATATTCAAAAATTGTCTTTACAGTAATTAATAATTCATTTTGTTTTTGATATATTTAGCTTCATCTTATTCATTTTACACCAAACATCAATCATTCTTCAATGGTTTCTCCAATAAAATATAAAAGAGCAACATCCGCAAAAAGGAAGATTGTAAACGACTCAACTACTTTGTGAATGTCATTTATGTATAGTAGAAACAGCACGACACCCAATATTGTTCCCTGTGGTACTCCTATTGAGACAGTTATTGAGTCGGATAGCGATTCATTTACTTTTGTTCTTTGTCTTCTCTCTGTAAGTATGACTTAATCCATTGAAGTTCGATGTTTCTTAATCCCATTTCATTTAATTTCGAAAGAAGAATTGTTCTATCAATTGTCTCAAACGCCCTTTTAAAATCCAAAAATACTGCAACTATAATTTTTTTGTTGTGCACAGCATCCTTCCAGTTTGATACCACTAGATTCACCAGAGTTTCACAACTGTGATTTCGACGGAATCCAAACTGAAAATCAAATATTATCTCATTTTCTTCCAAATATAGTCTAAACTGTAAATAAACCACCCTTTCTAGGATTTTAGCTTCAAACAAAATCATATTAAGTGGCCGAAATTCCTCACATTTAATTGTATTAGAAACGTTGATTCTTTCCATATTGTAGGGAAAACACCAGACTTCAACGAATTGTTTATAATAGAACATAAGTTTTCTCCAATTAAATCAAAACTGTCTATAATCATATTTCTACTCACTAAGTTAATATCTTTCTTATTGTTCATTAATTTTATAATAATTAGCAACTCCTCATAATTTATTTGTTTAAAAGTAAACAGATTGATTTGCCTTTCTCTTTGGTTCAAATACTTATGGAATACTTTCATTTATACAATTAAGACTATTTACAAAGTATTTATTAAAACAATCAGCTATCTTTAATTCATCCCTTATCAAAATACATATTGTCAAATACAACATCTTTAATAATACTACTAGATTTCTTCAAAACGGATTTTTTTAAATTTTTCCACATTTCCTTTTGATCACTTGAATCTTTTATTTTGTGTTTAATATAGTCACTTTTTGCATAATTTAGTTTGTTTTTATACATATTTCTACTAATTTTATAAATATTCCAATCAGTTTCTGAGTCCTTTGTACAAGCTATTTCATACAATCTAACTTTATTGTGTTTTAGAACTTTTAGATCTTCTGTATATCATGGACAATTGGACACACTTTTTTTGTAACAATTTTATGTCCTATGAATTTTTTAACCACGCCATGCAAATTAACACTAAAGTTTTCTGCTTTGAAATTGATTGAATTATAATAAATTGTCCTGATATCATTTTTACAAAGCGCACTACGAAATTTATTTATATCATAATCTAAAAACTTAACTAGTTTATTATTTTTGCTACCAAAATTATTGTTTGATTTACCAGACTTATTTATTAATTTTTCAATCGATTCATAATCACTAATTTTAAACTCACTTTTGACATCACATGTTATATTATTAGTATCATTAACTACCACATAATCAATTATTGATCTTGAAGTCTTCGCAATTCTTGTATAATCTTTCACTATTTGCCTAAGTCCACAGTCTTGTATAATTTCTTTAATTGTCCTTTTATTTGTTTCATTTATTTTCCAATTCACATTCATATCACCACAAATACAAATTTGACTATTTTTATCACAAATTTCACTCAATAAGTATTAAAATTTTGAAAAAAACTTAACAGACAACCACCAAAAGTCCTAATTTTAAAGTATAATCTTGGATCACCTCAACATTCCAATAGTTTTTATGTATATACAAACGCCACCGGTATGTCGTGACTAGGAGTCAGCTCTAAATAATTTATAATTTTCTATTTCCTCTAGGTCATCAAAATCTGATAGATGAGTTTCACTTAAACCATGAATTTTATTCAACAATGGCATTAATTATAAGCTAATTAAAATACTACATACTACACTAAACTAGAAGACATAGGTTCGAGCTCTGTTACTAGCGGTAACATAGAGACAGAAACGTTTATCTATGATAGCTTCTTTTTTTTTTTTTTTGTTTTTATCTTTTTAATTTTTATTGTTCATACACAATAAAAATTAAAAAGATAAAAACAAAAAAAAAAAACAAGCTAGATAAACGTTTCACTCGTAAATTTTATTTTACCACGAAAACATAAATACATATTATGAAAAATGAAAATTCAAGCATGAAATGGGCTGCCTTAGGCACCCAAGTAGAGACCGTATTTAAACAAATGAAAACTCTCCTGTCAGCTCCCAAGAGCGCTCCAAGGGGTCGAGAAAGGCTGTAAAATAAAAATTATCTTCGCCCTACTAATTAAACCCAGTGGCGTAACTAGGTACCCGCAGCACCCGCAACCGCGGGGGGCCCACGAGAGTTATTAGGCATTCCAATATTAGTTCAAGGTCAACATTAGATAGAAGGTAGCTAACATTAAGCTTAAAGTAGATCACTCTTTCAAATTTGCAAAACGTGAAATTTCTAGGAAATTTTTATAAAAACACCGTGGTCTAGTTTTTACAGAAAGAAAACATCGTTCCTGTTGCTAATAAATATTCTCTTAAGAAAAGTCCAACAATTTCTTCTCTGTTGCTGGAGGTGAATGTACACGTAATCTGACTCCATAGATATTAAAATTGCTTTGGATTCTGACAGATATTTAGATTTAGCATAAAATTTGCCAAACTCGTTTGAAATCAAAACTATTGACATCAAACGATAACGATTTTAGTGTTTGCTGGGTTGATTTATTTGTAAAATAAATTTTGCACTCCAAATTTACCTCTTTTGCATTTCAAATTCAACCTTTTACAAATCAAAACTTAATTTACCGGTTAACCCGGTATTTGAAAAACTAATTTAAATCAGGAAATTGGAAGTTTTCCTGTTTCATATACCCTTGTCTCGGATTTTACCTTTTGATCAGTTTTTAAAATTTCTCTAGATTATTGCAGCATATTATGGAAATGGGATGCGTGATTGGTGTGAGACTTAGCCTTAACTTGCTACCCAAGCTATGGTAACCCACACCTATCAAGAGGCATGTGAAGTTAACCCAGGATTTTATCCCAGAAAATAAAAAAATTTAATCAGGCAATACTAATAAAATTATGCAACAAATATTCATATGTGAAGTTATCCCAGCCCAGGATTTTATTATATTTAATTAAAATAAATATATTTTCATTAAAATCAGACCAATGAAAACAAAGAAAATCTAATATAAATTATTTCAGTTATGTACTTATAAAATACAAATTGGCTTAAAACATAATATTCATAATTAACAGTATTGAAAATAAACCGTAAAATTATCATTTTTTATTGTGGTGCTCGAAAAAAAAAATCTCTCGGATTGGGGCTACATAGTTTTGAAATGGACATACAAGGGGCTAATTATTGTGGTAGTTTCACAATAATCGGTATGTTGCAAGTTGCTGAAATATGGCTTTGTCTTGCAACTCCATAGCATATACTCAGTTTTAATCAGTTTTTATTGTGGTGCTCGAAAACTAAAAATCTCTCGGATTGTGGCTATATAGTTCCTTAATTGACATTTTAGACAAAATTAAGATTTTTATATATATGTATGCACTCCAACTTCTTTTAACAGTGTAGTGTTAAAGGATATTTATTCACTTGTACATCTTTTAATAGAGTATTTAGTAAAAAAAAGGCTATCAAATAAAATAAGCCTAAACAACCTCCTAACATTGCTTTAAAATTTTCCTGATGCAATAACCTATTTTTAAATTATCTGCAAATCAAAGAACTCCATTTGGATATGAGCTGCAGGACTATTGCAAAATTTTTGAAAATTAACAAATCGACGAATATCGCAAGGAACAAAGTTGTTCTCTATTATACCGAATATTAGTTATTGATTATTAATTATTAATGCATAATTGTTAATTAATAATAATTAATTATGTGAAATGGATCCCATTGGTTTGAGCACTTCATATGAATGGTTGTATGAACAAGGATCCCTATACACGGGCTCTCCTGCATGAATGAGAGTGTGAAGCTTAGAAAACGAAACGTTTCGGAGAGTACAGGGAAAGGTGAGATATCAAAGCAACCTTGATTATACAAGCCATAATCTAAAAAACGAAGCTTTTATAAGGGAATTAGAAACGAGGAAAAAACCAAAATTTCCATAGTAAAACACATAAAACATATGGGAAATCACTTTTTTTCCTAAGACAAATTTGTAAATGAAAACGTTGCAAATTCTTAATTATGATTTCTGAAATATTTTCATAAATGTTTGAATTTCAACATATATAAATCTCGTTTCAGTAAATCGTTTTCATTTTCTTGTAATAATTGATTTATTTAAACCAAAATATAAAAAAAAGTTCATAACAACAGCTTTCTGGTCAAATGAAAACGAAAAGCTTACTACAAATCGTGTGCATTAAGTCAGTATACATAGATGGCAGTGGGTAGTAAACATTTTGAAAAATTGTAGCAAAAATTGCGACCTGGGGAAATTTGAGTTCAAAAATTGTAGGAAAAGCAAAACAAATTCAGAAAATATTAAGAACGTGTCTTAATTGTGTGATTAAATAATTTTTTTTCGTATTTCTCTGCCAACAATTATAGACATCTAACGTACACTAGTAAAACTAAAGATAAATTTAGCAAGTATTATTTTAATTTGTCAGAGCCAACTTTGATGTATTTTTCAAAATGAAAGTTCGAAAAATATATTTTAGAAATAATTTAATTTTAATATTTCTGCAATTAATATTTACTTAATACCAATATACCCTTCTTGTATATTTCTGCTAAAGATATGTAGAACACTTTTGTATACACATTTTGTAACATTTTTGTTTTTTCATTGAAAAACTTGAAGCTAAAAAACACCATTTTTACTATGGATTCCTATGGAAATCAGTGAAAAGTTATACCACTAAAAAAGCTTCTAAAAAATACGTCATAATAATTATGGCTCTATACTCTAGAAGGCTCTGATATAGGTCGTAAACTATTTCAGTTTACAATTTAAACTATTAATAGTTTTAGAAGATAAACATAAAGGTTTTAAATTACATAAAGGTTTAACTTAATTGTTTTCAATCTAGTTGCACAAGTTTGTAAAATAGATACCAAAGTTTTAAAATCAAAATTCTAGTTAATAGTATATTTCGGTTTATATCTATATTAAACTCCAAAGTCTTACGTTTAATCAGTTACGGTCTAAATATTCAACTGATTAGTCTTAATTTTCAAACTCTCATTGTTTTGTTTGCAGCCAATTTTAGTTTTAGATTCCAATTCCTTTAATTCATTTATTTTATTTATTGATCAAATTCACATTTCGAAATTTATTCATCGAAATATTATATTCTTATATTACATTACATTACGTTTTACATTATTTAAAAATTGATACAACTTTTTGAAAATAGATACTTAGCTTTCGTTACATTTATTACATTGAATGTTTCTTTATTTTTCAGTGTTTCAAAACTTATCACATTTTTGATCATAGTTTCTTCTAATTCATAACTACAATAAAGTTCACTGAATCCCTTTGTTTCATGACTTATACAAATCAAATAAATTATATTTCTAACTGAAATTATATCTATAATTTTATAGAAGTTAGGAGTGTTCTGTAAGCAGTTAAAAAGGGTTACAAATAGTCCAATTCTGTATGTATAACCTCCATAAGTAAAGAAAGATATTTGAATAACTGTGTCCTCATTAGTAAATTTGAAATAGTTTTTTAAAAGATCTTTATTGTTAAGATAGATAACTTTTTTAAACTTTCTCTTGCCAAAAGAAAACAAATCATTTACATCCAAGGTTTTCCATGTGTAATACATTTTTTCTTGATGTCTGCGAGCCAAAGTCTTGGCAATATTTTTATAATTATTTAAATAGTGGGCGCTTTTTGTAAAGTGGCGATGATAACTTTCGTAACGCATAGCCCACAAATGAACTAAAGGACCCATTTTTTTAATTATGGATGGATAGTGCGTCATAAAATGATGCTTCGGCAATAACTTTAAATTCAATGATTTTAAAATACTTAGATGATCACTTATATAATTTGATAGCTGTTGATGGTCAGTTTTTGATATTATCGGTGAAAATATTACTCTCATTATCTTTAACAGAGATTTTACTACTGGAAATAAGTCAGTAACTGGTTTAAAAGGTCTGCGAATATGAATGGTAAATAGGTTATTAAATTCCAATTTTGTGAAGCAGATAAACCCAGAGATATTGAATTTTTTTTAATTCTGACTGAGGTGGGTTTATTTTTTGTCTAAAAATCCATAGTTATATTGTGCTATTCGATCACAAATTTGTTGTAAAGTACATATTTTTTTGTTAACTAATTGTTCAAAAAAAATTTTTAAAACAAAAGGAACAGCTCCCTCCAAACTGTTTCCACCTAAATTGTCATGAGTTACACTTACAAGAGTACCTTTTATTGTTGTACCACTTACATCAATACCAACTGTTTCTAATACTTGTATATCATTGCGTATTAATGTTAAAATTTTATTTGTATTTGCGATATTTCTTTTGATATCGTTTACATAAAATAGCGAAACTAAATGAATATGCTCTAATTTAGAGGTATAAACAGGGTTTAAATTTCGCAATGAGAAATATATACCACCTAATTTATGAATACTGACTTTGCTTCCAAGGGGATTCACTACCTCAAAATCATCATAAAATAATTGTATTTGTAAAGCATTGACGCCGCCCCGGTGGCACAGTTGTTAGCATGCTTGCTTTATGCCCCGGAGGTCCCGGGTTCGATTCCCGGCGGGTGATGAAAAAATCACGGCTGGTTTAATGTAAGGATCAATGAACTAATCACTCATTATCCGTTTTAAAAATGATTACGAAACTTCAAAAATGAAGCGGCCAAATCCCTCCATGGGATGTAGCGCCAGCGAAAAAAAAAAAAAAAAAAAAAAAAAAAAAAAAAAGCATTGACAGTAGATTCAAAAAAAGTGGATTTTTTTAAAATTGTCACCACAACAATAAAATTCAAAGTCTTCTGTACAATTATGAATTTGGTTAAAAAAGGTGTCAAAGAATGATTTATTTTCGAAAATACTCTTAATTGTTTTTAAAATAGGAATATACTGAAATGTACACTGTACTTGTACATGTTCTTCTTTTTGAGTTTTTTGATTAAATTTTTTTTCTGATCTCAAGTCTAATGAAATTTCTTCTGGTTGTACAAACAAAGGTTTTTCTTTTATATTTTTGGTTCTTCGATATTTCGAAGAAGATGATTCTAGAAAAGTAAATACATTTCTTTTAAAATTTTGTAAAATATCAATTCGTGCTGTTTTATCAGAGATATTAATAATAATATTTTGTAGAATAAAGAAAACGGTTTCAAATAAATAAAATAATTGTTTATAAATTTGATCAATATTGTTCTCTGCTAAACCAACTGACGAAAGAAATTCTAAAATGTTCGAAATATGTGTACTAATTTGTTCTACATCATTACCTTCGCAATTTTTTCCTACATTATCGGAAACATTACGGTCTTCCTCAATTGTTTCAGTTTCGATTTCAATTCCGTTTGTACACAATTGACGGTTAAGATCAGGACTTGAAGGTAGTTCTTGTTCAGAAGAAATTTCATTTAGATTTTGACATTTTAAAGTGTGTTGTAATAAATATCTATAGGACGAGAATTTGGCTTGACAGTTTTTTGTAACTACACATTTTAAATTTAAATTATCTTGCAAATACAAGTTATGCACGTATTTTAAATGATATTTTGTAAACTTAAATGATTCAAATTTTTTGTCACAAACATAACAGAAAAAGTATCCCATTTCAAAAATATAGAAAAAATAACATATAAATAATATAATGATAAATTATGAATCAATTAAAAATAAAAATGAGTGTATGTAAAATACTTTTTTAAGATTACGAGCATATAGCTACATATACATATGTCAAATATTGTGTATAGTTCACTATTAAAAATTAATAAAATTGAAAGTTTAAAATAATAAAAAGTCTAAACTATTAAAATAAAGCTACTTGAAATTTAGTGAATTATTTTTAATGAAAAAACAATCTTTTCTATTTTAGATAGTATTTATAAATGTAACTGAAGATATTATCTATTAATTCATAAGTATAATATTTAAAATTTTAAATGTTTCAAAATTAAAATGATGACAATTCAATATTTAATTCAATAAGTATTTAGATAAGTAAAAATTAATTCGACATATTTTGCAGCACATCTAATCTATTACAGATTTGTCGAAGTCTTGGAGATAATTTTGCTGAAGTTAAATTGTATACATAATATTGGAAAAACGTAAAAAAGTATTTTAAATCACAGTCATATTCTAATGAAAATACAAAAATGGAGCAGAAAAGAACATTAAACGCATCTATTATGTCGTAATCGCCTGGTAAACATATAACTTCTCCATCGATAACTATCAAGTACTGATCAATAGCCAGCTTCGTCGGTCCTACCGCAACAATGTACGGTTGCTTGTTGTCTTTTATGATATATTCTTCTTTCGATACCTGAAACTGAAGGATGGTTTATTTTATTTTTTATGTTGTTTTATAATTAAAGAAAAATAAATCAAATAAGCAAGATATTTATTACCGTTTTGAAAACCAAAAATTTTGTGATTTTTTTACAAATTTTGGGTCCTGGAGAACTCGGTAATAGTTTAATAAGTGCAAAAAAAAGCCAAAGTATTAGTATTCCAGTCGTCTTGTTCAATTGAATTTCCGGTCTCTTTTAAAATGATAAAAATATATTTTTGGAGTACTGGCCATTTATCTTTTAATAAGTTGGATTTCCCGTACAGCAACTCGAAATCAAAAACTATCTGAAATAAACAATAAGAAAATTATTGAAATACATATATGCATTTTTTAAAATATAAAATACTTACTAAAGATGGGTCCACGAAAAAATATGGAAATTCTTCTGTTTCGAATCACGGCTCGAATAACCAATATTTCGGCAGCTCACTCGTATCAATAATACAGCAGGAATTTCCAAATAATTTTCCGTTAACAAAAAAATAAGAACGGTCCAGGTAACGGGGCAGAAAGAACTCGAACGCCAGGAAAAATACACTTATAAAAACCTCCAGGAACACATGCGCAATCCAGGCACGAATATAGTTTTCTCACAATAATTTTTATTTCACCAGGTATTATTTAATAAAAACTCAATAATTATATTGCGCACACAATAATTTAAATTAATAGCAATATTATTTATTATATGATTTTTAGTTATTATAAATGTATTACAAAATTGTATATTATGACTTTACTCAACACAAACTAAAATGCAACTCATCAAAAAAATATGTTTTTACAAAAAGCTTAACTTCTAAAATTAATATTAGCACAGATAATCTTAATTATAACACTTCTAGTTTAAGAATATTTACGCGTGATGGCAGTAAGAACCGGTTAAACTCAAATCAAGTGTCAACCGACAAGAATGGCTGTATTTATTTGTTTTGTAAGTAATTTTGCATAATTTACCTAATTATACACTAACCGCTTATTAATTATATTTTCAGACAATCTAGAAGTGATCAACAAATATTATCTAAGCTAAGTATCATCAAATTTAACTATAAATAAATTATTTAATACATATTTTCAATTACAGGTAAAATGTAAACAATCACGACCTACATTAATAATTACAGTGAACCAGTTAAATGCAAAACAACAATTGTAAAAACAATAAATTCATGAAATACAAAATAAATTAAATTAAAATTAGAATTAGTTTCAATTATTATGTTGCATCTAAACATCCCGCCCGCCCTGAATCACTTTGATTCAGATCTGGTTGTACTACATCATCTTCGAGTGGTAGTTTACAAATTTTTGAAATCGGACGTTGTAATATTGTATTTGAACGAGCTATCTTAGCTGTGACAACACGTACTAATCCATCCTGTCCCGGATGAACATTAATAATCCGAGCTAATGGCCAATAGCATGATGGCGTTTTATTGTCAACAATAAGCACAATATCTCCGATTTGTATATTTTGTGATCGCTCGTACCATTTAGTTCGCCTTTGTAGTGTTGTGATGTAATCCCTGTGCCATCTTTGCCAAAAGTGCTGATAAATTTGCTTAACAATATTCCACCTTGAATATTTTTTATTTGTGATATCAATCTCTTCGACTTCTGGTAAATCTATCAATGACCTTCCAATTACAAAATGTGCTGGTGTGATTGCACTCATGTCTTCGTCAGCTTCGGCATATAATGGCCGAGAGTTAATAGAGGCTTCAATTTTTATGATTAAAGTGGTGAATTCTTCCATCGATAGTATATGGTTGTTTGTTACTCTTTTCATGTTTTCCTTCAGAAGCTTTACTGAGGCTTCCCAAACTCCTCCCATGTGAGGTGCCCCTGGTGGAATGAAATGCCACTTTATCTCCCACCTTAAAAGATACGAATATATTTGATTAGTGTTATTTTTTAGGAATGCGTATAGCTCCTTCAGATGATTATTGGCACCGACGAAATTGGCGCCGTTGTCACTGAAGATATTTTTACAAATGCCTCGTCTTGCAATGAATCGCTGCAATGCTGCTACAAAGCCCTCTGATGATAAACTTGTTACTACTTCAGCGTGTACAGCCTTAGTTGCTAAACATACAAATAGGCATACATACACCTTAATGGTTGGCTGGCCTCGACGTGGTGTAATTTGGACATCAAATGGCCCACAATAGTCAATGCCCGTATTAGCAAAGGCATGTGTAAACTGCACTCTGCACGCTGGTAGATCTCCCATTAATTGGTTTTCTCGTCTAGGTTTGGCCCGAAAACAGCTTATACACTTGTGAATTATTATTCTGACAACGATTTTGCATTTCAGTATCCAATATTTTTGACGCAATAGTGATAAACAGAGACCAACACCAGCATGATTATAAAATTGATGGTAATCTCTAACTAATGGTTTACTAATTATTGACTTGTTTGATAATATTATAGGATGCTTCATCTTGAAAATACACTTTGAATTTGTCAATCGGCCACCCACTCGAATTAATTTATCATCATGAATAAATGGATTAAGCGTTTTCAATTTACTGCTATTGGATAATTGTTTTCCTTCCGATAGTAGCTGGTATTCATCTGCGAAATGTTTTTGTTGTTCATATAAACAAATGCGATGCGACGCGGTTTGAATTTCTTCTACTGTTGGCCGCAATGGTATTCTAATCTGACCAGGGATTCGCGATGCGCCAACATTAGCCTTGAATTTATTTACACATTTAATAATGATGGCTAAATTATAAGACATTCTGTAAAAACTTGAGTGTTTCGACAGAAATTGTTCCATAAACTCATTTGTAGTGATGACATAGGAGCTCACTTCCTTACGTTCTTCGTATATTTCGATGTTATTTGTTTGTTCCATGCTATACGTAGTTTGATGTGACTTATGTTCAAGAATCCAATCTGGTCCCGCCCACCATAATTTATGTGTTATTAAATCTTCTATGATCAGCCCACGTGTGGCACAATCAGCTGGATTCTCTTCGGAAGCAACGTGTCGCCAATAATTTCGTTTATACTGTGATAAAATGTATGAAGTTCTGTTGGCCACAAATGTTTTCCAACGCTTTGGTAGTGATGAAAGCCAGTCGAGAACCAATTTTGAATCAGTCCACAGTGTAATACTTTCAATCTCGTTAGTTAATGTTTTTTCTACGAATGACATTAGTTGAGTTAACATGTGAGCAGCCTGTAGTTCAAGTCTTGCTAATGTAATCTGCTCAATTGGTGCGACTTTAGTTTTGGCAATCAAAATAGTAGACTTCCTTTCATCACCTTCCCCGGAAATTGCATATATTACGGCAGAGTATGCTAGCTCACTGGCATCACAGAATCCACATAGCTCAATTTTACCCGTAGAATTTAACCATCTAGGAATTTTGACTTTGCTTATTTGTGACATACCTTCTCGCAACTTCAGCCAATCCTGTCTGGTTTGTTGTGGTAAAGCGTCATCCCATGTAATTGGTTCCAACCAGAGTCTTTGAAATAATATTTTAATTTTTACACTTAATGGTGATATCCAACCTAATGGGTCAAACAATTTACTGGCATCTGATAACAATCCACGTTTCGTTAGACAGGCGGATTTAAGTAATTCACATTTGAATGTAAATTCATCCTGGCACGAGTTCCAAATTAGTCCCAGCACCTTAGATTTGTCACTATCATTTGAAAACTCTTTCTCAATGGTTACCTTATTCGTCTGTGTAAGTTCGGCTTGAACGTTTGCATTATTTGATCGTAATTTTCTTAGATTAAATCCAAATTCTTGTAGTGTTGATACCAGTGAATGTTTTAAGTTAATTAATTCGTTGGTCGTACTTGCTCCGCACATCACGTCATCTACGTATACATCTTTCGTTAGGATATTGGACACTTGTGGCAATCTGGATGATGTTCTGTTGGCTACCTCCTTGATGCATCTGGTTGCTAAGAATGAAGCTGGAGTCGTACCATAAGTTACTGTGCATAACTGATAAACTTGTGGTGGTTCATCTGGATTTGTTCGCCAAAGTATTTGTTGATATTTTGCATCGTCTTCCTGGATCCAGATCATTCTATACATTTTTTCGATGTCCCCGCTTAGTACATATTTATGCTGCCTAAATCTTAAAATAATTTCAACTAGTGAAGATTGAATTGTGGGGCCAGTCTCTAGTGCATCATTAAACGACAGATTAGTTGTGGATTTGGTTGACCCATCGAACACGACTCTTAACCGAGTAGTGGAACTACTTTGTTTTAACACCCCGTGATGCGGTAGATAATAATGATTTGGGTTTGGTTTTCCAATTGGTTTCATATGGCCCAGCTTTTCATATTCGGCCATAAAATCGAAGTACATTGGTTTGAAAGTACTGTCCCGTTGAAACCGTCGCTCCATTGATAGTAACCTTTTTAATGCGATATTATAAGTGGACCCTAGTTGCTCTGGTTGAATTTTAAATGGCAACCTGACAATGAATTTATTGTCAGATGCAGTCGTCGTAGTGTTTACAAAAGATTTTTCACACGGATCATCTTCAGGATTTTCAATGAATTTAGGCACGTTCTCAATTTCCCAGAATTTTCTCAATGCATAATCAACATCCAGCATTACATTTAAGTTTATGGTCGATATAATATTCTCATTACTGTTTAATTTTCCAACTTGTATCCAACCAAATTTTGTATTATATGCGGTAATTTCGTCACTTTGTATTTTGCCCTCACTCAATATGTCAAAGAATATATCTGACCCAAGTAACATATCAACTTCACCACCATTTAGACAATCGGGATCAGCTAGCTTCATTGATTTAAACTTATGTAATCTGGTTTCATTAATTGTTGATTTTGGTTGCAATGTTGCAATATATGGTACAATGTAAGCGTTTATGTCTGATCGATATGTTTCATCATTGTTGGAAATGTTTATTTTGACCATACCCTTTGATTTTCCAACATAAGAAGATCCCAAACCCTTAATCGCAATGGACGTTAGCTGCTTTGTTAACCCAAGTATTTTAAAGCTTCGCTCAGAGATAAAACTGACTTCGGATGCAGAATCCAATAACGCTCTATAAATATGATAAGTTCCCTTTGAATTATTTACCCTTACTAATACTGTAGGTAAAATGCATGTATTGTTGGACCTTGTACAATGTAGACTTGTTACATCTGGCGAATTTTCATTTTTAATTTGACTCTCTTCTTGACTTCGTTGACCCTCATGTAATAAGCTATGATGTTTTCTATAGCATGTTTGGCACCTTCCTTTGAACCGACAATTATAGACATTATGGTTCGTGTTTAAGCAGTTAAAGCATCGCTTGGTATCAGCAATAAATTTGCGACGCTCAACTGTAGATAAATTCTTAAATTTTTTGCATTCATACAATCTATGACTTTCAATTTTGCATAATTCGCACATGGTTGCTGTTGTTGTAGTAGTTGCAAATGATTTGGTACTCCGAACTGATTTTACCTGCGTTGATTTAACTGATGTGCCATAACTCTCTAATGCATCAACACGGTTTGATAAAAATTCCAAAACTTTATTGAAACATGGAAACTCGTCCTTTGCTGAAAATTCAGCCCATTCGCACTTTGTATCTTCATCTAATTTGTTAAGTACTAAATAAATTAGCCACGGATCTCGACCTTCTGCTTCCGTTCCCAAACTCTTCAGACCCCTTAGGACTTCATCACATACATCATGGATTTGGCGAATATTGATGGAATTCGACTGAGTAATTGGGCGTTGTTCAATAAACTTTCGAATGAATGAATTTACAGCATACCGTTTACGATCATATCTTTTTTTTAATTTATCTAGCGCCTCTGCATAATTTGCGGAAGTAACGTTCATGTGTTTCACTAAATTGGCTGCTTCATCGGTCAAATAACTTCTTAGATAATGGAACTTTTGAATATCTGATAATCGCGAACATTTATCTACTCGTTGAGTAAACATTTCATAAAAAGATTGCCAATCCGTGTAGTTGCCCGAAAATTTTGGGATTTCTAGCTTTGGCAATTTTGTATCTCGCATATCACCAATCATGCCAAGATTGTGTGCCGATGTATTCGCTATTGACTGGGACCCTGCACCTTCACAACTTGTAGATTGTTTTCGTTTGGAAATGATTTCATTGAAGTCACCAATTGCTGCGTAATAAATGTCCTCAACTTCAAGAAACTTGGATATTTCTTCGGTTTTTACCGTGCACAACTTGGTTTCAGCATCTAGATACTGATTCAGCAGCTCATCCGCCCGTTTGATTCTGACCTGGATATTCTCAATATTTATCTGGGTTGCACCAAGACATTCTTTTGCATAATCTCGAATTTTCTTGAGCGATTCCAATACAATGTTCATTTTGGTCGTGCATGCGGCTGCCTCGGCTTTATCCATTTTTAATAATATGGTTTGGTTCACAATACACTTTAAACTTGGTTAAAAAATAATAATTTTTTATTTTATTATATTTGCAATATAATTTTGCAAATAAACAATAGATCAACTATGGCGGAATTTATTTGAATAACCGCACAATAAAATTTTGCAAATCGAAAAAAAACCAAAATGGCGGAGGCGAAACCGCATGTAATTTAATAAATTTTTTTTTTTTATAAAGAAGATATATTAAAAAATTTCTACTTCTCTGACTTTGTGTTGAGTAAAATCCCGTTATGATTTCGTTCGACCTTATCCACACCAGACAATATTTCCACAATAAACTGCAATGTTTGTTCCCACTGTATTGATTTAATTTAATTCCGCGATCCGGCTCGAAGGACCAATGTTTCGAATCACGGCTCGAATAACCAATATTTCGGCAGCTCACTCGTATCAATAATACAGCAGGAATTTCCAAATAATTTTCCGTTAACAAAAAAATAAGAACGGTCCAGGTAACGGGGCAGAAAGAACTCGAACGCCAGGAAAAATACACTTATAAAAACCTCCAGGAACACATGCGCAATCCAGGCACGAATATAGTTTTCTCACAATAATTTTTATTTCACCAGGTATTATTTAATAAAAACTCAATAATTATATTGCGCACACAATAATTTAAATTAATAGCAATATTATTTATTATATGATTTTTAGTTATTATAAATGTATTACAAAATTGTATATTATGACTTTACTCAACACAAACTAAAATGCAACTCATCAAAAAAATATGTTTTTACAAAAAGCTTAACTTCTAAAATTAATATTAGCACAGATAATCTTAATTATAACACTTCTAGTTTAAGAATATTTACGCGTGATGGCAGTAAGAACCGGTTAAACTCAAATCAAGTGTCAACCGACAAGAATGGCTGTATTTATTTGTTTTGTAAGTAATTTTGCATAATTTACCTAATTATACACTAACCGCTTATTAATTATATTTTCAGACAATCTAGAAGTGATCAACAAATATTATCTAAGCTAAGTATCATCAAATTTAACTATAAATAAATTATTTAATACATATTTTCAATTACAGGTAAAATGTAAACAATCACGACCTACATTAATAATTACAGTGAACCAGTTAAATGCAAAACAACAATTGTAAAAACAATAAATTCATGAAATACAAAATAAATTAAATTAAAATTAGAATTAGTTTCAATTATTATGTTGCATCTAAACATCTTCTGCAAATTTGACCTTTCCTCCGATTAATGCCTTTCTTTGTTTTATTGTTTTTTTTAGCAATGCACGAACTCGATCTGATTGTGCTGGAAGAACAGCATTCTTTAAATAATTGAAATCGTCAGTTGCATCATAACTTGAATCATCTGATATATTAAGAGGTTCCTCGCTCGTCGATGTATTATATTTTTTTGAATTAAAATTCAAATTTTTGATTTGGCTTACTAGATAGCCCGTATTTTGATCCGGATCATAAAAAACTTCCTGTAAACATTAATAATTTTTAATATGTGGATAAGTTGATGGCGTATTGTTTTTATAAAAACAGAAACTCTATTGAAACCAATTGAAATAATATTTAAAAATATATAAAATAACTATAACTAACCGCTCCACCGTAAATATGGCTGGATTTAAAAATATCAAAAATATTTACAGCAGCTTTTGCCACAGAGAACTTTTCTTCTTTCGAAGGTTTTTCACCACAGTTTTGAATGAGGTAACGCCCTAAAATTCTTGTCAGTAACCTTCGATTGCAGTCCGATATGATTTTTGTTTTTGTGTAGTGATCTAAAAGGCCATTGCCTCCATTAGTTTTGATATATTGCCTGATTGACTAAAAAAAAAAATCTATAACGATTGTAAGCATTTTATTGTAAAGTAAATCTTACATCTGTTGTAATTTACACGTCTCCACCAATAGCACAGCCACTTCGTTTTAGTGATGTTGCTATAAAATTAAATAAAAAATGGTTAATCATTTATCAGTTTTTATAAAAATTAATTATATTCTAATTTTTACCTTCATTTTTTGTTGTGCAGAGTTCTAACACAAAAGAACAGCAATATATATATTGGTAAATAAGACATACCACCAAATGGGGATCTAATTTTTCTCCATTTATATCGCAAAAATACAAAAAATCATCTCGAGGAATCCCGAAGTCAATTACAACTAAATAAAAGGAGAAAAATATGAATGTTCATACATTTAAAACTGTTTCTCATGCATTAAATTATTATGATTACATATACCCAAAACCAACAACAATGTTTATGCAAGCCGTGCTGGACATTTAATTAATAGAAGTGTACATTTATTAGATAGTTAAACGCATATAAAACGCACTCACTCTCATATATCACAAAACAAAACGTATTTATTAACAGCAATACACCTTAAATTGCGTACTTTTTTTATTTCCTCTGAGAAGTTTAGCACGGCTTGTATAACATTGTTGTTGGTTTTGTTTTCCAGATAAATTAATTCTACAGTTTTAATAAAATATATTTGTCTTTAAATGAAAAATTCAAATTAAAATAATAATTTCGGACTATTTCATTCAATAAACTGCTAAAATATCATCATTCGAGTAAAGGTCTATTTATTATTAGTTCCGTTCTCTTCCTGCACAGGACCTGTCAGACTAAATTAGCATTATTCCTTACATATATTAGCATATATATATAAGTTAAGAGTTTAGCTCGAAGATTTATTAAAAAAAATGAATTTATTTTATCAATTTATGTTTATCTTTTACATTTCAAACTAAAACTAAACTAAAACTCAAAATATGTTAACATTTTATACATAAAAAATTGCTTAATAAGTAAATTATAATATTCTCAAATAACTAGAACATGTTTGCGCGTGTTCTTACATGTGTTTTCCTTTTAAGCTGATTTAGCGTCTTTAGGTGATGCGCGTGTTTGCAATTTATGCTGAGTTGCAATTCTAGTTGTGTTAACTCTTCCCCCCTACAAGATCCGCGTCCCGTGGGTCAAAACTTTAGGCTAATTGGTTGGACTCCGGATTGGTTGATGATGACTTCTTCTTGACATGGTTTTGGATTTGACCATTTGTTGCGTTTTGTTCTTAATAATAGGATGAGTATTATGATGAAAATTATGGATATTATACCGAAGTCTACAAAGGCTGCTTCCTTATGTTTTGTGAATAGTTTTTGTAGTTGATCTACATTATTTAGGTGCAGGTTGTGAAGGTATCCTGGGTCGACTTTTACTCCTTTATCTGTTATATTAGGTTGTAGTACTGTTGGTAGTACTTGCGATTTCCTAATATCTCTGCTGGTGAAGGTTGTATTGTTGATCTTAATTGTTTCATTGTCGTATTGTATTAGAAAGCTTCCTTCTAGGTGTTTATCCGTGTTGTTGTAAATTATGTCTCCTTTAAAGTTGCTCAGAAAAATCGTATTGTCGTTTAGCGTGTCGATTATCTGATTCTTGTTGAATTGGTAGTTACATTGGGCATCTAATCCCCTTATGAGCTGATTGATGCAGTGGTCTGCTTTTAATTCTTCCAAACTGTTTGTCTCGCAAAGTATGGTTTCGCGAAAGAGTTTGCATTGTCGAATGATCCCGTACATTTCGTCTTGGTTTACTAGAAGTTCGTTGTATTCCAGGTATATCTGTTTGTTGTTCTCAATCGTTGATCTTACCATGACGTGATTGTATTCCCGTTTACTTGTTTTTGGTAGTGATATAACATATAGTATTGTTGATTCTTTAGCCAGCATCATAGGTTCTGCGTATTCTATTGCTTCTATATCGTTAGAATATGGAAGGGTTTCGATTTCTGCAACCAGGCGACTGATTTCTTCTTTATCCAATAAATTTGTATTGATTATTTTCCCTTTTGCTAATTGCGCAGCTCGGATGATTTCTTTTATCTCCTCTTTGATTATGGTTAATCGGTTGAATAGTATTTGTTGGATTTTTTCATCTGCGTTTTCGTGTAAATGATCAACAATTTTGTTGTATTCATTGAGAATCTGCTGTGCTGTGGTCATTAAGGCATTGTTGATCTTATATTGTTGATTATTGTTATCGATGATTTGATTTTGACTTTTGATTATTTGATCCCAGTCTGTGGCGTCTGGTGATCCTGCAATCCACTTCCATGCGGAGCCGATCCAGTTGATTGATCGGCGAGATCGTGATTTTTGACCTTTGAGTTCTGATATTAGCTGCTTGGTTTGGTTTATTTGGTGAATCAGTTGAGGTCGAAGGCTGCTTTCTGGGTCAATGTGGTCAAGTGAAGTTCTAATTCTGCTGATTATTTCTTCATAATCGGTCAAGTTGATGACATGGATTAATTTGAAATTTCCATTGATGATTCGTCCATTGCCTTGTTTGAGAGTTACTATTGGTGTGGTATATTTGTAGATGGTAAGTGAGCTTGTCAAGCCCAATATCCAGAAACTGGAAAGAAGAAATTATTGCGTTAAATTTTTTATTTGAGTCTTGTGGACCCTTTTTCCGGAGGTGGTTGTAATTGTGACTCGATTATCTTTGGCCACAGTTTCTTCTCTAAATTTGGGTTTCTCTTTCCCTTGTATCTGCTTGATTGTAGTGTATACTATTTCCCCAGGTTTATATTTTTTTGGTTTATTTCTCTTCGCGTTTTCCCTAGAGATGTTTGTTTTTTGGTTTTTCCTGATTTTTTCTGCCACATCCTCGTTGATTTGATCCTTGAAGTTTACAAGATTTTGGTAATTGATTCTCTGCGTTCTCCCAAAAAATATGTCGCAAGGTTTGTGTTGGATAACGGAATGTATTGAGTTGTTATAGCGATCTACTGCGACATTAACTAGTTCCTTTATGGTTAATTCCTTATATTCCATTTGAAGGCATCTTATTATCTCGATGATAGTTGAATGCACTCTTTCGATGGCTCCATTTACTTCACTTCGCTGGGGTGGTGTTAAGTATATCTCTATCCCCAAGGTTTTCAGGTAGTCCATTACTATTGGACTTACAAAACTCCCTTCATTATCCATTACTAATAATCTGGGAATTGTGAAGTAATGCAATATTTTGATGATTTTGTCTCTGATGTGTAGAACAGATTTGTTGTTGATGTGGAAAAACTTTGTAAATTTAGAGAATTTATCCACGCATGAGATGAATTTTTCATTTTTTATCTCGATTATATCCATATGGAGTATTTCTGTTGGATATGTTGGAATTGGTGTCTCCTGGAGCTCGACTCGATTTGGGTGTCGGTCATATTTATTTGTATTACAGATGCTGCAGGTTTTGGTATATTTTTTTATTAGGCTGGTCATTCGTGGAAAATAGTATCGTTCTAGGATTTGTTCCTTGTTCTCAGCGTGATTTCTGTGTGCTCGATTATGCTCCTCTGTTATAATTTTGAATTTATTTTCCTCATTGCTAACGTCTTGAACCACTCTTTGTGTTAGACGTAACTTCAATCCCGGGAACTGTTCTTTGAAAACATCTTGTAACATTTGGATGTGTTCTTCGGGTATTTTTATTCCATTGATGATGGTTGGATGGAGATTATCCCTTAGGATTTTTGTTAGAGTGTCTTTATTTATTTCCGATAGGCTGATATAATGCCTATGATAAGTAGGATGTGGTTCTTCATGACAATCAATATCTTTACCTGTCTTGATTATCAGTTGGTTTCTGAAGACGTTTATAGGTGCTTCGCAGTACTGGATTAGATCTGTACTGTCTTCTTCAGCGCTGTGTATCGTGGAGGTTGATGATAGGGTGTTGACCTCTAGTTCTAATCTTGACAAGGCATCAGCTACTTTGTTAGTACATCCAGGTTTGTATATGAGTTCATAATTGTACTCTTCCAATCGAGCCTTCCATCTTTTTAATTTTGTGTTATTATTTTTTGTACTTAGGGCAAATGTGAGAGGCTGATGGTCCGTGAGGATTTTAATTTTTTTCGCTCCATACAGGTAACTTCGTAAGTTATCTAATGCCCAAATGATGGCTAGCATCTCTTTCTCGTTGACCGCATAGTTTTCCTCAGTTTTATTTAACGATCTGGATATATATGTGATTGGTCTATCTTTTCCAATGTCACCCTGTGATAATACGGCACCAATTGCATAATCAGAGGCATCGGTAGTAAGTATAAAAGGTTTATCAAAGTCTGGAAAGATTAGTATTTCAGTGGATGCTAACACTTCTTTGATTTGACGGAATGCTTGGAGTTCCTTTCCTGTTAAGCTGATTTTCACTTTTTTTGATTGTGTTGCCTTAATTTGCGCGTTTTCGCCTCTTGTGAGGTTGGTTAAAGGCTTGGCGATTTTCGCGAAGTCTCTAATAAAACGTCGATAATATGATGCGAGTCCAAGGAATGATTTTAACTCTTTTAAATTATCTGGGCTCTTTAGGTTCCGTATAGCCGCGACCTTTTTTAAATCTGGCCTGATTCCTTGGTTTGTTATGATGTATCCCAGGAATTCTGTTTCTGTTTTCATGAATTCCGTTTTGTCGAGGTTGACACGTAGGTTAGCTTTTTCAAGTTTCGAGAATATTCTTTTGACATTGATAAGATGTTCTTCTTCGGTTTTCCCTCCGAATATGATGATGTCGTCGATATAAACATAGCAGATGATTCCGATGAATTCTTTCAATACGTCGTCTATCATTCTTTGGAATATAGCTGGCGCATTTTTTAGTCCGAAAGGTAGTCTTAAAAATTCATATTTTCCATTCATAGTGGAAAAAGATGTTTTCGGAATATCCTTTTCTTTCATCCTGATTTGGTGAAATCCTGATGTAAGGTCGATGGTCGTAAAAAATTTTGATTTTCCAAGATTTGCCAACGTGTTTGATATATCCGGTATTGGATATGTATCTGATACTGTGACCGCGTTTATTCTTTTGAAATCGATGACTATCCTATATTTTTTGATGCCAGATGCATCCAGCTTTTTTTCGACTACCCAAATTGGTGAATTGTATGGGCTTTTAGACGGCCTTATGATTCCATCCTTTAGAAATTGGTCTATTTGCTTCTCCACTTCTTGCCTCATACTGACTGGATAAGGATAGGATTTCGTGTAAATTGGTTCATCTGTTGTTGTTTTTATTTCTGCTTTTATGTTAGTATCAATTGTTTCAGTATCGTTGACTGGGTTAAATAGTGTTTTGAATTTTGCCACAATTTCTTGGAGTTTTTTTCTGGCTTCTGTAGATAAGTGACTATCCCGAACTTCAATGTTGTTTACTTGAACTGAGTGTTTTTCCTTGAGTGGAATTTTAATATTTGGAGTTATGGTCAAAATGTTATTTTTCCGGTCGATAATTGCTCCAAGTTTTTTTAGAGTGTCGTCCCCGATTATTCCGTCGAATGTTTTTAAACCAGGTAGTACAAAAAACTCTATTACTGTGTCGATTCCAATGCATTTAAAAAATTGTCCGGATATTTTTTTACTGATCCTGATGTCACCTCCCGCTGATTTTATGTTAAACGGGACATTAGTGGGAATGGATCCTTCGGCTAGTTCAGGTTTGATGAAGTTCTTGTTGGCTCCCGTGTCGATTAAAAATTTGAGGATGTTGTTCTTTGCTGTTTTGTACTCTAGGTATGGTATGCTAGAGAGGCTTTCTCCATAAAATTTACCTCTGAGTTTATTTCCTCAGGTTCGTCTTCTAATGTCTCAATATCAGTATTTTCGTTAACTAACTGATTATATTCCTCTTCCTCCTGTGTATCCAAATGATAAATTCTTTGTTGTCTTTGGGATTCGCCATAGCTTGGATGTTCTACTTTCGGTGGATGGTTATTTTGATATGTTGGTCTGTTCATGTAATTTACGCGTTTGGTTTGAATTGACTGGTCAATTTCCATTGGTGTTGCAGGTTTCGGATAAATTGGCCTTGGTGGCATTTGTTGATTTAGATTTTGATTGTTGTACGATGTTTGGTTGTTATAATGTTGATTATTGTATACCATATTTTTCCGTTGCGGTGGTATTAAATTATGGATTACTCGTGGATTTTGTGAATTTGTATATGAAGCTTGGTTGACCGAGTTATTAATTCGTGGATTTTGTGGGTTGATATACGAAAACTGGTTGATTGGAGCTGTTACTGAGTTAGTAATGTTCTTTTTCTGGATCGTTAAATTTCTGAAATTCATGTTTTGAATCTCAAGGCAGGATGCGTATGCCTCCGGAAGTGTAGTTGGTTTTTGGATGATTAACATTCGTGACAATTCTCCGTTTAACCCTCTGACAAAAACGTCCAAAGCTCGATTCCTGTAGTTTTCGACTAGAACGCTGATGGTTTCTGTCGAGTAATCCTCTGTTTTTATTTTGTTTACTATCAATGAGAATTGATGATTCACATTGGCGTAGAATTCATCGATTGTCATATTTCTTTGAACGAGGTTATTTAATTGATGTTCTAATGTGCGAAGATCCCTTTTATCTGCGTAGTGGAGCGAAAGACATTTTTTTATAGACGCCCACTCATCATCGAAGATATTATATGATATTAATGCCGCATCTGCGTTTCCTCTAATCTTCTGCCTTATGTGTTGCAATATTGCTCTATAGATTGGTTTAGTTCGTACGATATTATAGTCTCGTAGAATGGTCTCGACATTATGTACCCAAGAGATATATTGAGTTGGATTTCCGTCGAACTGTTGCAGTTCCTTCACGCAGTCAGGTAGCTTACTTATGTCCTTAAGATCTTGTTCATTTTGTGGGGCTGCGAATATTGTTGCTGCAACTGGATTTATAGGTTTCTCCAGTACCTCGAGTCTCCGCTCGATTTGTTTTGTGAACTCAATTTGAGCATTTAGGGCTCCGGTTATTCTTGTTAATGCAGCTTGGATTTGATCTAATTTTTGTTCAACTGGTGTCGTCATTATGATGTTTCACTTATTATTATATTTAAATTATTTTTATTATTATATTTTATTATTATTTTAAATTTTGTTTTTATTATTACTGTTGGTTATTACGATCACTTTTTTATAATTAAACAAAATGTTTAGTTGATTTTATTATTATTTGTTATTATACTCACTTTTTATTATTAATTTAGTATTTTGTAATTTTTATTAATTAATACTTGTTATGAAAAAATACTTAGTTACTATTATTATTGTTATTATAATCACTTTTTATTATTAAAATTCTCGTTATTATTATAATCACTTTTTATTATTATTTTTTTACTTTGTTATTAATTTTTTACTTACATTAAAATTAAGAAGCTTTTCATGGCTTATTTGTGGATTAGTTTTGCCACAAAGATTTTTATAGTGCACAGCCGGTTATCGTACACTCGGAACCCGTACGTGTGTCTTCTAAATAACGGATATGCTGTATTTCTCCCGTTTGGCGATGTTGCGTTGATATTTGTAACCCGCCTACTAATGGTACAAACTTTATCACGGTTTATTTAGTTTCACTACTTCAGTGGAACGGCTTTAGCTATGTTCTTATGTGTATAGCCTTTAAATATTTTGGTATAAAAAACGGTTATGTTCTCGTGGGTATAACTTCTATTTTTAACCAAAACTTGTCGCTCTTTAGTTTTAGATACTTTTCAGCAGGAGTTTACTGATCTAATGATCTTCACTAATTTTTTTCACTTTTTTGTTACTTGCACTTTTTATTATTTTATTAATATTTTAACGCCAGGTCCCTGTTTCGGCGCCAGTTAAGAGTTTAGCTCGAAGATTTATTAAAAAAAATGAATTTATTTTATCAATTTATGTTTATCTTTTACATTTCAAACTAAAACTAAACTAAAACTCAAAATATGTTAACATTTTATACATAAAAAATTGCTTAATAAGTAAATTATAATATTCTCAAATAACTAGAACATGTTTGCGCGTGTTCTTACATGTGTTTTCCTTTTAAGCTGATTTAGCGTCTTTAGGTGATGCGCGTGTTTGCAATTTATGCTGAGTTGCAATTCTAGTTGTGTTAACTTATATGTATATATAAATATACAGTGAACCCCCGCTTTACGATGGGCTCGCAAGTCGCTTTACGATGAATCGACTCTACCAAAATCTAACTCACTTTACGATTTTACACTCACTTTACGAGCTTTTAAAACCGAATTAAAAAATTTAATTGAGACAGAAGGTTACGCTCCTTCAAGTTAGACTTACATTTTATGTATTTTGATTAATAATATAGTTTTATTCACTCTTAGTTAGTTGCCAAATATCTTGATTTTCATTGAATTTCATTATTCAATTTTCTTCCCTTGTACGGATTCAGTTGTATATGGATTGTAAAATGTGGTTCACTTTACGATAATTTCACATTACGATGAAGTTAATGGAACGAATTACCATCGTAAAGCGAGGGTTTACTGTATATATAAAATATTTTGCTATGGTTGTTGTTGTAGTAAAGATATAATATTTTCTCTATTTTCTGTTGTGGTTGTTGTTGCTGTGTTGTGTGTTATTTTAACCTTCATTTCATACGCTATACAAAAAACATTCGATTATATACGATTATACACGAACTCAAATGTCTGTGCTGGCACGGGTGGATAGAATAAATACGTGATTTCTAACACGGCCAGTGCCAGAATCAAATAGAACTTATAGTATAAATAGACCTTAACACTGTAGCTTTATCAGTTGAAAAAAAAATAAAAATAAAAAAATCACAAGATACCTTTATAACCTCACTTTATAACACGCGATATTTTTTTTACGCTACTTACTATTTCACAATCAAAAACACACTATTACTTGGTAATGGATTTTTACACAAAACTGCTTGGTAAATTTAATCAAATAAAATTAAAATAAAATCCTTTCACCACGTGATATTTTTAGTATAATGGTAATTGTAAAATTTCACCAACCTGATAAGACTATGTCTTCATAGCATATGTCGTTATCCACTGAACTTAATTTATTTATAATCACATACTTTATCACATTACATATTATGTTTTATTTGAATGCATCGGCCTACAATTGTACTCATTTTTAAATATTATTTTAAATTGAATTTTATTACAACTTTAGACCCAAAATTTTAGACTCTGTTATATGTAAGAGACATGCACGTGTAATAACGATCACTAGTAATATGGTACAAAATAAAAAAAATAAAAAAGGAAACCAAACGAATGAAAGGGATAAATATACGAAACGATCAACGAACATATATTTGGGGAATCCCTATATTATACAAATTATTGTTGTAAAACGACTTAAATCTTAAATTTAGTTTTTTAGGTTTATAAAATTGGTACAATTTGAGAATCCAAGTATTATACTCGTATATACTAAAAAACAAACTGTAGAAGTTTCCTCTATAGTATTTCCACATTATAATGGTTGAATTTTAAGTGATTATACGATAAAAACATATAAAAACGAAGAATATGTTTAAAAATAAGACATTCTGGGCTTAAATATATTTTAAACTTGTCAAAGTCTAAAATTTAATTTTTAAATGTTTTAAAATTTGGCAAAACTATTGAAGTTTAAAAAAAAGTTTTAAAATTAGTCTGGATTTTTTACCGTGTACCAAAGAAAAAATCATTTCTAGATTTCGAACAAGACAGCAGTTATTTGCGAAAGAAATGGACTGCATCCTTGAAGAACTTACAAGTCTACATGCAGATATATTTCGAAAAGCACTCCAATTTAATTCGGAAAATAATTTTAAATTCATATGAAATGAATATGAAGGCATTACACAGTGTCTTCAGAAAAGATTCTGGACAATTAAATATGTTCAAATGTTAACTAGTCTTGGATATATTATCTTGAATAAAATAAACTCTGACTATGATAACAGAATAAGCAATACAACTAAAAGCATAATTGATTATGTTATTTCGGATATGAGTAATTTCCAAAATCGGACTATGAACTAATATATTTCAGATTTGTAAACCAGAAGCGCATTATTTTGTCAGATAAACCGACTTTCAAAGAGATAGTGGATTATGATCAAATGGATAAGGATGGCTTGTGGAATGATCTGAATAGTATAATCAGTTTTCAGAATTAATAAATAAATTAAGGTTTTTATTAATGAAATACAGCAAAAAAATTAAATACAAATCATCTTTTGAGTTAAAAAAAGAATGGATGAGTAGTACTATATTTGCTCTTATTAAACAGAGATTCTTAAAAAAAATATCCTTATCCGATTACTGTATCCGTATTAAGGTCTTAGCGATATTAGTGATGGTGAGATTCTTAATATCATTAAAAAGCTAAAGGGTCGCTAGAATCAAACAACATAATATCGGGAAAATATTTGGCTTTACCAGGGATTCATATACTAATGCGACACAGTTAATCACAAAATTTTGTTATGGAAATTAAGGAAACTAAATTCTAATTGTGCGGAATGCATAACACTTTTTGAAAGCTATTTACACAATAAGGTGCAGTTTGTTGAGATAGGTACTATTAAAAGCAATATCGACATTTCAAGTATTGGAGTTCCGCATGGTTCAGTTTTGAGTCCGACCTTATTTAAGATGTTTATTAGCAACATTGTTGATGTAAGATTAAGGGGAATGATTCAAATCTATGCTAATAAGATTGCTCTGGCTTGCAGTAGCTCTGATACAACAAGTTTAATTAATGGTATGTAGTCGAATTTAAAAATGTTGTAACAGAGCTTAATACTAATTTATTAATTTTGAACTTAATAATAAACCTAATTTTTTCTTTTTTTGATATTCGAAAATAAAATTAAAGAGTCAACAAATCTACATAGACTTGGACAATAAAATTAAATGGAAGTTATATATCATTGCCAAGCCAAATTATTATTTATCCGAATTACTCCGATTAGAAAAAAAAAGCCAACTGGGCAACACTGTAATTATTTATGTTGTAAAGAAACCGCAAGTTTTGTTTTAAACAGCAGCTTGCGCTATTGTGCCAAATGGATGAAACTGAAAATTCCGTTAACAGAATCATGAGATTAGATATCTGGTGCGGTCTTGTAACTGGCTAGAGCTCACGGTGCGGCGTGGGGTTTCCCAGAGATAATATCATGCTTAAATACCCGCAGAATAAAGTAAATAGAGGGAGCGGAGAATTAAAACTATCGTTGCCACTCCCTTAGTAGCTAAGAAAATGGTAAACCGGGTGTGTTCGTCCGGAACAACAGCTTCAACCTCCGGCGATCCCCGTCATGTCTGCCACAAGAGTCCCCTTATCATTGGGCCACCTACCGGAAATGCTGCCACCTACCGATGCTGATAATGTATGGAAGGGCCGCTGATAATTGATGGAAACCGTCATCCCAAAACGACCAACATATATATCGAGACGTCCCCAGCATAGCCTCTCCTGGGGGAACGAACGGCCCGATCAGAAAGGAAATGGAGAGGCCGACCCTCGACGAAATTCTACCTCATAATTATTCGATCAAATACAGTCATCTATTCACTCATTATAAATAAATAATACACCAAACATAAAACGTGTTCACATTCGTTCTCATCAACCAAGGTACCCGTATCAAGGTCACACCGGAACGCCAACACTTCACCCAAATATGCGACCCAACCATGTAATATAATTATTAAAACCAACTGCATTTATAACTTTTATTTCGGGAACAAAACTAAACCTCCGAAAACTTGAAACATGCCAAAGACCAGCAAACACCAAATCACGTGACATAACCACAATTTAGCGAAAATAAAGAAAATTATGCTGAAAATTGAGATTTAATCCGAAAATGTGCAAAAAATAAAAATGACGAAATTTATGGTGGTACAAGTGGTACACCACGCGCAAGCTGCAAATAACGTTATATAATAAAAAGTTATATAGTAAAAAAATGCAACAACAAACTGATTCGGAAAAAAAGTAATAATAATAATAGTATACTTTTACTCTTAACCTGATATTAATATTTTATCAAGGAAACGGAAAAGAAAACGGTACCTCCTAGGTGAGGAACCGTAAATAAAAAAAAAATTAAAATTTACATTAGAAGTTATCATACTTTACATGATTTGCCAAACAGATATGAAAACTCCTCAATTTGTCCATTGATTGTTTTATTTTGTTTATAAAAAAAAAGTTACCTTTAGGCCCGTTCGGCCAACACAGCTTACACCCATCCACCGACGCAGGTCCCCCCTCTTCCACGAAACGAACCCGTAATGCTGACAGGGTCAGAATGCCATCCAAATACAATCAACTTATACCACCAACAACGCTATTCAAGATACCGTATATTCTAGAGCTTACTTGGATCGTGGCGATATTATTAATCGCATGAATATTCCTAATCAATTTTCGGACTTTTCGTTCTCTGCGAGTTTATATTTCGTTCATCTTAAGGCAAACAGTGGTAACAATATACTAACTGGATCAAATTATCATTCATAAAATGAACAAAAATCTAAACGCTTCAAAAAGAATTTCCATATATATGTATCTGATCACGACCATTTTGTTAGCACTTACATACCTATGTATATAAAACTCGATAAAATGTGTGACTGCAGTGTGGCTTAATATAGAAACGACTATATTCGTTTTTTCACGATTTTTTTTCATTTGGACAATAAGAATCGTACATTGTTGTTGCGTAAATAGATACAAATCAAAAAGACGTGTAAGGAACCAAATAGAAAGATTTGTTCATTCGATTTTTTCATAGAACGAGAATTGATCCCCTCTTTGCAAAAAATACACAAATTTAGCTATAGAAGTTCCTAATGGAAACTTGAAACAAAACAACATACTCTCGATTTATATCCCCCAGCATAGCGGATTAATTTTTGAATATATCGCGTTATTCGAAACCATGCAAAACATGTTAATTTAGGGAATTGGTCCAACCAAAAAGACATTAATAATTTCTAATATTGAATTGATAACAGAGATTTAATTTAAAACATAATACTTATAAACCGTAAGTGGTTCACGGCTAAATTATTGATTATCAAGAGCAACCTAGCTCTTTGATTCAGAATATTGAAATTCAAAAATAATATTCCTGGTCGGGTTCATTCTGTATCCTTTCACCTTAGCCAAAAATATCGTAATAATAAGGTCGAAAGATGCGGGCGCAAACTCTGGAGACTACGCAGTTAGACTACTAATGCCCGATTTCTGAACAAAACAGCAATTCGCCAATTAAATAATATTTGATCTCTTTCTTCTTTTATTAAATTGCAATTTCTTTCATAATTATTAAAAATAATAATAAATTATTAAATAACGCTGATAGCGCGACGGGCAGGTGGTAGTTATTCAATTATTGTTATACAAACTATTAATGTTAACTGATTTGTAGTATATTAGGAATAATTTATAAGTGCTTTCAGAGAATTAAATTTATACCTAATTAATTTTAGAATAGTTATTATAAAGCAATAATGTAGATTTTAAATTTAGGAAATTTTTGAAAAACTTGAAACAACTTTCCAGGAAATTAAGCAGTTGGAATGTTTTACATTACAATAAAAATTAAAAACGAGGCACTTTAAATTTAATGTTTTTAATTTTTAAGCTTATCAATTTTTATTTTAATTATAATTTAATTTTTAAATTAACAAATTTATGAAAATGTATTTATTTTTAATTTACATTTTTATAATTAATCACCATCATTTTCGGTACCAACAAAATGTGGTTGGCGGCCAACACACAGAGAGAGAGAGAGAGCGACGCGTTGTCGCTGTAGAGATCGAGAGAAGACTGATTTAAATATTTATTGATTTCTATGTTGTTTATGTTTGTTTTGTTTTTGTGTTATACAGTGTTGGTACTAGGTGTATGTACTAGCTGTGTTTGTTTGCGTCTTTGTGTTCCCGTGCGAGTTGTTTTGTTTTTGTGGTGGCTAACGCATACCTTCAGTCACAAGATTAAAATGCGTGAACCGCCACACAGTAAATGAACTTGAAAATATGTAGTTTTGTGCTAAACTTTACTAAAAATAAACTACTAACAAATTTACTAACTATCAACTACTTAGGTATCTGAAACCGGGGGGATTCTTTGTTAATGTACCCTTCCTTTCCTTCGGTTTGGTTATATGTAAAGATTGTACGGAAGGCCCGGTGTGATCCGGGAGTCTTGCTTTGGCTTGGTCGTACATTCTGATCAATCAATCAATATAAGAATACGTATAATAGAAAGCGGGCAATCTATCGAAACATGCTCGCTCATCTCTAAAGCTAATGCATCTGGGATTAAGATTACGCATCTACTACATTGTGTGGGGTTGACTTTTTTATTTACAAATTAATTAAAACAGCTTTATTTGGTAAACTCTATTTTGCCTAATAGCTCATTCACAATAGAGTATACCAAAAGAAATAGACAGCTAAATTTAACATAAAAACGGAAATTGTCTGTTCCGACTGCTGCGAAGCAACAGAATTAAAGACAAGCTACCAATGGAGACTAAAATAATATTCTATAAATCAATTGTAGCTCCCCATGTAGATTATTGCTCATCTGTTCTATTTATCATGAATCAAACACAATTAACACGTCTGCAAAAAATACAGAATCGATTTATGAGAAGCATTTTAAATGCGGATAATACAACACATATTAAAGACATGCTAGAAAAACTAAGCTGGAAATCAATCAGCCAGAGAATACACTTTAATATGCTAAAACTGTTTTATTTACTTGAAAAGGGGGATCTTCCTAAATATTTAGATAGTTTGCTGTCTACCAACAGAGAAGTCCATAATTATAATACCCAGGAATACTCATTGTAGATTACCAAGGTACGGTAAATCATTTTTTCAACGATCGCTAGGTTATAATGGTGTAAAGTTATATAATTCTTTCAGCAACTATTGTAATCTCAATAACCTTCAAGCGCTAGAGTACGGCCAGTTTACTCAACTATTACACATATTCATTAAAGAAAAAATTAATATTTAGTTATTTAGTAAGATATAAAGCTTAAAGCGAACGGCAATTAAATTATCCTCAATATTACTTAAAATAATTTGGTTTCAGCCTCAAGCATTCCTTTAGAATACCCATTTTAAATCGAATATTTATTGAAACCAGTGTGAGATTTTGTTGTTGTCAAAATTATACCGTGTTGTTGTCAAATTTTGATAAATATTCAAATACATGTAATTTTAGACGCATAACGTCATTTTTAGTGTCATATTTGTATTTATCAGCATTGTTCTAGGATATTGTACAGAGCTTTATGAGCTTGGAAGTTTCGAAAAAGCTTAAACCAAACGGCGATTAAATTATCCTCAATATTACTTAAAATAATTTGGTTTCAGCCACAAGCATTCCTTTAGAATACCCATTTTAAATCCAATATTTATTGAAACCAGTGTGAGATTTTGTTGTTGTCAAAATCATACCGTGTTGTTGTCAAATTATGATAAATATTCAAATACATGTAATTTTAGAGGCATAACGTCATTTTTAGTGTCATATTTGATATTTATCAGCTTTGTTCTAGGATATTGTACAGAGCTTTATGAGCTTGGAAGTTTAGGAAAAGCTTAAAGCAAACGGCGATTAAATTATCCTCAATATTACTTTAAATAATTTGGTTTCAGCCTCAAGCATTCCTTTAGAATACCCATTTTAAATCGAATATTTATTGAAACCAGTGTGAGATTTTGTTGTTGTCAAAATTATACCGTGTTGTTGTCAAATTTTGATAAATATTCAAATACATGTAATTTTAGACGCATAACGTCATTTTTAGTGTCATATTTGTATTTATCAGCATTGTTCTAGGATATTGTACAGAGCTTTATGAGCTTAGAAGTTTCGAAAAAGCTTAAACCAAACGGCGATTAAATTATCCTCAATATTACTTTAAATAATTTGGTTTCAGCCTCAAGCATTCCTTTAGAATACCCATTTTAAATCGAATATTTATTGAAACCAGTGTGAGATTTTGTTGTTGTCAAAATTATACCGTGTTGTTGTCAAATTTTGATAAATATTCAAATACATGTAATTTTAGACGCATAACGTCATTTTTAGTGTCATATTTGTATTTATCAGCATTGTTCTAGGATATTGTACAGAGCTTTATGAGCTTAGAAGTTTCGAAAAAGCTTAAAGCAAACGGCGATTAAATTATCCTCAATATTACTTTAAATAATTTGGTTTCAGCCTCAAGCATTCCTTTAGAATACCCATTTTAAATCGAATATTTATTGAAACCAGTGTGAGATTTTGTTGTTGTCAAAATTATACCGTGTTGTTGTCAAATTTTGATAAATATTCAAATACATGTAATTTTAGACGCATAACGTCATTTTTAGTGTCATATTTGTATTTATCAGCATTGTTCTAGGATATTGTACAGAGCTTTATGAGCTTAGAAGTTTCGAAAAAGCTTAAAGCAAACGGCGATTAAATTATCCTCAATATTACTTTAAATAATTTGGTTTCAGCCTCAAGCATTCCTTTAGAATACCCATTTTAAATCGAATATTTATTGAAACCAGTGTGAGATTTTGTTGTTGTCAAAATTATACCGTGTTGTTGTCAAATTTTGATAAATATTCAAATACATGTAATTTTAGACGCATAACGTCATTTTTAGTGTCATATTTGATATTTATCAGCTTTGTTCTAGGATATTGTACAGAGTTTTATGAGCTTGGAAGTTTCGAAAAAGCTTAAACCAAACGGTGATTAAATTATCCTCAATATTACTTAAAATAATTTGGTTTCAGCCACAAGCATTCCTTTAGAATACCCATTTTAAATCCAATATTTATTGAAACCAGTGTGAGATTTTGCTGTTGTCAAAATCATACCGTGTTGTTGTCAAATTATGATAAATATTCAAATACATGTAATTTTAGAGGCATAACGTCATTTTTAGTGTCATATTTGATATTTATCAGCTTTGTTCTAGGATATTGTACAGAGCTTTATGAGCTTGGAAGTTTAGGAAAAGCTTAAAGCAAACGGCGATTAAATTATCCTCAATATTACTTTAAATAATTTGGTTTCAGCCTCAAGCATTCCTTTAGAATACCCATTTTAAATCGAATATTTATTGAAACCAGTGTGAGATTTTGTTGTTGTCAAAATTATACCGTGTTGTTGTCAAATTTTGATAAATATTCAAATACATGTAATTTTAGACGCATAACGTCATTTTTAGTGTCATATTTGATATTTATCAGCTTTGTTCTAGGATATTGTACAGAGCTTTATGAGCTTGGAAGTTTAGAAAAAGATTAAACCAAACGGCGATTAAATTATCCTCAATATTACTTAAAATAATTTGGTTTCAGCCACAAGCATTGCTTTAGAATACCCATTTTAAATCCAATATTTATTGAAACCAGTGTGAGATTTTGTTGTTGTCAAAATCATACCGTGTTGTTGTCAAATTATGATAAATATTCAAATACATGTAATTTTAGACGCATAACGTCATTTTTAGTGTCATATTTGATATTTATCAGCTTTGTTCTAGGATATTGTACAGAGCTTTATGAGCTTTGTGGTTTAGAAAAAGCTTAAACCAAACGGCGATTAAATTATCCTCAATATAACTTAAAATAATTTGGTTTCAGCCTCAAGCATTCCGTTAGAATACCCATTTTAAATCGAATATTTATTGAAACCAGTGTGAGATTTTGTTGTTGTCAAAATTATACCGTGTTGTTGTCAAATTTTGATAAATATTCAAATACATGTAATTTTAGAGGCATAACGTCATTTTTAGTGTCATATTTGATATTTATCAGCTTTGTTCTAGGATATTGTACAGAGCTTTATGAGCTTGGAAGTTTAGAAAAAGCTTAAACCAAACGGCGATTAAATTATCCTCAATATTACTTAAAATAATTTGGTTTCAGCCACAAGCATTCCTTTAGAATACCCATTTTAAATCCAATATTTATTGAAACCAGTGTGAGATTTTGTTGTTGTCAAAATCATACCGTGTTGTTGTCAAATTATGATAAATATTCAAATATGTACATGTAATTTTAGAGGCATAACGTCATTTTTAGTGTCATATTTGATATTTATCAGCTTTGTTCTAGGATATTGTAAAGAGCTTTATGAGCTTTGTGGTTTAGAAAAAGCTTAAACCAATCGGCGATTAAATTATCCTCAATATTACTTAAAATAATTTGGTTTCAGCCACAAGCATTCCTTTAGAATACCCATTTTAAATCCAATATTTATTGAAACCAGTGTGAGATTTTGCTGTTGTCAAAATCATACCGTGTTGTTGTCAAATTATGATAAATATTCAAATACATGTAATTTTAGAGGCATAACGTCATTTTTAGTGTCATATTTGATATTTATCAGCTTTGTTCTAGGATATTGTACAGAGCTTTATGAGCTTGGAAGTTTAGAAAAAGCTTAAACCAAACGGCGATTAAATTATCCTCAATATTACTTAAAATAATTTGGTTTCAGCCACAAGCATTCCTTTAGAATACCCATTTTAAATCCAATATTTATTGAAACCAGTGTGAGATTTTGTTGTTGTCAAAATCATACCGTGTTGTTGTCAAATTATGATAAATATTCAAATATGTACATGTAATTTTAGAGGCATAACGTCATTTTTAGTGTCATATTTGATTTTTATCAGCTTTGTTCTAGGATATTGTAAAGAGCTTTATGAGCTTTGTGGTTTAGAAAAAGCTTAAACCAATCGGCGATTAAATTATCCTCAATATTACTTAAAATAATTTGGTTTCAGCCTCAAGTATTCCGTTAGAATACCCATTTTAAATCGAATATTTATTGAAACCAGTGTGAGATTTTGTTGTTGTCAAAATTATACCGTGTTGTTGTCAAATTTTGATAAATATTCAAATACATGTAATTTTAGACGCATAACGTCATTTTTAGTGTCATATTTGATATTTATCAGCTTTGTTCTAGGATATTGTACAGAGCTTTATGAGCTTGGAAGTTTAGAAAAAGCTTAAACCAAACGGCGATTAAATTATCCTCAACATTACTTAAAATAATTTGGTTTCAGCCTCAAGCATTCCGTTAGAATACCCATTTTAAATCCAATATTTATTGAAACCAGTGTTAGATTTTGTTGTTGTCAAAATCATACCGTGTTGTTGTCAAATTTTGATAAATATTCAGTAATTTTAGAGGCATAACGTCATTTTTAGTGTCATATTTGATATTTATCAGCTTTGTTCTAGGATATTGTACAGAGCTTTATGAGCTTGGAGGTTTAGAAAAAGCTTAAAGCAAACGGCGATTAAATTATCCTCAATATTACTTAAAATAATTTGGTTTCAGCCTCAAGCATTCCGTTAGAATACTCATTTTAAATCCAATATTTATTGAAGCCAGTGTGAGATTTTGTTGTTGTCAAAATCATACCGTGTTGTTGTCAAATTTTGATAAATATTCAAATACATGTAATTTTAGAGGCATAACGTCATTTTTAGTGTCATATTTGATATTTATCAGCATTGTTCTAGGATATTGTACAGAGCTTGATGAGCTTGGAAGTTTAGGAAAAGCTTAAAGCAAACGGCGATTAAATTATCCTCAATATAACTTAAAATAATTTGGTTTCAGCCTCAAGCATTCCGTTAGAATACTCATTTTAAATCGAATATTTATTGAAGCCAGTGTGAGATTTTGTTGTTGTCAAAATCATACCGTGTTGTTGTCAAATTTTGATAAATATTCAAATACATGTAATTTTAGAGGCATAACGTCATTTTTAGTGTCATATTTGATATTTATCAGCTTTGTTCTAGGATATTGTAAAGAGCTTTATGAGCTTTGTGGTTTAGAAAAAGCTTAAACCAATCGGCGATTAAATTATCCTCAATATTACTTAAAATAATTTGGTTTCAGCCTCAAGCATTCCGTTAGAATACCCATTTTAAATCGAATATTTATTGAAACCAGTGTGAGATTTTGTTGTTGTCAAAATTATACCGTGTTGTTGTCAAATTTTGATAAATATTCAAATACATGTCATTTTAGAGGCATAACGTCATTTTTAGTGTCATATTTGATATTTATCAGCTTTGTTCTAGGATATTGTACAGAGATTTATGAGCTTGGAAGTTTAGAAAAAGCTTAAAGCAAACGGCGATTAAATTATCCTCAATATTACTTAAAATAATTTGGTTTCAGCCTCAAGCATTCCGTTAGAATACCCATTTAAATCGAATATTTATTGAAACCAGTGTGAGATTTTGTTGTTGTCAAAATTATACCGTGTTGTTGTCAAATTTTGATAAATATTCAAATACATGTAATTTTAGACGCATAACGTCATTTTTAGTGTCATATTTGATATTTATCAGCATTGTTCTAGGATATTGTACAGAGCTTTATGAGCTTGGAAGTTTCGAAAAAGCTTAAACCAAACGGCGATTAAATTATCCTCAATATTACTTAAAATAATTTGGTTTCAGCCTCAAGCATTCCGTTAGAATACTCATTTTAAATCCAATATTTATTGAAGCCAGTGTGAGATTTTGTTGTTGTCAAAATTATACCGTGTTGTTGTCAAATTTTGATAAATATTCAAATACATGTAATTTTAGAGGCATAACGTCATTTTTAGTGTCATATTTGATATTTATCAGCATTGTTCTAGGATATTGTACAGTGCTTGATGAGCTTGGAAGTTTAGGAAAAGCTTAAAGCAAACGGCGATTAAATTATCAGCAATATTACTTAAAATAATTTGGTTTCAGCCTCAAGCATTCCGTTAGAATACTCATTTTAAATCCAATATTTATTGAAGCCAGTGTGAGATTTTGTTGTTGTCAAAATCATACCGTGTTGTTGTCAAATTTTGATAAATATTCAAATACATGTCATTTTAGAGGCATAACGTCATTTTTAGTGTCATATTTGATATTTATCAGCGTTGTTCTAGGATATTGTACAGAGATTTATAAGCTTGGAAGTTTAGGAAAAGCTTAAAGCAAACGGCGATTAAATTATCCTGAATATTACTTGAAATAATTTGGTTTCAGCCTCAAGCATTCCGTTAGAATACCCATTTTAAATCGAATATTTATTGAAACCAGTGTGAGATTTTGTTGTTGTCAAAATTATACCGTGTTGTTGTCAAATTTTGATAAATATTCAAATACATGTAATTTTAGAGGCATAACGTCTTTTTAGTGTCATATTTGATATTTATCAGCATTGTTCTAGGATATTGTACAGAGCTTTATGAGCTTGGAAGTTTAGAAAAATCTTAAAGCAAACGGCGATTAAATTATCCTCAATATTACTTAAAATAATTTGGTTTCAGCCTCAAGCATTCCGTTAGAATACCCATTTTAAATAGAATATTTATTGAAACCAGTGTGAGATTTTGTTGTTGTCAAAATTATACCGTGTTGTTGTCAAATTTTGATAATTATTCAAATACATGTCATTTTAGAGGCATAACGTCATTTTTAGTGTCATATTTTATATTTATCAGCATTGTTCTAGGATATTGTACAGAGCTTTATGAGCTTGGAAGTTTAGAAAAAGCTTAAACCAAACGGCGATTAAATTATCCTCAATATTACTTAAAATAATTTGGTTTCAGCCTCAAGCATTCCGTTAGAATACCCATTTTAAATCCAATATTTATTGAAACCAGTGTGAGATTTTGTTGTTGTCAAAATCATACCGTGTTGTTGTCAAATTTTGATAAATATTCAAATACATGTAATTTTAGAGGCATAACGTCATTTTTAGTGTGATATTTGATATTTATCAGCTATGTTCTAGGATATTGTACAGAGATTTATGAGCTTGGAAGTTTAGGAAAAGCTTAAAGCAAACTGCGATTAAATTATCCTCAATATTACTTAAAATAATTTGGTTTCAGCCTCAAGCATTCCGTTAGAATACCCATTTTAAATCCAATATTTATTGAAACCAGTGTGAGATTTTGTTGTTGTCAAAATCATACCGTGTTGTTGTCAAATTTTGATAAATATTCAATCATACATACAATTCATACATGTAATTTTAGAGGCATAACGTCATTTTTAGTGTCGTATTTGATATTTATCAGCTTTGTTCTAGGATATTGTACAGAGCTTTATGAGCTTGGAAGTTTAGGAAAAGCTTAAAGCAAACGGCGATTAAATTATCCTCAATATTACTTAAAATAATTTGGTTTCAGCCTCAAGCATTCCGTTAGAATACCCATTTTAAATCCAATATTTATTGAAACCAGTGTGAGATTTTGTTGTTGTCAAAATCATACCGTGTTGTTGTCAAATTTTGATAAATATTCAAATACATGTAATTTTAGAGGCATAACGTCATTTTTAGTGTGATATTTGATATTTATCAGCGTTGTTCTAGGATATTGTACAGAGATTTATGAGCTTGGAAGTTTAGGAAAAGCTTAAACCAAACGGCGATTAAATTATCCTCAATATTACTTAAAATAATTTGGTTTCAGCCTCAAGCATTCCGTTAGAATACCCATTTTAAATCGATTATTTATTGAAACCAGTGTGAGATTTTGTTGTTGTCAAATTATACCGTGTTGTTGTCAAATTTTGATAAATATTCAAATACATGTCATTTTAGAGACATAACGTAATTTTTAGTGTCATATTTGATATTTATCAGCTTTGTTCTAGGATATTGTACAGAGCTTTATGAGCTTGGAAGTTTAGGAAAAGCTTAAACCAAACGGCGATTAAATTATCCTCAATATTACTTAAAATAATTTGGTTTCAGCCTCAAGCATTCCGTTAGAATACCCATTTTAAATCGATTATTTATTGAAACCAGTGTGAGATTTTGTTGTTGTCAAAATTATACCGTGTTGTTGTCAAATTTTGATAAATATTCAAATACATGTCATTTTAGAGACATAACGTAATTTTTAGTGTCATATTTGATATTTATCAGCTTTGTTCTAGGATATTGTACAGAGCTTTATGAGCTTGGAAGTTTAGGAAAAGCTTAAAGCAAACGGCGATTAAATTATCCTCAATATTACTTAAAATAATTTGGTTTCAGCCTCAAGCATTCCGTTAGAATACTCATTTTAAATCCAATATTTATTGAAACCAGTGTGAGATTTTGTTGTTGTCAAAATTATACCGTGTTGTTGTCAAATTTTGATAAATATTCAAATACATGTCATTTTAGAGGCATAACGTCATTTTTAGTGTCATATTTGATATTTATCAGCTTTGTTCTAGTATATTGTACAGAGCTTTATGATCTTGGAAGTTTAGAAAAAGCTTAAAGCAAACGGCGATTAAATTATCCTCAATATTACTTAAAATAATTTGGTTTCAGCCTCAAACATTCCGTTAGAATACCCATTTTAAATCGAATATTTATTGAAACCAGTGTGAGATTTTGTTGTTGTCAAAATTATACCGTGTTGTTGTCAAATTTTGATAAATATTCAAATACATGTAATTTTAGACGCATAACGTCATTTTTAGTGTCATATTTGATATTTATCAGCATTGTTCTAGGATATTGTACAGAGCTTTATGAGCTTGGAAGTTTCGAAAAAGCTTAAACCAAACGGCGATTAAATTATCCTCAATATTACTTAAAATAATTTGGTTTCAGCCTCAAGCATTCCGTTAGAATACTCATTTTAAATCCAATATTTATTGAAGCCAGTGTGAGATTTTGTTGTTGTCAAAATTATACCGTGTTGTTGTCAAATTTTGATAAATATTCAAATACATGTAATTTTAGAGGCATAACGTCATTTTTAGTGTCATATTTTATATTTATCAGCATTGTTCTAGGATATTGTACAGAGCTTGATGAGCTTGGAAGTTTAGGAAAAGCTTAAAGCAAACGGCGATTAAATTATCAGCAATATTACTTAAAATAATTTGGTTTCAGCCTCAAGCATTCCGTTAGAATACTCATTTTAAATCCAATATTTATTGAAGCCAGTGTGAGATTTTGTTGTTGTCAAAATCATACCGTGTTGTTGTCAAATTTTGATAAATATTCAAATACATGTCATTTTAGAGGCATAACGTCATTTTTAGTGTCATATTTGATATTTATCAGCGTTGTTCTAGGATATTGTACAGAGATTTATAAGCTTGGAAGTTTAGGAAAAGCTTAAAGCAAACGGCGATTAAATTATCCTCAATATTACTTGAAATAATTTGGTTTCAGCCTCAAGCATTCCGTTAGAATACCCATTTCAAATCGAATATTTATTGAAACCATTGTGAGATTTTGTTGTTGTCAAAATTATACCGTGTTGTTGTCAAATTTTGATAAATATTCAAATACATGTAATTTTAGAGGCATAACGTCTTTTTAGTGTCATATTTGATATTTATCTGCTTTGTTCTAGGATATTGTACAGAGCTTTATGAGCTTGGAAGTTTAGAAAAAGCTTAAAGCAAACGGCGATTAAATTATCCTCAATATTACTTAAAATAATTTGGTTTCAGCCTCAAGCATTCCGTTAGAATACCCATTTTAAATAGAATATTTATTGAAACCAGTGTGAGATTTTGTTGTTGTCAAAATTATACCGTGTTGTTGTCAAATTTTGATAATTATTCAAATACATGTCATTTTAGAGGCATAACGTCATTTTTAGTGTCATATTTTATATTTATCAGCATTGTTCTAGGATATTGTACAGAGCTTTATGAGCTTGGAAGTTTAGAAAAAGCTTAAACCAAACGGCGATTAAATTATCCTCAATATTACTTAAAATAATTTGGTTTCAGCCTCAAGCATTCCGTTAGAATACCCATTTTAAATCCAATATTTATTGAAACCAGTGTGAGATTTTGTTGTTGTCAAAATCATACCGTGTTGTTGTCAAATTTTGATAAATATTCAAATACATGTAATTTTAGAGGCATAACGTCATTTTTAGTGTGATATTTGATATTTATCAGCTTTGTTCTAGGATATTGTACAGAGATTTATGAGCTTGGAAGTTTAGGAAAAGCTTAAAGCAAACTGCGATTAAATTATCCTCAATATTACTTAAAATAATTTGGTTTCAGCCTCAAGCATTCCGTTAGAATACCCATTTTAAATCCAATATTTATTGAAACCAGTGTGAGATTTTGTTGTTGTCAAAATCATACCGTGTTGTTGTCAAATTTTGATAAATATTCAACCATACATACAATTCATACATGTAATTTTAGAGGCATAACGTCATTTTTAGTGTCGTATTTGATATTTATCAGCTTTGTTCTAGGATATTGTACAGAGCTTTATGAGCTTGGAAGTTTAGGAAAAGCTTAAAGCAAACGGCGATTAAATTATCCTCAATATTACTTAAAATAATTTGGTTTCAGCCTCAAGCATTCCGTTAGAATACCCATTTTAAATCCAATATTTATTGAAACCAGTGTGAGATTTTGTTGTTGTCAAAATCATACCGTGTTGTTGTCAAATTTTGATAAATATTCAAATACATGTAATTTTAGAGGCATAACGTCATTTTTAGTGTGATATTTGATATTTATCAGCGTTGTTCTAGGATATTGTACAGAGATTTATGAGCTTGGAAGTTTAGGAAAAGCTTAAACCAAACGGCGATTAAATTATCCTCAATATTACTTAAAATAATTTGGTTTCAGCCTCAAGCATTCCGTTAGAATACCCATTTTAAATCGATTATTTATTGAAACCAGTGTGAGATTTTGTTGTTGTCAAAATTATACCGTGTTGTTGTCAAATTTTGATAAATATTCAAATACATGTCATTTTAGAGACATAACGTCATTTTTAGTGTCATATTTGATATTTATCAGCTTTGTTCTAGGATATTGTACAGAGCTTTATGAGCTTGGAAGTTTAGGAAAAGCTTAAAGCAAACGGCGATTAAATTATCCTCAATATTACTTAAAATAATTTGGTTTCAGCCTCAAGCATTCCGTTAGAATACTCATTTTAAATCCAATATTTATTGAAACCAGTGTGAGATTTTGTTGTTGTCAAAATTATACCGTGTTGTTGTCAAATTTTGATAAATATTCAAATACATGTAATTTTAGACGCATAACGTCATTTTTAGTGTCATATTTGATATTTATCAGCTTTGTTCTAGGATATTGTACAGAGCTTTATGAGCTTGGAAGTTTAGAAAAAGCTTAAATCAAACGGCGATTAAATTATCCTCAATATTACTTAAAATAATTTGGTTTCAGCCTCAAGCATTCCGTTAGAATACCCATTTTAAATCGAATATTTATTAATAAGATTCTTTCGGCTTTTTATAGACACAATATATTAATAATAATGGCATTCACAACATTTTCGACTTGTCAATCAGAAAAATGAAGAGGCCAATCATTTATAATATATCTACCAAAAAAAGTAGAAATATCAAAATCCCCCCCGTACTTTAACCCCAGAATTAACACAAAATGTATTTTGACTCTAAAAAAGAAAACCTTTCCTTGCGTCACTCCATGTTGTAGTGGTATATGAATTAGAAAAGATATCACTAATCGTAATTATTTTTACACTGAACTTTTTTTTTATATCACAACTGTATATTAAAAAAGATACATATTTAATTTTATTCTTTAATGCGATCTGATCTGTATGTACCCTATGAAAGCAAAAATCGGACTGTGATGAGAACTAGGTACCTAATACGAAAAACGTACTCGGTTTTTTTTTTTTAATAAAATTTGCGGTATTTTCATAAACTACTACCACAGATAAGAATATCAGATGTTTCAAGCCGAACAAGTTTATAGCAATTCATTCTGGAACTCAAAACCTGAAACTCAAACCAATTTAAATTATTTTTAGTGAGGTTCCATTTAACATTTAATAGAAGAAAGACAGTTAATAGAGATACATTTTAATAAGCTCATTATTTTTTAGCCGATTTCGCCCATTTTTGTTGTAAAAAGTTGCAACTACAATTTTTGTTTTAATAATTTAACTTTAAAATTTAATATAACCAATAAAATTGTTCAATAAAAACAAATATTTGTTCAAAAATATTTATATTTATTTACGATAGATGGTATTACGTGAATCATTTTTGTATTATTTTGAGTCCAAGATAAAATATTACAGACACATTTAATATTGGGTTCCAGTTCAAAAAACCGCAAAATCATTCTGGCTTGGTTCATCTGATATTCTTATCTGTGCTACTACTCTAAGGTAATCGGAATCGTTAACTTGCAAAGAAGAACTCTAACTTAATTATTTTTTTAAAATAACAGAAATTGAGGTTTATCTGTAAATTGTTGACAGTCTTAACATTTATAATCACGATTTAATCACGAATTGTAAGAATTTCGTGATTCAGGCTTAGTGTGAATATGATTGTAGAAAAAGAATTAAAAGATAAAATGCTGCTGCAATTTTACATGTCTGGTGGGAAATTAGAAATTGTAGCATTGTGCGACTAAATTTTGCTATAAAAAAATACAATAACCGGTTTTTTTCTTGTTTCAGGTAATTTCAAACCATATTCTTGACCTAGCCCAGAGTTAATATTGGTAACTGGAATTATTGTTCTTAAACCTTTTTAGCATTTTAGAGTTTTAAAAAAATTTACAATTTCCTACATATTTATAAAGTCTGGGTCGAATTGTAAAAATTATGAAAATTTTACCTAAAATAGGATAGACGTTTTCGAATATCTGAAAGTTTGAAATATTAGCGTATGATGTAGCAAAGTATTTATAAGATGAATAAAATGATAATTTGTTATACTTTAGAAAACATTTTATTTGAACAATATGTAGCTAACTTCAATTTTAGCTAATCGCATTTCATTACACAGATTAGCTAATAGGTAAGCTAAACTCATTTTGTTAAATCGTAGTGAATCAAGGGTATTAGTATTAGTTATTTCAAAAAAGAAATGATCGTATCGCTTCTGAGTTCAACTCAAAATTAAAGTTGAATTTACACACGAACGTGCAAAAGATAAAAATTAATTTTGAAAAATCACAATTCGTTGTGGTATTTTTCGCTCAATGAATATTTTCGGTCTTAAAGCCTATAATAAATTGAACAAAAAAGTGCTGACGGAATAAATTTAAAAAAAATGTCTGCGGATTAACATATTTAGGACAAATAAAAATTAAACCGCCTTTAAGCCACTTTATAAAACCAAAACCTCATTAATATAAGTTTTTCAAACAATCTTATACGCATATAAAAGAATATGAAGTCAAAAACTGAATAAATTAAATCAAATTTATTCCATTAATAATTTAAATATTAACATCAATATTTTTAATAAAAAATTCAATTTTTTTCTCATTTCAGATAATATTCGATGGATTTAATGTTGGCCGATTTGATGAAGGCTTAATAGATACAGATGGTGAAATTGAGTCTAGTTTAAGTCCTGTAGGTGAATTGCCAGGATGTCCGGAAGGTTTTATGCAGGTATGTTGTACACTTATATATACGTATATTTCCTTATTATTAACAATAAAAATATTTATTGTTTATTATTTTGGCATAGCAATCATCATTTATAATAATGTGTTATAATGATAATTGATGACCTCTGAAGAAATATTTCAAAATATAATGAGGAATCATTAATCTAAATAAGAGCCGAAACTGAAAACAGAATAAAGGAAACCTACAAAAAAAAATAAGAAAATCACCATTACATGGGCAAGAAAAAAATCTCGACTTTTTTTTTAGTTGTTTGCACGTACATATCCATATATAAAACAAGGTCATGTATGTAGGTTGGTTCGGTAAATGTATTCTATTGATTTTCTTTTGTGTTATAGAAGATGTTCACATTAGATAAGAAAAACTATATATAGAAAGAAATAACAAAAAATTTAGTTTTAGATTATTTCGTTGATTTGTTATAAACTTTGAATTGTAACAAGTTTTATCATTGTACCGTGTCGAAAAGTTGTTGATATACTGGAATTTCTCAATTAATCATCTTTCTTGATTATTTATATGGAGTTTCATACGGCTTTCCTTTTTTTCCATAAAATATTTTCTTCACCCCAAATTAAAAATATTTATTAAAACTAGTTACAAAATAATTTCATAAAAAGTAGATTAATGTTTTAATTTAATTCTAAACAAAACAAAAAAAAAACTACAAATTGAATCCCTAAAAAAACTAAGAAATACACAAAACAAAATTTCGTAATTTCCTATTATGTACATTCAAGAAAAACACATTTTTATAAAATTAAATAACTTTTTAATTATAATTAGAAGTTGTACGGAAAACTTCCATCCTATTGTTGTTTTCTTTTGAAATACTGTATAAAATATAAATTAAAAATGATTCTTGATAAACAATATAACATTGCTGTTGCTTCCTTATTTTTTCTACAATTCATTCATTCATTTCTCTAAATTTTAATTAACAAATTTTTGACAAATTAAAAAACCTTTATGGCTGATAATTGTGAAGTAGAAGTAAGAAACTTCCGCAGAAAAATAATAATTAAGAAAAACAATGACTAATGAAACAAAATTTTTTTCTGCTGATTTTGAACCATTAAAAGGAATAGACTTTCTATCGGATAATTTTACTGAAAGGAAAATGGATAATAAAATATTATGCATTCGTTCGTATAAGTCGAAACACAAATTTTAAATTTCATCTTATATCATTGTTTAGCAATATCCGTGCGACTGCCTCTTGTTAGAGAATATAGTGCGTCTTTCTAGAGTCACCTTTCTCAATTAGGAGGTAGTATCCTATTTCGCGGCCAATCAGAAAAACATTTTTGTTTCTAATTAAGATTCATATTAGAAATAATACAACAGCTATACGGATAAAAATTGTCATAATCCGGACAATTCGAGTATACTTATAACAATGTATATGGCCTTCCATTGAACTGAATGACTGAATGAAAATTAGGATTTCACTTCATTGTTTTAAATTTATCGATTCTAATGCTGCATTTATTTCGATTTGTAATCAGTATCTGAGCAAAATCCAAATAGTTGTTGATGTTGAAATTTAGTACCAATTATTGATGATATTGATGCAAATGTGAACGCAAAACAATCGAAATTCTAAGACACTTTATACAAGAAACAGTTTCCAATTTACGGTCACAAATTTTATAGTCGAAAGATTTTTTTTATTTTATTTATTTATTTAAAAAAGTACAATCCATGGATAGTTAGAAGCCAATATTTATTAGTAAAAGAAGAAAATATTATCATATTATAAAGGTAAACTTGATGAAAATTAAGAAATTAAAAATTTGCTACACTTGAAAATGGATTCAATCATCCACATTTCAGCCGCTAAACAAAAATGTTTTTAATCCAGATGTGAATGGTTTGAGTTTTCTACAAATTTTCAACTCAACTGATAGGTTATTGAATATTTTAGTAGCCAAAATTAAAAATAAATTTTGAAAATTGATTGGAGTACACTTTTGTAGCTTAGTACGCTGATCATTTCTCAAATTGTAACCAGTACTGATATTTAATTTATAAATTTTTATAATGAAAAAAGTCTTCATAGTTTTGTACAATGTACACATATAAATGTCTTAATGGAGACATCTGCGACTCCTAAAATAAAGGCCATGATGAAGATAAACGAGGAAAATTATGCATAACTCTTATAATTTGTTTTTGGGCTATGATAAGGGGATAAATTCTTGCATAGTAGGTCCCACTCCAGCAGACTAGTCCATATGATAATTTCGAATCTACAATAGCAAAATTAATATTTTTTAAAACTACTACAGGGCATACGTAAGGTGTACATTTTACAGATCACTAAATCTAGATATTTGCGGAGAGATTCAATATGGTCATTCCATAGCATCGTGTTATCAATGGATAGGCCGATATATTTAAAAGATTTAACGAATTTAACTTTAAAACAAGTTCCAATACAAGCAACTTGGTCACAATGATCATCATGATAAACAATGTCCGGATCAATGACAGCATTGTTATTTAATTTGAAAAACAAACCTTTAGTTTTATTGCTGAAAACCTTAGAATGAGCATGGCACCATTTCTTTACTAAGCATAAGTCCGACTTCATATTTTGAATATTTATACTAGGGTGATTATATAGAAATCTAAGATCATCAGCGTAAGCCATCAACCTAGAGTTAAAATTTATTTGGGAAATATAGTTTAAATAAATTACAAATATTAGTCGATTGACCTGCGTTACACCGCATAATTAATGTTGATGCCTTGACTCAAAGCATCATTGATTTTAACAACCTGTGACCGACCAGACAAATATGATTGAACCCACTGCAACGTAACACCACGTAAACCAGCATAGAAAAGTTTTTGCAGTAAAAGATCATGGTGTACCATATCAAATGCCTTCGTTAAATCTACAAAAATAGCACCAATCAAATTTCTTTGATCCGGACCTTTATACAGAAAATTTGTGAATTCCAATAAAGAATTTTTCGTACTTCCAGATTTTCTAAATCCATTCTGGTTATTATGTAAAAATTTAGTTTTATTCAAGAAACTGTTGATTCTGGAATGTGCTAGCTTCTCAATAATTTTACCAAATACAGAGGGCAATGTTATCAGATAATAATTTACAATATTTTTTTTGTAAAAAGTATTTCAGGACTAGATGAGACGGCTCATAGTAACATCAGAAATAGATTGGTAAATGTGTTGACGAACTTCAAAACAAACAATTTTTTGGGTAAAAGATTTGTGAGTATTGAAGAGGTCCAACTGATTCGAGGGGCTCAAAAGGCAAAGAAATTTTTGAATGAGCACCCCGAATTGTATGTGTTGAAAGCTGACAAGGGTAACATAACGGTACTTATGCCAAAAATTGAATATGTAGAAAAAATGGAGTTACTCTTGTCGGACAACAACACGTACAGTGTAATCCGGAAAGTTGGTATTTCTTCAATGCAATCTAAATTAAATGTAATAATTTGCTCGTGGGAACGTTTAGAAAAAATTGAGAACAATTTGGCAAAATTTCTTAAAAATTATCATGGTACGACCCCACGAATGTATGGTCTACCAAAAGTACACAAAATTGGTATTCCCTTGAGACCAATTGTAAGCTATTTAGGTTCGCCTTTATACAATTTATCCAAATTTTTGTCTAACATTTTGAATCATTATGTGGGAAATAACTTTTCGGCTGTAAAAAACGCGGAAGATTTTAGAAATAAAATTAAAAATGTGTCTCTACCAACAGGTTATATATTAGTGTCGTTAGATGTGGTCTCGTTGTTTACAAACGTTGACTCATCTTTGGTAATAATTTTGGTTAAAAAATGGTGGAATAGCATAAAAGCATATAGTAACACAAGTTTGGAGTCGGAACAATTTGTAGAAGGGTTGAAATTTGTGTTAGATCATACTGAATTTAGTTTCGGGGGAAGATGTTTTAGGCAAGTGTTTGGTTCACCGATGGGTTCGCCAGTTAGTCCAACAGTGGCTAACCTAGTAATGGAACACGTTGAAACCGAAGTGTTAAAAACATCTTCCGTCAAACCTATCTTCTTTTACCGGTACGTGGATGATATTATTGCAGCTATTCCAAGTTCGGAAATTGATAATTTTTTGGATTCATTTAATAGTTTTACCCCGCGAATTAAATTTACATGTGAAATTGAAAATCAAGGTCGTTTAGCCTTTCTGGATACTATGGTAATACGTAATGAGGATGGAAGTTTAACTACAGATTTATATCATAAAAAAACTTGGTCGGGTCGGTATCTAAATTATAACTCGTGGCTTCCATCATCTTACAAAAATAATACAGTGTTTCTGTTGGCTGAAAAAATTTTGAGATTATCGGATGAGGGTTTTCATGCCGAAAATTTCAAAATTTTAAGTAATGTTCTAACTCAAAATGGCTATCCAAGAGGGGTAGTGACTAGAGGAATTAGAAAGGCTATCGACAAACATAGTAATTCGGGAAATATTTTGGAAAATACGCGCGTAAATCCAAATTTAATCGTTGAAAATAATCGCAAACTTTACATTTCGATCCCATATGTTAAAATTCTTTTCGAAAAAATAAAATTTCTTTTACAAAATTATGATATACAACTTGTTGGTAGAGCATTTCACAGTTTGGACATGACTTTATTCACTAAATTAAAAGACAAAATTCCCATAGAGTTACAATCAAATCTAATATATAAATTAAAATGTTCGTGTGGAAAAGAGTATATCGGTCAAACTAAACAAAATTTTAAAAAACGAATTCGTCAACATATTTATGATTCTACGTATGAGTTTAAACCGTCACACAGTGCGTTATCGAATCATCTGCGTGGAAGTAACCACTCGTTATCTATAGATGACGCTAGGATACTTGATAGGGAGCAAAATCTCAATAAAAGGTTAATTTTGGAAAGCATTTACATCAAAAAAGAACAAAATTTATCTCAAAATTTATTAAATATCCAGGAAGTTTCAAAATATTTGTTAAATTATTACGACAACATTTTGTAGATTTTCTTAAAAAATTTTTTGTCACTCAAATTGTATAACTTTAAAAATTTTTTCGGTTAAACTGAGTAATTCGTAAATTTTAATTTGAACTCTAGTTACATTAGGAAAACATTCGTTATTAAAAAATAAAATTTTCTTTCAAATTGTGTAGTAAAAATTATGCCCCTGAGAATGACGGAATGTACCGTCGAAACGTCGGGTTTTTATTAAATAATTAATAAAAATAAATAAAACATTAAGTTATAAACCAAAGAAAATTATTTTATTTTTTTATTGCCTTTTTTAATATTGGAATAACACAGCTTCTTTTAATTTAAGAGGAAAAAAACTGCAATTTACAATATAATATGTAAATACATCCACTATATAGAGCGAAATTGTTCTAACTAAGAAATTACTAATCCAATCATTACCTGTCAACCCAGTCAGGGTAGTTTCCTTCAAATAAAGGACATTTAAATATCTCGGATATGGCAAGTTTATCATTTACTGCGGAATTATCATCCATTACGAGTTCCACAATCAAATCTTTCGTATGCTCCTCATTTAAAACCTCGTTTCATGATTAAGCTCTTTATTTAAAACTTTGAACTTCAATAACAAGTTAGTATGTCTGGGATTTTTAAATAATTTTTTAGATAAACCATTTTTCAACTTAAATTTTTTAAGTAGAATTGCTGATATCCAAGGCTTTAATCTCTTTGTCCTTATAGCTTTTATTACGTGCCTTGAAGTATTATTATCAATACATTGCCTTAACCGTGCAATAAAATAATCAAACGACATAGATACATTAGTTTCGGAATATACATTGAGCCAGCATTCCACATTCAACTCAACAAATAAATTTGCATAATTTATAAAGGAGACGTAAAGTTTCAATTTTGGCAGTAAATGAATATTGAACAGTAATATGCAGATCATAAATTGTTTCGTTATTGCTTAATTAAAACACTTTGTCCAGTTTCTGTTTTCTTAGTATTTATGGTATTTATTTAATTAATTTATATTTTGCCACATTGGCATCATCAAAATATAATAATTATAAAATTAACGATTCATTAAATTATTTTATTAACTAAATATTAATAAATAATAGTAATAAAAATAAAAATAAAAAACTAGCGTTATTTTTTAGAACAACAATTTTTGTGAATGATCAGTCGAATGAATAAAATCCACTGGCCCTATATCTAGCATTACATTTACCGTATATGGTATATCCCGCGATTTTATAATTTTCAAGTTAAAAAAAAACCTAAGTATTGAAATCCTGTCAAAAATGACGAAAAATTTGGTTGGTCCAAAACCACTTTTCTCGTCGTTTTGAAAGTCCCTGAGTCCGAAAAAGCAACAAAAAAAAAAATGTCCGTCCGTCTGTCTGGATGTCTGGATGTCTGTACCAGTGGTATCTCGAGAACGGCTTGTCCGATTTGGATTTTTTTTTCGCCAATCTGTTTCTATGGTCAAGGCGGAGAATTGAAAAGCTTTTGTAGACTGTACGTCAAGAGGGTGGCATACGAATTGACCCAAAATACCTGGTTTTATAAATACACTGCGCCAATTAAAAAACGGAACAGAAATTTTCTTCAAAAAAATACCCAGATTTGAACGCTTGTATCTTGGTTAAACAACACCTTTCAAAAAAAAATTTTTGTTTCTAGTTGGAGGAAATTTTGTTTTCTTTTCGATACTGGAAACCGTTTTATTTTATTTTGTTTTTTTTATGACTTTTTTGAGTAAAACAAAAGGTGTCTAAAAAAAAAAAAAATTTGGTGCTGTTTGAAACTGTAAACGAACTTGCTCGATAATTCATTCAATAATTCAAATCTGCCATTTTATAGAGAATTTAGAAACCTTGCAAAATGACACTAGGAAAATTTCTGTGCTACCACCCCTTGTCGAGTTATTGAAGTTTTTGTCTGTTAAAGTTTTAGTGTTAAAGTGACTTAACATTTTATCGTAGAGTGCTAAGTTTACAAGAAAAAAAAATTTACTTCTACGCTTTTTGATACGTTTTCTCTAAAACTTTAATAACTCGACAAGGAGTGGCCGCACAGAAATTTTCCTAGTATCATTTTGCAAGGTATCTAAATTCTCTATATATAATGGCAGATTTGGATTTTTGAATGAAATATCGAGCAAGTTCGTTTACAGTTTCAAACAGCAGCAAATTTTTTTTTTTTTTAGACACCTTTTGTTTTACTCAAAAAAATCATAAAAAAACAAAATGAAATAAAACGGTTTCCAGTATCGAAAAGAAAACAAAATTTCCTTCAACTAGAAACAAAAATTTTTTTTTTGAAAGGTGTTGTTTAACCAAGATACAAGCGTTCAAATCTGGGTATTTTTTTGAAGAAAATTTCTGATCCGTTTTTTAATTGGCGCAGTGTATTTACGATTTTTTTATATAATATGCTGGTTTGATTATTGAATTGGGAATTGATTTGAAGGTTAAGTTAGGGGTCAATTTGCGGGTTGAGTTGAAGTTGAGTTGGAGTTGAGTTGGGGTTGCATTAGGATGTAGTGATTAGTTAACAAATTTTTTATATGACGGAACTTGTCTATTTCTCAACCGATTATTATGAAATTTGACATGTGCGTTGAAAATAGGATTCTAAAATGATTTTTGGATGAAGTTTTGGAATATGGCCAAGTATGATGGAACTTGCCCATTTCTCAACCGATTTTGATGAAATTTGACATGTGTATTGGAAATGGGAGTCTAAAATTAGTTTTGGGTGAAGTTCGGGAATATGGCCAGGATGGATCTTCAAACATCAACTGCCACATGCAATAATAAAAAATGGTTGTATTTTTCATTTGATAATACATTGCGCAATACAAATGTGGAAGCATACAGTAAAAAACATCTATATTCTGTACCTTTAAAATATGACAATTGTGATAAAGGTCTTAGTTTGCGTTGAAACTCTTTTGGCTGCGTGGTCGAAATAGCTTTTAAGCGAGAGGAAATTTTTTCTATTTGTCTTGATGGTAAGAGAGATTCAGTTGTACCCATCACCCACATACGCAAAAACCTTTTAACTACTCCTAAGCAAACAACGTGGAGATAGTCATATGGAAATTGTGCTACCATATTTATGGGTAACTCTTCTAAAATCGATGTTGTATTATGATGGTTTTCATCTAATTTGCTTCGAAAGGAATTATCTGTTCTTCTAGTTGCTCCGTTTTCGGGAAAAGTCATTCTATTTTTGATGTGTTCTCCTTCTTGAGTACATCTGTTGCATCCAAAATATGCTGCGTGAGACTTTATTCCCAACACAATACACCTGGCTGGTGTGTCGCAAATAAAATTTTAATTTTAATTTTAATGGGGCTATTATTATAAGTAAAATTGCAGCATATATCTTTTAATTCATCAAAAAATGCTCGTAGAAACTGGTTAAAGTCATGAGGTTTATTGAATCCATGATAAATTCCCACGACGAAAATACTTTTACTTATTGATGATTGCCCCAATATTAGCCAAAAACAACTATTGGAACTCTTACTAATCGGCAAGCCATCAATATTGAAATCTAGTGAGATCTCTATCGGCAAATGGTACATGTTTGCTAAAATGTTGTCCAATGCGATACTAATTCCTATATGGACGTATCTTCCTGGATTTATATCGATAATTGTTTTACTTTTCGGTGTATTTAAGACCGTTCGACTGTCGATTGGCATTCTGGGATATACATGTGATTTAAAAAATTTCAATAGTTCATTAACTGCTGTCATTTTGATATTATTTTTTAACGCCCATGTTTTTAGAAACATTAATAATTCTTCAATATCCGGTTTTTCTAAACTATCAGTATTGTTTTCAATTTCATCCCTTAGATCAAACCGATCGTTATAATTATTGTCGTAGTGAAAAAGATATTCTTCATCTTCGCTAATAAAATTAGTTTCTTCATACTGTGTATCATCATCATATTTAAGATTTTGGAGCTTCCGCTGATCTCATGATTTAGCCCATCATTCAGGTTATTTTGATATGCGAGAGTTTGAAGGCAGTTGGAAGTACGACTTTTCTCTTTAGATATACGACGCTTTAAAGAATTACGCTTAAGCTCGAATAATAATTTTCTATTCCCAGGCATTAATAAGATTATCAAAAGGAAAATATATATAAAGGCTAAAATTAAAACACAAAATAGAACTATTACAAATTCAGATTTTTCTAAACTAAATATTGAAGTATAAAAATTGTACCTAATTATAATTTTTGTGCACGGTGATTATTAAACAATGGCAGTGGCAAATTTTAATTTATTATTTTATACATTTTTTTCTCAGTGACACTATTTTAATTTTATAATTCCCCACAAATTAGAACTGAACGCAGATGAATTAATATACCAACACAAAAATGTTTGGTTTGAGAATCGCAAATGCAGTTAAATATAACTAAATTTAAAATTTAGAATATAACTTAAAATTTAAAATATAACTAAATTTAATTATGTATTGTAATTTATAAATCTACAAACTTTACTATTCAGTCGGGTTTAAAAACGTTTCTATAACGATGCACGAATATTCAAAAATTGTTGGATAGAATATAATACAATTCACGTACCAACCATGTGTTTGCACTTAACAAAATAGGTTATGTTTTATAACCATGAATGTGCCACACAATTATAATTTAGTCACAATATTTTGAATTACTACTAAAAATATATACATATATCAAATATACTTACATTTATATCACAATATCAATAATATATCACTATGTAATAATATAAACTACAAAATCACTGGTTTCTTAAAAATTAATAATTTTTAAAATAATAATTATTATTGACGTATAATTATACGTCTAACACGCTTTAAGGAGAACTCGGAACTAATAAATCGAAACGTGGACGTGGTTAACAATTTTAAATCGGCAATGTCCGTAAATAGTCGATCCATACAATAAACAGACAAATTCGTCTCTTTTTTAATTTAGTATTTCATCATGATTCAATAAAAACCAGGTTAGCCCGAAATATGTAAACAAATGACCATCTTTTTTTTTTTACGTCACCCAATTCTCTTTACGTATAAATTACAACAAGAAATAAAAAAACGAAAAGTAAAAAAAGAATAACTTATATATTTATCGGAATTGCATGACGTCACGAACACGTGGTTTCAAAATTGGGCTAACCTGGTAATTTCTTGAATCATTGTATTTTATCATCTATGACAATTCTAAGTCGGAAATGTCTGTAATTAGTAGTTCATAATATATTCCGAATTATGGACAAATTCGTCTTTTTCGATTAGTTGCTGTTCGTTTTCGTCTCCATTTTGTATTTAATATTTCAATCGACAGTCTGCTTCGTCTTTTTATTTGATTCTGGTGTCCAATTTAAAGTCAATTCCGTCTCTTTTAAGTTTATTTGTATTTTTTAAAATAAGCGTTAGACATTTCCGTCTCTAACAGATTTTATCGTCTCTTTTAGAGACGAGAATGTCGCGATGGACGAAAATTGTTTTACGGGAAACGCATCAATACGTTTTTTATCAAAATAAGTTTTATATTTTTCCTGATTCGATACAGTTTTTTTCACTATGTCGTCCCGAATTTCATTAAGGTCTCGAATATTTTCTTCATTTTGAGATTCAATAAATAAATCAATTGGATTGTTTTTCTTAACCTAATTGACACCAAAAAGCGCAATGCTTGGCGTAGTCGCTATTGTGCGATTCAAGGTATTATTAATTACAAACTCAGTATCGCTAAGTACTGAGTCCCATTTATTAGTATTTAGTTCTACCATTTTTGAAATTATAGGTTTAAGAGTTCGATTTCCACGTTCAACCTGACCGTTAGACTGAGGTGAACTAGTGGCCGTTAGCACATGCTGAATACCAATTCGTCTACAAAATCTTTAAAACCCTTGGAAGTAGAACAACTTCTTCGATCCGAAACCAGACGTAAAGGTACACTAAATTGGATGAAATAGTTTCTCATGTGTCGTATCGCCTCATTTGTCGATGTAGTTTTAGTTGGGTACAGTCTTGTATACTTAGTAAAACTATCCACAAACGCAAGTATATATTTATATCCCTTTTTCGTTGTTTCAAATAGACCATCATGATCCACATGAATCGTATGAAACGGACGATCGTGCTTATCATAGATATGAAGGAAACCTTCTCTATGAGCTTTAGGCTCGTATATAAGACACTTCATACATCTTTTAATGAAATCGTTAACACGCTCGTTCATGTTTGTAAACCAATAATTCCGTTTAATCATTTCGACCGTTTTACCAACACCAACATGTCCTATATCATGATATTGCGGTATAATTACATTAACAAATGTGTCTGGTACCAAGAATAACAATTTAGTTTTATATTTTCGATATACTAAATTTTCTCATACCATTTATTTTCTCCGTCTCTAGTTAATTCATCATAAATTTCTTTGATATTTTTATCGGTTAATTGAAAATGTGCTAAGTTACGTGAAAGGCTACATTCTAAAGTCAAAATATGTGGAGCTCTGCTAAGTGCATCAACATGACGCATTTGAGTATTCGTTCGATGTACGATCTCGTAATCGTAATTTTCTAATAACAAAGTCCAGCGCATTATTCGATTGTTCGTATTCTTTTTTTCTAACGTCATTTTAAGGG
>OY744483.1:171685008-171858836 GCA_963556165.1 Tipula helvola | reverse complement strand
TATAAAACGATGCAATTCATGGACGTTCTTTGGAATTGGATAATTTTCAATTGCGTCGATATGTTGTAAGGTCGGTCGTATCTCGTCTTTGGTTATTTCATACCCCAAATAGTCGATCTTTGACTGAAAGAAACGACATTTTGTAGGTTGAATTTCTAAACAATTATTATATAATAAAGTAAAAACCTTCTCAAGTATTATAAAATGTTTTTCTACGTTATCGGTCGCTATCAATATGTCGTCTATATATATTACAACGTCTCCTGAATCGATTAAATCTTTAAAGATTGTTGCAACAAATCGTTGAAAAACAGACGGAGCATTACTTAAGCCAAATGGCATCTTGAGATACTCAAACTGACCATCCGGGGTCACAAATGCCGTATACTTAATAGAATCTGCTTTGACTGCTATGTGGTGGAATCCGGTTTTGAGGTCTATTAACGAAAACACTTTTTTTCCCCGCAATTTATCGATACAATCATCTATAACTGGCAAAGGAAACCGCTTCTTTATCGTGACTTTATTCAGTTCACGAAAATCAACGCACATACGTTGCTTTCCATTTTTCTTTTTTACAAGAACTATTCGACTTGCATAGTCGCTCGTGCTTGGTCGTATTACACCTCGCTTAACCAAATCGTCTACCATTTCGCGAACCTGTTCTCGATCGTATATAGAGAGTCGTTTTGGTAACGCATAAATCGGTTTTTCACTAGCCAAATTTAAGCCAAGTTCATGTTTCGTATCCGGGATAATTTTGTTTGGTCGCTTATCAAATTCGTCAAACAACGCAATAAACTTTTGTTTGATACCGTTGTCTTTTCCGATGTCGTAATATATAGGTCCAACTTTAAAGTCAAGCTTCGTGTCAATTTCTAATTCCGAAGAATATTCTACGTTCAATAATTCATTAAACAAATCTTTTCTTGTCGCCTGTTCCCCTTCAATACTTGGACAAATCGTTATCGAATCGTTACCGAAAGCGGTTAAAATATTGCAACTTACCCTAGAGTCCTTGAGAAATTCGCGCCCAATTAAACAATCAAAGCCCATTGTCTCGTCAGCTACAACATGAAACCTAATACAATAAAAATTAGAATTAATTTTACATTTTAAATTTAATAAGCCGAATATTATTATCTTTGCTTTGTTTACACCGGTATATGTTATCCCTTCGTTGTCTTCCAATTGAATACTTTCAGGAACAATTCGTCGTTTAATTATATTTATTGGACTGCCCGTATCGATAATCGCATTTACTTCACATTTTATACCATTTGAAAACTGAATAGATACATCAGTTTTGAATTCGTCACTTTGAATAATATTAACATCGTTTTTGATTAATAACGAAGTTTTCTGACAGTTTGTAGGAGATCCTTTTGGATGCACCCGTTGACAATCGGCGCACCGTTCCCTTCGTTGAGGCTTTGGACATTTTGACGAAAAATGACCCTCCTCACCACAATTGAAACAACAAATAGTATCATTTTGTCGTATCCGTCTCGTTTCGTTCATATTATTCACTTTATTTTTGAATGATGATGCTGATGATGTTGCATGCTATTATACCAACATATTCGTTCCTTTAATTCGTCGATATTCGCAATACAATGCGCACGTAATGAGTTTTGCAAATTTATCTCGTTAGTCCCCAAAACAATATATTTTATTAAAGCTTCCGTTGATATATTAGCTTTAGCACTTATCGTTTTCATTTCGTAATAGTATTCCAATAGCGGCTGATCCCTTCGTCTAATTGAATTTCGCAGTCGATCATGTATTTCGACTTCATTTACTTTAGAATCGAAATTTTTTATAAATTCGCCTTTAAACGTTTGAAAACTATCACACTGGTCTTGAAATGACATAAACCACAGTTTTGCCGAATTAAATAATTTCGCAGGTATTGCAAACATAAGCAACCTTTCATCAATTTGATATATCTCTTTAAGAGATTCGACTCGTTTCATCCATTGTTCCGACGACAATGATTTTATATTTGTTGGGTTAAATTCCGGTAGTACATACTTCGATAACATCTCGAGTTGACAATACGGGACGATATGAATCGGTCGGTTTTCCACATACTGCTTTTCGTTCTCGTTCAAGCAATGCACGTTCCCTATTCAGCAAATCACGTTCTCGTGCCAAAAGGTCCCACTCACTATCCATATTACCCGTACCGTTTTCATGATTTTCATACCGCTGTTGATTAGGCGTTTCACAATTCGAACTAGTTTCACAAACCACACCTTCATTCCTGAAAGTGATATCGTCGTCACATGGTGTTGAGGACAGCAACAATCGTTCCATGAGGGTTACTTTTTTTCCATCGGTCGGCAATCCCTTCTTTCTTAGTCGTTCTTTTAACGTTTGCACGTTCATTTTATTTTTTTTTTTTGTTGCTTTTGCTTAACAACAATAAAATATTCGTTAGGTTAAAAATCACAATGATTTTCTAAAAACCTTCGTTCGTTTCGTTTCGTTTTTTTTTTCACCGTATGTATATACTAATCGTTTTTTATTTTATTTTATATAGATATTTTTTTTCTTCTATCCCACTTCTGATGATGTCGCAATCGTTTTCGTTTCTTCTCTTATTATTAAAACACAAGTTTCCTCGTTTTCGAGTTACGCCATTATGTATTTTTTCCAGTAAGACTACTGCGCTTCGTCTTCATTACATTGTTTTTCCGTGATTACTCGACTATATTTTAATAAGCTATAATAACACCATCTCTTATCAATAATTACAAACATAATTTAAATTCAATTAATTAACAGAAACTTAAAATACTACACAGTGTGGAAACACAAAATGGAACTATTTCTTATTAATTTACGATTACATATTTACATTTATTTCAACAAAATTGGATAAAACGTTGTAGGCCACTCGTGAGCAAAGAGATATTATCCACTCGGGATAATATCCCACTCGGCTACCGCCTCGTGGGACAAACTTATCCCTCATGGATAATATCTCGTTTTGCTCACTAGTACCATAAATAACTATAACCCTTATGTCTATGGTGGGTTACCCGGGTAACCTTTTCGACTTTAATCGATAAAATTTCTATTTTATCATTGGAATTTCGACTCTAAGATCCAGGAATGCCAAAATCATTTAAATGTAAACATATTTTGATTTTAAAAGTAATCGTCCCTATTTTGGTACTTCAAATGTTTAACGGTTTACAAATTACACCTTTAAATCAATTACGGGTTACCCGGGTAACCTTACGCAAAATAGAAGAAAATGGAATTTTATTTCTTATACAAATGAAAAATCAGTTCTAAAATTCATTAACATTTCATTTTACATACATATTTAAAAATCAAGATAAAAAAAATTTTAATTAAAAGAAAACCAAAAATACATTTATTCGCAACAAGCAAGACACACATTTCGTTGTAAGAAGTGTTCATTAGAAATGGGAAGATTGCACATCGTACAGCATTTTCGAGTTTTCTCTTGGGTGTTGGCTGTTGAGTTTTTGCAGATAATACATTCTCCTACTACTGCAATTCATCCCGAAGCATCCCTTGGAGGGCTTGGCTTTCCAGCCGCTGATTAGAAATTGGTTTACCTAACATTCACTCTATCCCCGATTATGTTGAAAATTCTCTGATACAATTTGTAGTGCTTGATCTACTGTAATTAGAGGGCATTGCCAGCTATATTCCACTGTCTTGTCGAAAATTCTTCGTCTGTGGGTTACGGCCTGAGATTGAGGATTATTTTCCCGGCAAATTATATTGGCAGCTAATGCTGCAATGTCAACTGTATTGAAAAAAAAAACCTATGGACTATCTTTGGGTTTTCCTTTTTATCGTGTGATTCGATAATATCTCGCTTATTGAGTGAGCTCGACGTTGAATCACAATGGTACATCGTCGATAAAAGTTAAACGGCTTCCCTTTTTTCTAGGCACATACGAACGTAAGGTACATTGTCTGAACTAAATCCAAATACCGATGACATCTCCGGACGCGATTTACATAAATGAAAGTATTTGTTTAGGTAAAAAAGGTTTGTTTTTTTACCGTACTAAAATTTGAAAGGTTCCATGACATCAAAAGCCGAGCTAAGGGCAATGTAGTAAAAATATTATCAGTCACTATATTCCTTCCAGATACTTTGAATTGGTAACACAAGTCTTTCACGACTCTTTCTCCCTGGTTTACTTCTCTACCCGAAGAAGATTTGCCGGTATAAATTTGTCCTGTAAGAGGATAAGAACTCCCTGAATTAAAGACCCACCGAACTATTATCCAGTATTTTGCGGGTGTTGCCGGGATATATTGGGTAATCCACGTTCTTCGCAGCTGCTTTGTCCTTTTCCAAACGTTCTTATCTGCTATTACTTAGGTCTAAAAAGACCAAAGTATTGAAATCCTGTCAAAAATGACGAAACATTTCGTTGGTCCAAAACCACTTTTCTCGACGTTTTGAAAGTCCCTGAGTCCGAAAAAGCAAAAAAAAAAAAAGTTCGTCCGTCTGTCTGGATGTCTGGATGTCTGTACCAGTGGTATCTCGAGAACGGCTTGTACGATTTGGAATTTTTTTTCGCCAATATGTTTCTATGGTCAACGCGGAGATTTAAAAAGCTTTTGGAGACTGTACGTCAAGCCATACGAATTGACCCAAAATACCTGATTTTATAAATATTTACGATTTTTTTATATAATATGCTGGTTTGATTATTGAATGGGCATTGAATTGGGAATTGATTTGAAGGGTAAGCTAGGGGTCAATTTGCGGGTTGAGTTGAAGTTGAGTTGGAGTTGAGTTGGAGTTGGATTAGGATGTAGCGAGTAGTTAACAAATTTTTTATATGATGGAACTTGCCTATTTATCACCCGATTATTATGAAATTTGACATGTGAGGCGGAAATTGGAATCTAAACTGATTTTTGGATAAAGTTCTGGAATATGGCCAAGTGTGTTGGAACTTGACAATTTCTCATCACATGTGCGTTGAAAATGGGATTCTAAAATTGTTTTGGATGGAGTTCTGGAATATGGCCAAGTATGATGGAACTTGCCCATTTCTCAACCGTTTACGATGAAATTCGACATTATGTATTGGAAATGGGATTCTAAAATGTTTTTCGGATGAAGTTCTGGGATTCAAAAATGATTTCTGGATGAAGTTCTGGTATATGGCCAAGTATGATGGAACTTGACTTTTTCTCAACCGATTAATATTAAATTTGATATGTGTGTTAGAAATGGGATTCTAAAATGGGTTTTGGATGAAGTTCTGGAATATGCCCAAGTATGATGGAACTTGCCTATTTCTCAACCTATTATTATGAAATTTGACATGTGTGTTGGCAACGGGATTCTAAAATTTTGTTTCGATGAAGTTCTGGAATATGGCCAAGTAGGATGGAACTTGGCTATTTCTCAACCGATTATGCTGAAATTCGACATGTGTAATGGAAATGGGATCCTAAAATGACTTTTGGACGAGATTCTGGAATATGGCCAAGTATGATGGAACTTGCTCATTTCTCAACCGATTATGCTGAAATTTTGCATGTGTATTGGAAATGTGAATCAAAAATGAGTTTTGGGTGAAGTTCTGGAATATGGCCAAGTAGGATGGAACTTGGCTACTTCATAACCGATTATGATGAAATTTGATATGGAAATGGGATTCTAAAATGATTTTTGGATACAACTTTGGAATATGGCCAAGTAGGATGGAACTTGGTTATTCCTTACCCGATTATTATGATATTTGACATTTGCGTTGTAAATGGGGTTCTAAAATGATTTTTAAATAAAGTTCTGGAATATGGTCAGTTACACGGTCAGAAATATCAGTATGATCTTATATTTTGGATTTTATTCAGAATATTAAAAACAAGAATGTTATTATTGTGGGTGATTTTAATATAGATATTCTAAATTTCCCACCTTCGAGTGATGAATATATGTTTTTAATGTCATCAAATGGCCTCCTATCATTAATTAATAAACCTACTAGGATAACAAATCATTCTTCGACATGTATTGATCATTGTTTTGTCCGTTCTGATTATTCTTGTAAGGTTTCTGCGTCTTTATATAATTTATTGCTATCGGATCATCATTTAATCAGTGTATTTTTAGAAGTAAATGGTACTGCTAATGTCTTAAAGAAAAATGCTGTGACCTCTAATGCTCGTAGGCTAGATAATTTTGTGTTTTCCTCTAAGATCTCTACGTTTGATTTTTCTAGATTACTCGATGAAAGTGATCCGGCTATCATTTTGTCACGTTTCCTTGTTATGGTGAACTCCATATCTGATTCATGTGTTTCTAATGTCATCCAACATAATTCTAAAATTAAACTTAAACCCTGGATCTCGTTCCATTTGATAAATTTAATGGCTAAGAAAAAGAAAATTAGTAAAAAGTGTCAGAAGCATCCTGCAAATAAAGGGCTTCAGAAATATTTTCTCAAACTATGCCACAAAGTTGATAATAAAGTACTTTCTGATAAATTCACATACTATCACAATACTTTCCAATACTGTGGTAAAGATAGTAAGAAGACATGGTCGGTTGTTAATCAAATTTTAGGTGATAGTGTTGGTAATCCTATTGATAAAATTATGTCAAGTGATTCAGTTATTCTTACGGATTGTAAATCTATAGGAAATGATTTTGGCTTTTATTTTTCAAATATTGTGCCTCATTTAAAAACAACCAATTGTTTGTTCAATAATATGTCATGGTCAAATCATAGCGAAGTCATTATCTCAGAAACTTTTTTTATTAATCCTGTAGATGTCACTGAAATTGTTGGTATAATTAATGGTTTAAAATCCAGTAATAGTAGAGACATTCTTGGTATTAGTCCCAATATGTTGAAATATAACACAGAAATTATATCTCCAATTTTGGTGCATTTTATCAATCAAAGTTTTTTGAATGGGAGTATTCCCGATTCTTTGAAAACTGCGGTTGTTGTTCCTTTATTCAAAAAGGGTGATAAACTACTTAAGGATAATTATCGTCCTATTTCTTTACAGCCCACAATTATGAAAATTTTGGAAAAGGCTTTAAAGTTGCGGGTTGATGCCTTCTTTTCTAAATATAATGTTTTAAATAATTGTCAACACGGCTTTAGGTCTGGAAGGAATACTGAGTCAGCTCTAATTGATTTTTTTAATGGGGTTCACATTAATTTAAATGTGAAAAAGTGTGTTGGTGCTGTTTTTATTGATATTAAGAGAGCATTTGACATGGTTGACCACAAATTACTTTTACGAAAGCTTTACACGTGTGGTTTTAGAGGTGTACCTTATCAATGGTTTAAATCATATCTAAGCAACAGGTTTTTTAAAGTAAAGATTGATGATTCGTTTAGCATGCCGTTTAAAGCTGATTTTGGAGTTCCGCAAGGGTCGGTCCTCGGTCCTGTGTTATTTCTTGTTTATATTAATTCTATATTTAATTTGGATTTAAAGGGCAAAATTATTGCTTTTGCTGATGATATGGTACTAAGCTATTATGGTTCAAGTGCCTCGGAATTATCCAGCCATATTAATTCTGATATGAAAATATTACGATCTTGGTTTGATGATCATTCCATGATTTTAAGCGATAAAACTAAAATTATGCTTTTAGATTAGCTGGGGATCCATATTCGAGTTTTGTTCCAAATATTGTTTGCCATGTGGAGAATTGTAATTTAGCTAACTGTAGTAACTTGTGCATTCCAATCGAACATGTTTACAATTTTAAATACCTAGGTTTGCATTTGGATGCTAACTTAAATTGGAAAATTCACTTTCAAAAGATCAAAGAGCAACTAAATTTTTCGTTACGTGCCATGTATATGCTGCGCCAGTTATGCCCGTCTCCAGTTTTATTAAATTTTTATTATGCATGTGTTGAATCTAGGCTTTCCTATGGATTGCCTTGTTGGGGCGGGATTTATTTGAATACATTGGGACCATTATACATTTTGCAAAAATATATTGTTCGTGTTATGTTTTTTAAGAATCGTCGTGATCGTTCTTGGCCAATTTTTTTGGCTTGTAAAATTTTACCATTGCAACATCTATATGTTTTTAAAGTTTTAAAATTGTTCTTCTCTAGAAGTGGGCACCGAATTCTTAGATTAAGCAGAGTTTACGACATTCGTAATAATTACAGATACTTCGTTTCAGTCCCGGCTTTTATTAGTGAAGCTTATCGCAAGTACTACTTAGTTTCGGCCCCCACATTTTTTAATCGTTTGCCCCTTCTAATACGTGTGCAGTTTAATAATAAATTAGTTATGAATTTGATTAAGGATTGGTTGTTTGAAAATCGTGATATTGGCTTTATGTTTGTAAAATAAAATAAAATGAAATTATATTTTGTGTTTGTTCGATGGTTTTATATTTTATTTAAGTTGTATTTTTTGTAATTTTGTATTTTAAGGTTATTCGCTACTACCTTTTGGCATAGAATAACCAATCTTCATAGCCTTATGATTTAATTAGATTTTTAGTGTTTTATAAATTTGTTTATACTTTTTAAGGTTGTGAGTTATAAATAAATAAATAAATAAATAAATAAATAAAATAAATAAATATACTACTTATATACTACTTTCTGTATAAAGTTCTAGAATACGATTTTTCGTGTTAAATTGGATGCCTGTACTCATGTTACTGAACCTTTTGAGCTGTTTGGTTGTTATTGTATAATTAAATATATGTTGGTTAAAATAGAAATCAATACTAAAAAAATTGTCACACCAACTTTATGAAACAGGTGAATGCTACCTCCATTGAAGATACCAAAGACCGAAGTTCTGATCACATCGTGAGGTTTCAGCCCTTTATATATATATTTTTTTTTTTTCGCTGGCGCTACATCCCATGGAGGGATTTGGCCGCTTCATTTTTGAAGTTTCTTAATCATTTTTACAACGGATAATGAGTGATTAATTCATTGATCCTTATTAAACCAGCCGTGATTTTTTCATCACCCGCCGGGAATCGAACTCGGGACCTCCGGAGCTTAAAGCAAGCATGCTAACAACTGTGCCACCGGGGCGGCAAGTTTATATTGTTCAACCGAAATCACAGATAGAAGAATGATTTTTGGCAATATGTCAATTGCAGCAATGTTAGCAACAAATAAATTGAAATTTTGCCTAAGTCTTCTAATATTTTGAGTATGAACTATGTATAAAAAGGTTTGATTTATTCTTCAAGTTGTTGTTATTTGAAGATATTATAATTATCTACATTGGCTTTTGTTGGTTTGGTTGTCGTACCCCTAAAAAAGGGTGACTTCGGGTTATATTCTGGAACTCCTTTACAAGAACTCCAGCTGGCCATGAAGTTGAAACCATCATCTTTTAAAAATCAGCATCCGAGACCATTATTTTGAAAGACGAGTAGTCCTGCGTAAAATTGTCTTGTATTTTTGTGCAAACCGATGAACCACAGCATTATATATCTAACTTAAAATTAGCCCCCGATATTGTCTAATATTTAATTCATTGACATCCGGACAAAGCCTTAAAAGTATGATAATAGGCCGTCTGTATCACTCCCAGTGCCAATAATAACGTTGTTCATAATATTTATCACTTTTGATTTCAAATTATCTGAAGGAGATTGCTGAGCTTTAGCCCTCACACTTTTAGTGGAACTGAAACTTTTAAGAGAATTACTAATTTTCTTTCCATGTCTTGAATTTGTCGTATAGATTGATTAGTCGACGAAGAAATAAGGTTCAGAATAAGCGATGCAGGCTGACAAATCCGAGATGATTTATTTTTCAAATTAAATTTGATATTTGTTGAAACTGCCATTGCTAGCTATATTAGCGAGGATTATTCTGTTGTGCTTGAATTTTTATTTGTCTCCAATCTCAGATACGGTGTTAGAAAGGCCGGAATAGTTTCTACTGCATCATTGGATGTAACAATATTGTTTCTAGTAGAATTCGTAGGAAGCGGCACAGCTACGTTATGGTTCACAACAGTTAGCCCAACTGTCGCAGTACTGTCAGTACTCGATTCCGAATTGGTACATAGATCACCATTTGACATATTTATATTTACACTTGCACACTTATTTAGATTGTTTACTGAAATTTTAGTTCTATTGCACAAAATGGTTAGCTCTGCAAGCTATTCATTATAGTTAACCATAAATAGCTATAAATATAGGATTACAGTCTCAGATTAAATTTTAATTTTAAAAGCACATCATTTTGACAATGTTCAACCAAAAACTAAAAAAGATTTACACAGAGACGTCATGTCAACTAAAATTCAAATTTTATGGATGTACAAAAATCCTGTTTGGATTTAGAAATGCTCGAAATTATTTTGAGCCATACAGAGAAACCCTACATTATTTACGAAACATAATAAAAATTCAAGGTTGTTGTTGGTAGAATTTCGTTTTATGATGGACATGGAATACTTACATAGATGAGGAAAAAATAACAAAGCAATTTCGTGTTTTTAATTTTAATAAACATTTGATTACCAATAAAGATGAATAATACTTTCAGCAATGCGCTTGGAGCGAATATTTTTATTTTGTTCTTGAAAAGCAATTATTCTTTAAATCATTATTTTTAATATTGAAAATAATTTATTAAAATTGATTTTTTTGATACATAAAATACATTCTATCGTACCTATAAACCAGCAGAGAGGACACAGACGACTACTTGACTGGCAGACTGGCAGGCAGACTCCATTTTGAAACCCACTTTTTGAACTCAGGAGACCTAAAAACAGATAAATCTCAAGAATAAAAATTTTCATTATTACCATGCTTTATTTTACTTACGTAAAAGAAAGTAATATTTTGGATTTGTAATGATATAAGAGCTGATGAACGTTTTATTCAAACCGATTTTTACCGACTGAAAATTTGTGAAGAGGTAGTGTTTTCGTTCTTCGACAACCAACCTGGCCAATTCCGGGTTTGGGCCGGCGCAGAAGCATTTTATTATTATTGTTTTTTATATAGGTTTTATGGGTAAATTTTGGCAGAAAACAAAAAAATAACCAAGAAATATTAAAAAAATTAAGTATTATACATTTAATTAAAAAATATTAATTTTATTAATTTTCTTTCAATTCTGATAGGAGATATAATTCCTCAAAATAATCAACATTGGAATTTTTTATTATTATTGGTTGAAATTGTTGATTTAATTTTATTGAATCATTATATCACAGCAATAACAAATTGTGGTGCACTCAAATATTTATGGTGTATTCGATTTGAAGCCAAGCAAAAAGCATAAAAAATTTACTTTAACAGTATTACCTCTAGAGTCAACGCTTTATATTCGTTATCTATTGCAGCAGGTATTCAGTTTGCAGGATTCTTGCACAATTACGAAAGTGGATTGAAATCGCCATATGAATTTGTTGCGATCGAAAATATAGATTTGACAAACAAATATTATTTTCCAAAATTGACTGAACATTTCTTCAATAATTGCATGTCGGTTTCTATTAATAATAACATAGTTTATAAGGGAAATATTTACAATAGTTCCTATTATTTAACGTCTAAAAGAGGAATAGTTTTAAAGTTATTCAAAATAATAAACTATATTTGTGAAAATAAAATAATTTTTATTTGCAAATTAATTGTATTAAAGCAATTTGACAAACATTCTCGCTCTTACGAAGTAGGTAATACAACAGAGGAATATTATTGAGAAATAAGTCCTAATTTAATCATGTCAACGAATATCAAAGCATCTAAAAATATAAAATTAAAATTATTATTGTTAAATTGAGAAAAATCAAAATACGTAGCTTTACAGTTCACTCTATTTCCATTATTGTTATTGCTCTAAATATTTGGATCTGTCAATTTTATATTATTGTCAGATTAAAAAAGTTATGAACACTTACCTAAATGTTTGTATAGTTAAGCCCAATAATTTATATAAATCTACACACTAATTTTGCTCATTAGATGGCAACGTAAATTTTTGGAAGTGTTAAGTTGTAATTAGAGCTTTTAAAAAATAAAATTGGCATTCCATTTTTGTAAATTGAACAAGCCAACCACAAAATAAAAAAAAATAAAATTAACATTTTTGTTTTGTTGTATTTGGGTCGACCATTACCTACCAACATAATTTTGCGTATAAAAGGCAATACAGTAAGTACATAGATGTGTGTTAACCTTCCTATTGTGTTCATATTAATGTTACACTTTTTGCGTTTCGGGTCTATATGACCCGAATTATTATCGAATTGAATGAACGGTTCAAATGTTTATAAACTCAAACAAAATTAATTAATATAATAATCAAAACTTAAATATCTATTTATTTATTGTAATTTAACTCATTTAATATGTACATTTAAAAATAATTCAGCCAAACATACAAAAAAAAAATTTTGAATATATAAAACAAGTTATTTGATGCCGTCGCATGTTGGACAAAAATTTCGCACATGTGCTTTGCAAATGTGTTTTGAGCATTTACAACAAGTAGTATTTGTTTTATTGTCGTTAGATGACGGGCAAAAGTTGCATCGTTTCCGTTTGTTACTAGTATTAGGTTGTGTTACATCAACCGCTTTACCTTGTATTTCAGAAACTACTTTAGCAGCTTTTTCACAGCAGGGCATAGTTGATCGGTTTTTAATATGTGGTTCTACAAGAGCTGTACTCAACTCCTCTAGAAATATTCGCCGCTTGGTCAGTTTTCCAGATTGCCATTCCGGGTTTATTTGGCACCAAAGCACAAAGGCGTTTTAAGCTGATACATCAATAATGTTGTAGAACACTGTCATCGGCCACCTTTTTGATTGTCTCCTGCATGTATAGGTCAGGGTAAGTTTATCCAATGTGTCTACTGCACCTTTCGTTTTATTATAATCGAGTATCATATTGGGTTTCTTGTCATTTCTGGTGCTGATTGAACCGTCTCGGTGCATTGTACTCAATAAAGTAACTGCTCTGTTTTTCTTCGGAATATATGAAATAACCGTTACATTGTCCGTAAAATAAAATTTTGATGATAAAACCTCTTTTTTATTGTCTATAATAGTTACAGGTAATTCCGGTTTATTTTTCCGGATCGTGCCCAACATTGTCAATTGCCTCTTTAGCAACATTTGTCCTAATGTGTAAGATGTAAAAAAATTATCACATGTGATGTTATAACCTTTTGTCAATCCAATCGTAAGGTCCAGTACCACTCTCAATCCTTGATTTTTTTCTGGTGCTGCTCTTGGCTCTTTGCCTTTATAAATTTGCATATTATATGCATATTATGCATTTGTTGAATCACACAGTGCCCATATTTTTATCCCGTATTTAGCTGGTTTACTGGGAATATATTGGCGAAAAGTACAACGTCCTCGAAACGGAACCAACTGTTCATCTACAGTCAAGTTTTCCGTACGATTATAGAAAATGGGTAAAATTTCTACCCACTTGTCCCATATTTCACGAATGGCTGCTAGTTTGTCTTTTTGACGGCGTTGAGGTCTTGATGTTTTATCGTCAAATCGAACAATCCTTGAAATATCATGAAACCTTTGTATAGACATAGTCACTCTGAATATAGCACGACCAGTATGTGAATTCGGCAAGCTGGCAGTTGCTTCATTGCGGGATCGATACACACCAGCCAGGGGTAAGGCACCAATATAGGCCAAAAATTCTTCCTCTGTGATTATTTTCCATTCCTTACCATATACTGCTTCTCCTTCATTATTTGACATTTTTATTATTGTGAGTAATATATTTCGTCCAAAAAATATCATAAAACTAGACTTTATATCTTTTATCATTGAAAATGCATACCTGGTTGGTCCCGGTGTTACATTTATTATATTATTAGTTGAACGTCGTCCTTGTTGGTTAGGAGCGAATTTTTTCCATTGAATCGTGCCATTTTTCGATAAAACAAATTCATTCATCCTTTCCGAAGTATCAACATTTTCTCCACTATCTGTAGATTCCTCTTCACTGACGAAAACAGATAGGTTATCTTCGTTTTCGGAAACAACACTATCATCACTATCAGACATGTACAAAGGATCATCTAATTCACTACTCATTACGCCTAGTTTGAACTAACAATTAATTACAACTTTACACACCAATATTATATATTCGTTCTAATAACAGCACCGTTCGCTGATTCAACAAAAGACATACTGATTTATAAAAATTCAAAAGCAATTTACTCAATTCAAAAGTTAACGGGACAGGAATTTCGGAGAAAAACCATAAAATAAATTGTGGATTGAACTAGTTTGAACATGTTTTACAAATATATGAGTAGAAATACTAAGAGGTGAGAAGTACCACTACTATTTATCAATAAGCAAGATGAACCATGTTTCTGATTTTGTATATACGCTGACATATATGATCGGGTCATATTGACCCGGACACCAAATTTGTAACAAACATGTATTTAGCAGTGACTAAATTAAGAAATCAATTTTTTTTTCTTATGCTAATCGTTAATTACCAAATTTAAATAAAAGTCGCCAAGCTTCAATTGTATTGTGTTATTATTAAACATATTACATGCAACCAAAATGCAAGACGGGTCATATAGACCCGAAACACAATAGGAAGGCATTTATTGTGATATTCAATTCGTGACGGAAAAAGAAGATTTGTATTAAACCGAATATACACAAGTTATAGTGAGGCACACAATTACCGCTGATTATTGTGGAGCGTGCGAAGTAACATAAATTACGCTCAGATTCCTTGCTGGAAGGTACGACCCAATTGTACATGTTTGGGGCTATTTGCCGTGGAAGCCCAAAAAAATGCATGGTCCTTCGAGCCGGATTGTTTAATGTTCGAGAACAATCTGGAAGATAATTGTTTCTATTTTTTCTAACGTGGTTGGTTCAAAGTTCAAGGTCGTGTGGCAGCCATTTTGTAAAATAAAGAAGAAAATTTGTACAGTACTTATTTCATGTAACACCACGTCAGAAAGCGTGTAATTTTGGGAAATTTGTGAAGTGCTACGTATACGTGCTAGTTTATGAATATGGCTTTAACCACAGCACAACAGCTGTCAATACACGAAGCCACACGGAAATCATTGCATACGCAATTGAAACATTTGGAAGACAACGTGAAAGCAAAAATCGATTCGATCCATATTGATGCACTACAAACGAGAAAACAGCGTGCAGCCGATCTATTGTCTAATTACATGTATGAGGAAGGTCAAATGTTTCCTGTCGATCCTAGTACGGAATCAAAGGCTATCGAATTAAGCGAAATCTTTTATAATGTGGATTCGAAACTGAGCAAATGGATAAGACAGACGAATGAACTACGTGAAGCCAAAGCAAACGAAGAAAATGCTAATATATCAGCATCAATATCCATGCCACATGTTCCGTTGGGTATTCGTTTACCAAAAATTATGATCGAACCGTTTGCTGGTTATTACACGCAATGGCAACCTTTTTACGATTTGTGCATGAAAACGATACACAACAGTAGTTTAACCGCAGTTCAAAAGTTTACGTATCTGAAAGGGTATTTACGAGATGAAGCGGCAAATTTAATAAAACATTTTCCAGTTACAGAGGCAAACTATTTCGAGGCATTTAAAAAATTAACCGACCGGTATAGAAGAAAGTAACATACAATTATGCCTTTATCCGTACGTTTTTGGATCAACCAACGATTAAGCAAACTACAGCCGGAAACATTAGAAAATTGTTAGATAAGAATTGTCAGAAGCAGAGTGAAGGGACGTTTTTTTTCCGCTGGCGCTACATCCCATAGAGGGACTTGGCCGCTTCATAGTGAAGTTTCATAATCATTTTTACAACGGATAATGAGTGATTAGTTCATTGATCCTTACATTAACCAGCCGTGATTTTTTCATCACCCGCCGGGAATCGAACCCGGGACCTCCGGAGATGGAAGCAAGCATGCTAACAACTGTGCCACAAGGGACGTTTGGCTGCTATATTTAATGGAATTGAGATTGGACCCAGAAACTAAAATCTTATGGGCGCCGCACTTATGTGAGACTGATAATCCAAGCTTGGACCAATTTTTTAAATTTTTATTAAATCGACCAGATGCTTTAGAAGCCACGAAAGGTGTGTCGTCAAGGGACGTTTATAATTCCTCAAAAACCACAAAATCGTTTGTTGCAACGAATACGCTTAAATGTCGGTTGTGTTTAGGTGAACATTATTTATCTAATTGTGATAAATGTAAGCATACACCAATTAGTGAACGTTGTGGCTGCAGAGATAGGCGATTACGCGTCGACTACTAATTTTTACGCGAATGCGTCGACAACCGTCGACAACGTCGACAACTCGTAGACAACGGCGACAACTCGTCGACAACGTCGACTATTCGTAGACAACGTCCACAACTATTTTATGCCTGCAGTCGTTTAATGTTGAACTGTTTCCGTAGATTGTAGTTAATCCATATTATGACTAGTGATATAGTATACAATATATTTCAAAGTAGCTTAGATAATTTTACTATGTATCTTAAAACATATAAAATTAATTATTAATTATATATACCTTAATTAAGAATTTGCACAGTGCCATCTTTATAACAATAGAAAAACCATTTTCACGATAGTCACTTAGTCAGTTCATGTACCAATGAGTAATTTATGTGATTTATTATCACAATGTAACCTTTTTTTGATCCCTAGATTAATTAGGCAATGGATTATTTATTAACAGGCAGCAATATGATCAGACCGGCTAAATAAATGAGGAAATTAATCATTTCGTAGGTTGTCGACGTTGTCTACGTTGACTACGCCAAAAACGCAAAAAATCGCGAGGTAATCTACGTAATAGATTACGCGTCGACAACCGCGTAGATTACATCACGTAATCTACGTCACCCATCTCTGCGTGGCTGTGAGAAAGCAAAGCGTTATTGTTATAATTGCTTAAAGATGAACCATGCGGTATTCAAATGTACAGCCAGCATAAGGTGTTCAATTTGCCAGAGGAAACACAACACAATGTTATATCCAGATAACGACGTTGAAAAATCTTCGTTGTGAAATAATCAGACCACCCCTATGGTAAAAGAGCCGAGAGAAGACGTCCAGCTGCCAACTAAACATGAACAGTCAATGGTTTGTCAAGCAGTAAGTACAATAAATACAACTATTTTGCCAACAGCTGTGGTAAGAATTGTGGGTGGGATGTCACGAGTGTAGAATTTTACTGTATTCAGGATCCATGTTATCTTTTATCAGTGAGAATTTCTGCAATAAATTGGGACTGATGAGGAGAATCAACCGAACGATCGTATCTGGAATTGGAGGTTCAGTATCACAGGTTTCTTGTGGGGAAGTGAAGGTGAATTTAAAATCAATATATGATAAAATAAGGAATATTTCTGCTGTTGCTTTGGTATTACCAAATCTGTGTCCCAATTACCAAACCGTTCAATTGGATCAAACCATATTAATTGCTCTGTATTTTTAGCCGATCCTACATTCAACAAAAGTAGTTTATCTAATCGATATGATCTTAGGAGTGCAAATCGTGTTTAATTCATTGTTGAATAGGAAATTAAAAATCAATGATGAATTTATGGCCGTGGAAACAATTTTTGGAATGAGACAACAAGGTTTACTGGACCGATTCAACGATAGTGTTGGACTGGTTAGCGGATGTGCCAAGCCGCTGGGAAGTGTTTGTAGCAAATAGAACTTCAAAGATACTAGAAGAGACATATAGAGAACATTGGTACAATGTTCCAACCAAAACCAACAGTAATGCCGCTGATTGTGAATCAAGGGGATTATTGCCGCGGGAATTAGTGACTTGTGAATTGTGGTGGAATGGTCCGTCGTGGGTAAGAAATCAGCAAGAATGGCCTAAACAAAGGAGAATCGCAATCAAGAAAGAAACAATTTTTTTGAACACACAACAGCAAGAAAATTGGTTGGAAGATTTGGCATCCCGAATTTCTTGGTTTCATAAAATAGTAAAGATCGTTTTGCGAAATAGACGATTCTTAAAAAACGCAAAAATTAGTGACAAATATGGTCGAGTGACTGGTATAATAACGAGCGAGGAAATTATTGAAGAAGACATCGGTTTTTTAATAAAATCAAGGAAAAGGAAGATTTGTATTAAACCGAATACACACAAGTTATAGTGAGGCACATAATTACTGCTAATTATTGTGGAGCGTGCGAAGTAAAATAAATTACGCAAAGATTCCTTGCTGGAAGGTACGACCCAATTGTACAAGTTTGGGAATATTCTCGTCGTGGAAGCCCAAAAAAAATTAAGATATTATATAAAAAATATTGAATTTTTTGCAAGTCGTCCCTTACATCTATATCAAATTACATAGAATCACAAAAAAAAAAGTGGATGGTTCCTTAAATCAGGCCATTGCGGATTTTAGGGTCGCTGAAACCGAATCCGAAACCTGTTTTGCCCCATCACGTCAGCGTTTTTTCTATCTTAAAAAAACAGCTTGCAAGTTGCAACTATAAAATCCAACAATATCAACCCTTAAACCTTATAGCCCTATACCTTCATAGCTCAATAACCATTTAACCCTAAAACCCATAACTTAAATATCTCGAACCTCAAAACTAATAAATCTCAAATCCCAATAGACTACAAACCAAAAATGCAACAAAAAAATCAAAAAACTTACACGCAAAACTCAAACCTCAATATCGGAGAGTTTTAGCTTTATAATTCCATACTTCCATCACTTCGTAACCTCAAAAACCATAAACCCCATAATCCTGAAGTGTAGCATAAGAAAATTGTATGTCACAATATAACTCCGAATCAACGACGTGGATGTATCAGGCTTTTGTTCCCTTTACCACTCAAAGCTTCAGCTCAAAGCGCTTTACCACTTTGTAAGTCTAAGTAGCCATTTCATGTATTTTCAGTTTAGAGTGATAAAGCGTTCTTTTATTTCTAAACGACCTTCGTATTGTTTTTATTTTTTGTTGGTTTGATGTGTCTCTCCTTAAAGACCAACAGTAGTCTGCCAACATATGGCTATCCCACACACCCTGATATCTCTTTTCAAAATTTTTTTAATCCTGGTGGAATCTTTCACCTTGCTCTTCACTAAATTCGCCTAAATTTTCAGGAAATTACTCAATATGAGAATGAAAAAAATGCAGCTTAGATTAATTAGGCATCCCGTATTTTTAAAATTGTTTACGATATTTTCAACTATAGTTTCCTATTTCCTAGAAACTTTTTCGTAACGTCTCTAAAACGTTGCCAAGCTGCTTTATCCACTAATGTGAAGTTTATGACAAATTAAAATTGGCAAAAACCCTTACAACAGCCAAAAATTGTAAAGTAATTAAAATATACTTTAAAAATATAAAAACAATTCTTAACAATTGTTACATGTCAAAGTTGAAAACCAGAACAGTAATGGTTCGTTATACTAAATAACCAAGGAATTTATGCAGTGTAGTGAACATAGATTTATTTATGTTGAAAAAAATGTTGCTCTAAAATTGTGTAGTGGCGATTCGATGGTCAATGACAAGCCTTTTCAGAGATGTCTAAGTATTACTGCATATTTCACTAAACTTAGACATCTCTAAAAAGGCTTGTCATTGACCATCGAATCGCCACTACACAATTTTAGAGTAGCAAATAATTTACACTTTTTAGCCTTTGTAAGGTTTTTCGTCAATTTGCCAGAAACTTCACGCTGCCGCTTTCTCCACATAAGCTATTTATTTTTTTTTTTTTTGAATTCATTGTCTTTCAAAAGTTCTCTAATTTGTGGTCTCTAATTTTTCTAGGAAGCTTTTCAAATTGTTTTAGAAGTCCCAACTTTATATTTTATTTTATTTATTTATTTATTTCAACTTAAGCTTTACATAAACATTAAAACAACAAAAATAAAATGTTATAATAAAAATAATAAAAAATCAAGTAAGTAATCCCATACTAAGGTATGTAGTTAGTTAAGAAAAAAATATATAAAAAATACGTTAAAGATTAATACCTAACAACCAGTAACTATGATGTACTATGAAGTTGAAATAATTAGAAATACCTTATGAAGTCAGTGAAAGGCATTTCGTCAGTAAAAAAAAATCTTATTAATAATTTCAGAAAAAGGTGGGGAATTTAAAAAAAAAAATAAACATTAACCATCAAATAAAATTATTAAAATAAAAAGAATGCGAATTAATTACAATATAAGATATCAAAATTTAAAGTGAATTTGTGGGAAAAGAAACCAATTAATTTAACAACTTATATAATTATATAATACGATCAAATAAGAAATCTATGTTTTCATTTTGCAATATCCAGGATTTTACGAAACGAAAAAATTTTCTTTTTGATAAGATACCACGAATATAGTTAGGAAGCCTATTAAATATGGTAGGCCCCGAAACAAGGAAATAATTAAAAAAATTAGTTTTTAAAAATTTCGGGACGAATTTGATATGCCTTGTATTTATTCTCAAATCATAATTGTGAAAGCTTAAATTACGGTCACCACTGATTTCAAAATAAATTTCCATTACTTTGAAGACATAGAGATGTTTAAGCGGAAAAATCGAGCTCATCATAAACAAAGGCAAAGTGTGAGAACGCTTATTTTTGATGAACATTAGTCTAATTAAATGTTTTGTGTGATAACTAACGGTTTAATGGTCTCATAATAAGTGCCGCGCCAGCAGCAAATACCATACCGAAACCTCGACTCAATTAGTGCATGGTAGAACAGTTTTAAAACTCTAAAAGGACAATGGTCACGAAGCTGGTACATTTTTCTGATACAAACAAGTAGATTATTTTTCAGAACTGAGATATGTTCCTTCCAATCTAATCGGCAATCCACATTTAATCCCAAATATTTAATACCACTAACTGATTCAACTAGCATGCAATTACCGGAATATGAACTTGTTCTAGGGCAGCTTGAATCATGAACTATAATATCATTGTTGAATGAGCGATTTTCATGTAAATTAAATAGAATAGTTTAAGTTTCTGTGCTAATTTGGAGCTTATGAGCGGTAAACCATTTGCTTAGAACATCAAGGCCATGATTGATACTAGTTACTGCTGTAGAATAATTTGGGCAATCATAGGCAAAATCCATATCATCTGCAAAGGCAACACATTTTCCTTTAAAAATTAGCCCGAAAACAGAATTTAAATATATTAAGAATAGAGTAGGTCCAAGTACAGATCCTTGAGGGACTCTTGCACTTAGAATTACAGGTTCACTTAAACAATTCCCAATTTGAACCTTCTGAGATCTATTAATAATAAATGATTCGAACCAATTATACGTACATCCTCTAAATCCGATGTTCCAAAGCTTATGAAGTAAGAAATGATGGCCAACCATATCAAAGGCCTTACAAATATCAACAAAAAGGGCTGCTACAGTGTTTGTATTGTTGAGACCTTCATGTAAAGGATTCATAAGATTAATTAGTGCGTCATCTGTACCATTGCCATATCTAAAGCAAAAACTAAAATAACTACTTATATTTTTCTAAAACTACAACAATTCGTGAATTAACAATCCTCTCAAAAACCTTAGGACGATAGTTACCAATTTGCATTCGATCACCTTTCTTGTAAAGCGGTATAACGGTAGCAACTTTTAGCGATTTGGGAAAAATACCCTCCCTGATACTACGAGTGAATAATACACACAAAATATCAACAATATTAAATTGAATACGCTTCAAAATGGCACTACTCAATCCTACTACCTGATCAACCGACCACTTATCCTCAAGAGATTTGATAATATTAAAAACCTCTAATGATGAGAGGGGCCTAAAGAAGAAACTGCTATTTATATGTGGAACGAGGACCATGGAATTGTCTAAAATTCGGGTATTATTACTGAAATTCAGACGCATATTCATTACACTTTTGTAAAAGTATGCATTAAAACTGTTTGCAATGTCACCTGAAAAAGACAATTTATATTAGAGTCATTTATTATAACGGAAATTTCAGCTCTATTAGTCACTTTATTAAGAATTGTATTTACTAAATCCCATTATATTTTACCATTATCAAACGCGCGTTGAACCTTACTAAGTTAGTACTTAGCTTTAGCGTTCTCAATAAGATGTTTCAATAGCTTAGAATAATGCTTTTTCAATTTAATATTTGTATTATGCTTTTTACACTTTTTACGGAGAAAGTTCTTCTTATTAATTTTCATGATCAAAAAATTGTTAATCCAGGGTTTAACTTAAATGCTAGCTTACGCGGTTGGAATGGAAATTTACTTTGGGAAATGTAATTCGATGGGTTACCCACGAAATCCATTACGTCACGATCCTCTTTGACAAAATCCATCTTGACAAAATCCATTTTTGACATAATCATCTTTTGACAAAATCCATCTTTTTCAAAATCCATTTATGATAAAATCCATTATTGACGAAATCCATTTTGTCAAAATCCATCAAAAATCCATCGAATCCATCGTTTTTGTTATTTTTTACAAGCCGCTTGTAAAAAATAACAAAAACGATGGATTCGATGGATTTTTGATGGATTCTTGCAAAAATAACAAAAAAGATGTGTTTTAACTAAAGATGAATTTGCACCATTCTTCTGGCTGCTTCTGGTAGTCACACAGTGTCATAACTACCGTCGCATACGAAGCTGTTTGTTCAGCAATTTTAAAATAATTTCCGAATCTTTATGACTATAAAATGTTTTTTTATACTTATACATTTACAAAATAACATTAATTAATTACAATGAAAACCAATTTTTTTTTAAATGCTGTGTGTTACCCATATACGTGGTTTGTTAAAAAAAAGATGACTTTTTATTTTTCTCGAAAAATATTTATTTATTCATCAATATCTATTTTGTCCCCTTCAAAATAATCCCCATCAGATATAATACACTTGTGCCTGTGTTTTTTTAATCCTCGAATCTGTTCTGACATGCTCTTTTTGGTATGGTCTTGAGCTCTTCCAGCGATGCGGTCTTTATCAACTCAATCGTGCGGCAAAACTACATCCTTTCATGGATCTTTTCAGTTTGAGGATTTGTTCAGACTGAGGCATGATTACGGATGTCGCTGCCACAATAAATTTCTTCACTGCTTCAACGTATGCATCGGTTGTTGACGTGCTGGGGCGTCCAGAGCGGGCATCATCATTAACATCTTATTGGCCTTCTGTGAAGAGCTTATACCACTTATAAACATTTTTTGGATTCTTTGATGCATTTTTACAATATATTCAGCTCCTAATAATAATAAGTTTTCCATCCATAAAAATAAAATAAACAACTAAATGAATTCGAACTATTCGTATATTTTGATATATAATGAAATATGTAATTATTTACTAAATACATAAGTATTTGGTTTCTTTAAATACGAAATTTATTTTATTTGTACGGTCATCCGTTTAGTGACATTATACTGAACAATCATGGATTTCAACATCAATGGATTTTATAAAAGTGGATTTTTATAAAAAACGGCGGATTTTAGCAAATTGGATTTTGGAAAGATGGATAACGGGAGGATCCCTAATTCGATAGCAATAAAAAAAACTGATCAAATGTATTTGAAATATCAGCAATACTCAAGACTGAGAGCCAAGATTCCTTTAACAACAAATTGTTCAATAAATCAAAATTTGTTCGAAAGTTGGATGTTGGGACAAATGATTTAGGCTTTACAAATGATTTACTCTGATGAATATTTAGTGCAATAAATATTGCACAATGATCAGTTATGTCTAAAATCTTTAACAAATAACTCAACCACAGCATTAGGACACCTATAAAAAACATGATCAATACAACTTGAAGATAAACTTGAAATTCTGGTTGGGACATTTACATCAGAAATTACGCCGTTGCTAGACACAAAGAATTTATACTCTTCAGTTTTAGCTGAATTATCCAAAATATTAATATCGAAATCACCCAAAATGATTAGGTTCTTAGACTTGACACCGCTTAAAAATGGCCCAAACTTATCTAAAAAATTGTCAACATTGCAGGATTGAAGTCTCAAACACACACTATAGAAATTTTAAAACTTTTAAAATAAAGCTCAACTAGAAAAATATCAGCTGTTCCAAACGTAAAATCAGTCGTAACTTTAACATTCAAACCATCAGCTATATAAACACCAACACCACCGGCACGATAATTATTATTACAATTTCCATAAAAATTAAAACCAGATATTGCATAATTAGAGATTTCATTGTCAATGATCGAAGTTTCCGACAAAAAGAATAATTTTGGTAATTTTAAAAAAGTTTGTAAATGGCACACAAAAATATCATAATTTTGACGTAAACTACATTATTATGTATGTTTTGATGAAGACTCAAAAAATTATTATTAACTGCTGATTTAGATGGAGAAGCCGAGTTACGGGAACATAAACTAATATCTAGACCTTGATCATTAATATTGTTATTCATTTATAAAAAATAAAAAAAAAATTTAAAATATACAAAATAAAATTTAATAAAATGAATATTATAAATTATCAAGGTCAGACTTACAGTTAATTTTAATTACTTCGGTCTAAAAAGACCAAAGTATTGAAATCCTGTCAAAAATGACGAAAAATTTGGTTGGTCCAAAACCACTTTTCTCGACGTTTTGAAAGTCCCTGAGTCTGAAAATGCAAAAAAAAAAAAAATTTCCGTCCGTCTGTCTGTGTGTCTGGATGTCTGTGTCTGTGTGTCTGGACCCATGGTATCTCGATAACGGCTTGTCCGATTTGGATTTTTTTTTCGCCAATCTGTTTCTATGGTCAAGGCGGAGATTTGAAAAGCTTTTGGAGACTGTACGTCAAAGGGGTGGGGTACCTGCCATACGAATTGACCCAAAATACCTGCTTTTATAAATATTTACGATTTTTTTATACATGCTTATTTGATTATTAAATTGGGCATTGAATTGGGAATTGATTTGAAGGTTAAATTAGGGGTCAATTTGCGCGTTGAGTTAAAGTTGAGTTGGGGTTGGATTTGGATGTAGTGAATAGTTAACAAATTTTTTATATGATGGAACTTGCCTATTTATCAACCGATTATTATGAAATTTGACATTTGTGTTGGAAATGGGATTCTAAAATGAGTCTTGAATAAAGTTCTAGAATATGGGCAAGAATGATGGAACTTGACTATTTCTCATCACATGTGCGTTGAAAATGGGATTCTAAAACTGTTTTGGATGAAGTTCTGCAATATGGCCAAGTATGATAGAACTTGTCTATTTCTGAACCGATTATTATGAAACTTAGTATGTGTGTTAGAAATGGGATTCTAAAATGAGTTTTGGATGAAGTTCTCGAATATGGCCAAGTAGGATGGAAGTTGCCCATTTCTCAACCGATTACGTTGAAATTCGACATTTGTATTGGAAATGGGATTCTAAAATGTTTTTTGGATGAAGTTCTGGGATTTTAAAACGATTTTTAAATGAAGTTCTGGAATATGGCCAAGTATGACGGAACTTGTCTATTTCTCAACCGATTATTATGAAATTTGATTTGTGTGTTAGAAATGGGATTCTAAAATGAGTTTTGGATGAGGTTCTGGAATATGGCCAAGTATGATGGAACTCGCCTATTTCTCAAAGGATTATTATGAAATTTGACATATGTGTGCTAGAAATGACGATTCTAAAATGAGTTTTGGATGAAGTTCTGGAATATGGTCAAGTATAGGATGGAACTTACCCATTTCTCAACCGATTACGATGAGATTCAACATTTATATTGGAAAAGTGATCCTAAAACGAGTTTTGGACGAAGTTCAGGAATATGGCCAATTATGATAGAACTTGGCTATTTCTTAACCGATTATAATGAAATTTGATATGTGTATGGAAATGGGAATATTTGATATGTGTGGAATATTGCCAAGTAGGATGGAAGTTGGCTATGCCTTAACTGCGGTTATCATTAAATTAGTCATGTGTGTTGGGAATGGAATTCTAAAATACATTTTTATAAAGCTCTGGAATATGGCCAAGTAGGATAGATCTTGGATATTCCTTAACCGATTATAATGAAATTTGATATGTGAGTTGGAAATGGCATTCTAAAATAATTCTTAGATATAGCTCTGGAATATGGCTAAATGGCCAAGTAAGATGGAATTTGTTTATTTCGTACCCGATTATTATGAAATTTGACGAGTGTGTTGTAAATGCGGGATTCTAAAATGATTTTTGGTAAAGTTCTGAAATATGGTCAGTTACACGGTTAGAAATATCAGTATAATTTTGTATACTACTTTCGGTATAAAGTTCTAGAACACAATTTTTCGTGTTAAATTGGATGCCTAACCCATTCTACTGAAGCTTTTGACCTGTTTGGCTGTTGTTGTATAAGTAAATATATGTTGGTTAAAATATAAGTAAATACTGTCAAAACTGTGACACCAAATTTATGACGCAGGTGAATGCTATCCCCATTGAAGATACCAAAGGCCGAAGTTCTGTTCACCTCGTGAGGTTTCAGCTCGTCATATTTTAATGGTTGAATTTATAGAAGTTATTAAAAATTTGTTTGTGTGTGCTCTTTACCTGAAACTCAACGTAGAAGGTAATGAAAGATGTGGCAAACCATAATGAACCTTTATCCAGCCGTAAAATAACTATATGAAAATATCAGCTTATAAGCCTTTTTTGTACATTTTTCATTTTATATGAAACATGTTTCGGTATAAATATATTAGCTGGTAACTTTTGGCTGAGACAATCAAGACACTATCTACATTATCAATATTGTTACTTTCACTTCATCGTAAGTTTCATTTAGGCAAATTATGCCATTATTCGACAACAGCAGATTCAAATAGAAATCATATCTATTTCGAAATCCTCGAAAATTTTCAAATGATCTGCAGTATCAAATATTGAAGACGCTAATATAAATAAAGAAACACGATAATTAGCTAGTTATATAGATATTTCGACAACAATCGAATTAGCTCGTAACATCCTGTCTAATTCTATACATTACTAATAAAAACCCTAGATATCTAAACATCTTAAATTTTATATTGTACCATTAAACCCATTACTATAAAAAATATTACAAAACCAATACATATATTAAGTTTTTGTAGATTGCCGCTAGATATCATCATAAGCTAGAAAAATACTGATTCTGTAAAACAAAAAATCCCAAATCATATAAAATAAGTAATATGTAACACAAAAAATAAATTATGATTGCCAAAGGCTTACTAAAATAAATAAGTTCGTGGAGGAGAAAATGAACTGTATATACTTAAAAATGAAGTACCTAATAAAATGTTATCTTCATTTTCTTCTTACGAGTATTTAATTTTTTTTTTTTTTTTTTTTTTTTTCAGCTAAGTGAATTAGGTCGCCCGTTTACTGGTGGTTCATGGTGTGGTTCAGCTACAGGACATCAATTATATTATAGTGAAACATCAACAGTAACTGCATCAGTTAAGGTAAGGCAAATAAGAAAATCAATTTTTGCTTTATTTACTAAGTCAGTTAAAAATGTAAAAAAGCCTTAAAACAAATGAACTGCCGAAATTAAGAAAAAAAGTGTTTTTTTTTCCTAATTTTTGTTATTTTATTTGTGGGAAGGCTATATAAGAACATAACGTATATACCAGAGAAAAACTTGGAAATAAGACACCCTTTTTTTAGGGGTTTTGTTTTTAGAAATTGTAGTTTAACCCAAACTCGTATAAATAATAATTTCCCTTCTTTGTTCTCTTGTTTTAAATAATATATTTTCGTAATGGCTTGCTTCTTACCATACTTGTGTGTTTTTCTTGTGTTTTTCTTGGAGCAAGAATAAATTTCTTATTATTTTCTTTTACTTTACTTTCTATTAATAAAACAAACACACACCCACACCCAATTGTTAGTCTCTTATATACATACTCTCCTTTCCTTATTACTATTGATCATATTGTCTTTAATCTGGAAAATAATACGAAAATGATTTTTTTTTTCTTATCTTTATTACATGTAGAACATATTTTTCCCTATTCTATTGTGAATGTGTGTGTGTGTGTTTGTGTATATCTGTATTTATATATTGTTGTTATTTTCAATTTTCCTAAGGAATTACTTCTTCTTCTAGTTTTATTTGCAGTTCCGAATTAAAAAATATTCTGATTGAAGGAAATGCTTTTTGTTGTTGCTACCTAAGCCTTGATAAGGAAATATTTTTTAGGTTCTTGTTTGTTTAAGTATCTTACTATACATATGTATAAGATTTCTGATTTTATTTTTTTGTTTTCTGTGTGGGTATTATTGTATCTCAGTGTGTGTTTTTTTTTGTATATTCTTTAGGTATTCCATGCCCCTTTAGGAGCCGCAACACCTTTTGAATTTAGAATAAGATACAAATTTATTAGTCAATCAGATGCAATTGTAAGGTAAGCAAATGATATATAAATTATTTTTAAATTTGTTTTTTTATTTATTGAATTTTTATGTTTTATTCATGTACTTCATGTACTTATGTTAAAAAAAATCCTTAAATAGATGCTGAAGGTAACATTTCTTAAATTTGTTTATACGATTTATTATTCAATTATATGGAAATTTATACTGTATATTATCAGCTGTATATCACTGTAACTATAAATCGTCATCATGTGTAGAATAAGAAGGGCAGTTTATTATTGTCGCAAATTTGTTACGGTTAAAAAATATTTTAACCTATGTACAGTGGTAACACCTTTTTGAATTCAGAAAACAAATTGAGCATTGATTTCACGGCTATAAAAAATTATTCAATCATAGGCTTATTGAATAGAGTAATAAAATTACGTTTCGGTATATTAAATTAAAAAAAGAAATAAATAAATAAAGTAGCCTGTGCTTCGGTAAAGGTAAACAAGGAATTAGCTTATAACAGCAAAATAAATAAACTGTACATGGTAAAAAATAAAGTTGTTTGCCCAAACAAAATTATTTCTTTATTGAATAGAAAGAGCTTTTCTTAATTTAAAATTCAATTTTTTATTTCACACTTCTATAACATAATTTTTTTTCTATATTGATTTAAGAAAAATAGAGTTACTTTGACTAAAATCTTTGACAAATCAAGAAACTAAACTCATCATACTGAGTATTACTTTTTTTTTTAAGTATTGTAATCGCGAAAAAAATGTTGTTCCAGATTTTCACATTTCTCGACGAATTAGGTTACCAGGACCCCGAAACACCGACCAGAAAATGTTGTATCCGTCCTTCCATCCTTCCGTCCTTCCAGTCGCACATTTTTGTTTTGCCTCCCATTCTCACAAATATTGATAGTTTTAGTCGAAATTTTACACAAAGATAGGGCATTGCAGTGGAAGAGAAAACTGCCAAACAGATTTTTTTTAAAAACGGGACTGACGATTTTTTTGTTATGTTGACGATAAATTTGACAAATCATCGTCTACTTGTTCACAAAATTTGAAATCGATTGAATTATTGCGTCGCGTCGTTGTTTATTGCATGAGAGTTGAACAAATTGTTGTGAGTTGGGGTTGACACACTTGATCTGTTACCAGTCTAGATATATCAATCCCAAGTCACTAACTTTTTTTGAAGTTCCAAAAGACTTGTGGTTGCTTGTGTGTAATTATCCTAACCGTTGTTAAAATAATTAATGTTGTGTTTCGACCGTTAACATTGGGTGTTCTGTGTGTAGTAGTCAGCTTACCTCTGGTGGGGGCTGATTCTGTTATGTCTTGGTATAGTCTCTACAGTGAGAAGGTGAGGATAGGCTCACCGATGTTAGTCTAAGTTAGGATACCTTAGAGAACAAGACGGTCACAAGGGCAACGTGTGATTTCTCACTTATTTGAACCCCTCCTAGCGGTTGTCAAGCGCTAGGATCGCGTGCCGAAATGTTATAAGGCCTTTGCTGTAAGGTGTTAGTAGGTTGGTTTGAATGTTAATTGTTTTCGCGGAATGATACTTACCAAGAATTTAATGGCTGCTCACAATGACGAACGGTGGTATGAGGTGGAAAGTTGAATCTTCAGCGGGTTGAAATCAAAAATAGATGTCTTCAGTTTACTGGTTATTTATTGAATATAATCGTTGTACAGTGTTGTGTTGTTGTAATATTATTAAATTGGTTTCACAATGTTTATTAATTTAGAACAGAACTTTTACTTTGTTTTTTACTTTTAAAATAATTACAGTTTATAAGATACGGAGTTTTTATTTAGTACTGATTGTTTTTGATTTAAATTTTGGTGCTTATATACTAAATCTATCAATTAGTTTACACTAACAACAATTGGTTTCCTGTAATTTCTTAACTTTGCAATTTTGGTTTTGTCAACATACATATTTTTTAGGGTTCATTGTTTTAACGTTTTATTTTCTTTACATGAAAATTGTATTGGTTCGCAATTCTAGTTTATTGACTTTGGCTTGTGCATTATATAGTTCAATACATTTTCATACGCGTGCATTATTTGTTGTTGTGATTCATATGGCTTCATTATTATTTTCTTTCTTTATACATTCTTACAGTTTTTGTTGTTGCATATTTATATTTTCTTTTCTTTTCTTTTCTATAGTCATGAATTGTCATGTGTTTATGTTTTGTTGTTGGGGATTCTTTGGGTTTGATGACTTATGAATTGTTTTGTATTTTTGTGATAGGAGATTTTGGGGTTGCTTGGTTATTTTTTTGCGCGTTTAATGTGTTTAGGATTTTGGATGGGGGTGTGAAAATAAGGTTGTTTCACAACATACCTTCCTCCTTTGGGAAGTGAAAATTTCGGAAGGGAATTTTCACTTAGGTATATTTTAGTTGTATGTATTTTCTTTAAAAAAAACTCTTCTGAACATTATTTGTAACTTAATTCTAGTGTAGTTATTATTTTCTCATTATTATTCCATGTGTGTCATTCGCTGCGGGTTCTTCCTGCTTGTTGTCCAGTGTTGTTTTAACAATTTCAGAATTAGCCATCTCAAGGTTGCTTGAGATTCACCTATCTTGTTCAAGATTAGGCTCTGATGTGTTGTCACTTCTTTGCTGTTTTTCCTCATTTTACTGCTAGGTTTGAGCTGAGCTGTTGCACTTCACTGTTGGTTCTGCTTGATGCTTGCTGGTGTGGTTTTGGGCGTCTTTCTGATGTTTGTTGTGTTTTATGAGCTTTTGTGGTTTATTATCTATCTTCTATTAATTTTCGGCTATTATTGTGTTATATGGTAGTTGTTTATTATTATTTTTATTATTATTATTACTATTTTTTTTTTTTGTTATTGGTTTTATTTTGGTATTTTGTGTCTTGTTATTTTATTGCTCTTAATTTTCTACTGTTGTTTTGTTTTTGTATTATAGTTTTGTTTTTTACTTTTTTACTCAGTTTATTTTGTTTACTTTATCTTATGCTCTGTTGTTGGATATTCATCTCGTCTGTTTTTTTTTTTTTTTTTTTTTTTTTTTTTTTTTTTTTTTTTTTGTTCTGTAGCATCTTCTTGTTGTCCTGTGTGCGTGACGTCTTTTGTGTGTTGCGTTTACTTTTGGGTTCTGGACTGGTTTACTCGGCTGCTCCCTTTTTCTTTGTATTATATATGTGTTATATTATCTTAAATACTATGAAGAGTTATTTTTCCTATGGTTTAATGGAATTCTAATTTTTTTTGCATTTCAGCATTTATGTATGTTTTAAAAAAAAATTTTACCTTAACCTAGGTTAACTTATACAATGTAGGGTAAATGATAAGAAAAAATTTTATATTTTATTTTTGCAACGCGATACTTTTGTTTTTATTATGGAATTTCAACTTGACTTTGAAAAATATGTATGTCTGCTGTTTATGTAATTGCTCTAGTTATTATTGTTATTATTTTTATTATGTTTATTTGTACATGAGAAATTTGTCTTTATATATTACTTTGTAAATCTTGATTAGAATTAGGAATCTGTTTGTTAAATTTGTATATATATACATTTTGTAATTGTATAGAAAGTAAAAGTTTATTTTTTTTTATATTTAATTGATTTTATGTTAGTTAACTTATTATCCTACTCTTAAATATTATGAAAAGGTTTATGACAAAATTTATATGATTTAAAAAACTAAAAATTATTTTTCTATATGGGTTCATGTACATTTTGAGAAAATTTTCAAGAATTTATTTTGGAATGTGTTTAAAGTTAAAATCGTTATTAATTCTATGATTGTTGATTTTATTCTAGTCTATATTTTCTTAACTTATTCTAGTTTTTGGGGTTAGTTGGGATTTTGATTTATTTATTCTTGTGGGCCGAATTTGTCTTGTTCTTTCATGTTTGTTAGTTATTTTGTGACATGAAGGAAAAAGTTATTATATTTGTGAGGAAACATTTCATTTATCCTATTCCTGTCATCGGTATGGTATTACCCTCTCTTTCCGTTTTATAGTCTTGTAGTTGTTCTGAGTTTAGTTCAGTTGTTTGCGGTATTGAGTTGTTCTGTTCAGAATTGCAAAAATTGTCTGAATCTACTTGTGCCTTGTCCGTAAGGGTGGTGTGTATTTGTGTGTCTGTCGGAATTGTAGTAGCTGTTTCGGCTGGGATTGGAATGCAATCTGTCATTTTTGTTTGGTTTTTTATTAGAATGGGGGTGGATTGAGTTTTGTTGTATTCTGGATTAGGGTTTGTATTGAGCGTCGAGCTGTCGACGGCTTGTGTGTAGTTTTGTATTTGAATTGGTTTGATTATGTTGTTTTCAGTTTCTGTCTTTTTGTAATTGTTTATTTCTGCTGAGATTGTGGTTGTAGCCTGTGTTTGGTTATCTTCATGATTGATTTCTATCCTAGAGTCTGGTAGTAACTCTGCTTCTAAGCTGTCTACTTGCGGTGGTATTGTGTCTCTGTCTTTTCTGTACTGTGTGAGTAGGTTGGTTTCGCTATGTGTAACTGGGTACAATAGGTTCTCTAGTATATTAACGCCAGCCAATTGATCTTGACTGTGTTCCTTCGTCAAAAGAAAATTTCCATCCCATTTTGCTGGATGTGCTCGGATTGTAGCTGAATTTCTCGCTCTTCTCATAATTTCCAATGTCGGGAATGTTGATGTGAACTTGTTAGGTTCAAGATTTCCTACTGTATCGTCGCTTTGTGTTCGAGGATAATTATTATTAATTGTTTCTGTGTCTTTGTTGGCCGTAATTATAACAGGGGTATTTTTAGCGGAAATTGTAGTGTCAGTTTGTGTGTATACCCTAATGTTTGGTTCCCATTTTTCTGTCTTTGCTACGTCTTCTTTTGTTGAAATTGGATTGATTTGTATGGTTTGGTGTTCGCTGTTCTGTTTTTCATTCACTACTTTGTTCGGTACCAAAATCGGAATTTCGCCAGTGTCTTGTGTTTGGTCATTTTGAAGAGTTGCTTCTGTCATGGTATTTTTTGTGCTGCCTTCTTGTGGTGATGTGGCGTCTTCGTTATCGCATTGTGTGAACGGGTTACTTTCTTCGTATGTTGCCGGATACAACAGGTTTTCTAATATGTTATCGCCGGATAACTGGTCTTGCTCGTGTTCCATAGTGAGAAGAAAATTGTCATTACTACTTTTTTTTACTGGGTGTATTTGTTTTGTGGTTTCTGTTATCTCTTCCTTGTTCGCTGTTGTCATTATGTTCATGGCTTTATGTGTGTTATTGGTTGTTTCCTCATTGTCTTGCTCTGCTTGGTTTTCTTGTTGTGTTGTTTCGTGAACGTCGGTCGGAATAGTTAGAGATATTGCTGTGTTGTGCTCATGATCTAATTTTATGATGTTTGTCGAATTCGAAGTTGGTTGTACTTGTTTGTTATTTAGTTTTTCTGCTTGTGTTGAGTTGGCGATGCTGCTTGTTTGTTTAAGAGTTAAGTTATTATGTGTCTGGCTGGAGACGGGTTTTGTTTGTTTAGTAGTTAAATTGTTGTGCGTCTGGCTGGAGACGGCTTTTGTTTGTTTAGGAGTTAAATTGTTGTGCGTCTGGCTGGAGACGGCTTTTGTTTGCTTAGGAGTTACATCGTTGTGCGTCTGGCTGGAGACGGCTTTTGTTTGCTTACTTGCTAAATTGATTGTGTACGTTGGTTCGATGACAATTTGTTTTTGATTTGAGCTATGGTTTATTTGAGTTTGGTTGTTTGTGGTTTTGTTCATTGGGATCATGGCAATATTCCGTGTGTTCATAATTGTAGGATTCGTTATTGTTGCGTTTTGGTAAGTTTTTGGACCCGCTCGGGTTTGGCCTACTGTTCCAACTGGGCGAGTCCCCGCTCGTTTCCCGGTTGTTGTTCCTCATTTTGTAACTGTGGTTGTGCTGTGATCATATTGATTTTCATATTTGCGAATTTTTCTTCAATGTTCGTATTTCCTGCTTGCGGTCGGGGTTCATAATTATTGGTCCTATTTTGGTTCCCACGTAGTTTACTTCGACATTCTTCATAGGTGTGACCTACTGTAGTTTTACAGTATGAGCAGTATTTTGTCGGTCTGTTTGTATTGTATCCCTGGTCTGGCGGTCGTTTGTAATTGTTGAATCTTTGTACTAATTCCGTGTTCCTATCCCTGTAACCAGTTACGTTTTGTTGTTGATGGTTTCTGTATTCGTGTGGAAATGATTGATTGTGATTTGTTGTTTGTTGTGGACTGTAATTTGGTTTCGTTCTGTTTGAGTTCATATATCTATCTGTATTGTATCCAAATGTGTACCGGTTCTCGGGTTGTTGAAGCCTTGAATTATTTTGTGCCCATATTCTGGACTTGCATATATCATACGTATGGTTGGGTCTGTTACAGTAATTGCATATTACTGGGTTATTTCTGTAAATATTATGGTTTACTCTGTTAGTGTAGTTTGGTTGTAATATTTCGTACGGTATCACAGGTGTGATTTCTCCATTTGTCATCATTAACATCCGTTCTATGTCTTCTGTGTGGTTCATTATCTCCTCTACGTCTTCAGCTTTGATGGTTGCTATTTTCTCTTTTAGTATTATATTGTTGATGCCCCTTTTAAATGTCTGTACCGCTGTGTTTGCTAGATGCTTTGCATATGCTTCGTCTATCGTTGGTATACAGTATTTTGTCCTATATCCGCTCTTGTAATCTTCTAATGTCTCTATTACTCTTTGTCCATAGTTCCTAATACATTCACCGTATAATTGTTTGCACTCTACGAATTTCTTTTCTAATTCATTCAATGTCCAAACTTTTGTATACATACTGTTTAGTACTGTTCTTAATGCCTCGTAGTCTTCAATTTGTCTGCTACAGATTCTCGCATATGCTCCTCCCGTCAGTCTAAATTTTATCAGATTTCCAAATATTTTCTTTTCTTCTGGCTTTGTAAGGGTATTGTATATGCTGTCCGCTAATCCGAGAAATCTTGTTAAATCTGTCGTTATATTTTTGTCGTCCTCTCCGCTGAATTCGGGTATCATGGTCGTAATATTTTGTTGGATTTCTCTTGTTGTCGTCATTTTGTTTGTTTTGTTTTGCGATTTTGTTTGATCGGGTGCTCTGTGTTGTGTTACGTTATTGGATGTTGCTACTTAAATGTATTTTGTGATGACTTTTGTTTCTTCTGGTTCCTTTACTTCTTGGTGTGTTATTACTTTAACTACTGGTGTTTGTTCGCTGGGTTGCTCTTCTCTTGATGTCTCTACTGTTTTCTGGTCTATTTTGTTTGTATGTAGTATAGTTTGTTCCTCTGTCACTTTGTTCTTGAGTTTAGGCTGTTTGTTTTTTATTGGTTCTAATTCGCAAGATGTTTGTGTTTCAGAATCACTATTACTATTTTCTGTTTGGGAGCGCGTTCGATTGTCCCTGAATAAAGATGGTGCTCGCGGGTTTGGTTTGACTTGAGTTGGTGATCGTGGTGTTTTTTGTGATTTACCAAATTCCACTGGTAGAGGATTCGCGCCGCTCATATATTACACTACTTCTTCTACTTAAAATTTACGTTAAAAAATATTTACTGTGTGTTTTAACTTCCTACAATATGGAAAGTTGGGATTTATTACAACCCTAGGCTAAACTCGCTTTGTTCCTTTGTCTAAGAGTTTAACTACTTTCAATTTTATTCACCCGGCGTGAATATTTGTATAATTTTACGATTTTATTTTAGCGTTCTAAAAATTATTGTCTTAATATAATTACTCTTCGTGGCTGCCCTACGGAACTTTTAACTACAGCGCCATTTAAATGTTGTGAAATTGGCGATGATAGTTTACGGGAGATTATTCCGTGTAATTGCCTTCTCTGTTATTTTGGGGAATACGATTTATTTAAATAGAGGCGCTGTGTTAATGTATTGGCTAATTTGAGACCGTTAAAGTGAGCGTTATGTGTGTAGTAGTCAGCTTACCTCTGGTGGGGGCTGATTCTGTTATGTCTTGGTATAGTCTCTACAGTGAGAAGGTGAGGATAGGCTCACCGATGTTAGTCTAAGTTAGGATACCTTAGAGAACAAGACGGTCACAAGGGCAACGTGTGATTTCTCACTTATTTGAACCCCTCCTAGCGGTTGTCAAGCGCTAGGATCGCGTGCCGAAATGTTATAAGGCCTTTGCTGTAAGGTGTTAGTAGGTTGGTTTGAATGTTAATTGTTTTCGCGGAATGATACTTACCAAGAATTTAATGGCTGCTCACAATGACGAACGGTGGTATGAGGTGGAAAGTTGAATCTTCAGCGGGTTGAAATCAAAAATAGATGTCTTCAGTTTACTGGTTATTTATTGAATATAATCGTTGTACAGTGTTGTGTTGTTGTAATATTATTAAATTGGTTTCACAATGTTTATTAATTTAGAACAGAACTTTTACTTTGTTTTTTACTTTTAAAATAATTACAGTTTATAAGATACGGAGTTTTTATTTAGTACTGATTGTTTTTGATTTAAATTTTGGTGCTTATATACTAAATCTATCAATTAGTTTACACTAACAACAATTGGTTTCCTGTAATTTCTTAACTTTGCAATTTTGGTTTTGTCAACATACATATTTTTTAGGGTTCATTGTTTTAACGTTTTATTTTCTTTACATGAAAATTGTATTGGTTCGCAATTCTAGTTTATTGACTTTGGCTTGTGCATTATATAGTTCAATACATTTTCATACGCGTGCATTATTTGTTGTTGTGATTCATATGGCTTCATTATTATTTTCTTTCTTTATACATTCTTACAGTTTTTGTTGTTGCATATTTATATTTTCTTTTCTTTTCTTTTCTATAGTCATGAATTGTCATGTGTTTATGTTTTGTTGTTGGGGATTCTTTGGGTTTGATGACTTATGAATTGTTTTGTATTTTTGTGATAGGAGATTTTGGGGTTGCTTGGTTATTTTTTTGCGCGTTTAATGTGTTTAGGATTTTGGATGGGGGTGTGAAAATAAGGTTGTTTCACAACAAAATGTAGAATCCAGTGCAGCAGTGTCGACTATTCAATCAACGGAAGCTGAATCATCAAGTTACACTACCGCTACTCACTTAAGCAATTAACTATTACCTTGGTTTATGTTACAGATGGATCACAAGGAAAGCAGGTTTGTAGAGTATTGTTAGACTCTGGATCACAAGGGTCGTTTATGACCGAAAGCTGCGTTAATAGATTAACACTGAAAAGAAATAGTGCTAAGCTTGCCATATCGGGTATTGGGGAATCAGTAAATGGATATACCAAAGGAGTAGTATCTTTAATAATTACACCATGGAATAAAGTGAACCCATGTTTTCAAATTGATGCATATGTTTTTCCCAAGTTGACATCGAAATAATCACCAATTTCCCAATGCATTGATCTTCAACACTTCAAGCAGTACCAATTAGCTGATCTGTACTTTTACCAAGGTGCAGAAATTGGTGCAGACATATTTTTCGAACTACTCTCGAATGGAAAATTATCAACGTCAAATTAATTATGCAAAAAACATTACTGGGCTGGGTAGTTGCAGGGAAATCCGATGAATCAAAGTGGAAACAATCAATCGCAGTCAACATTATTTCTCCAGACAATCAACTAGACAACCTTTTGAGAAAATTTTGGGAAATCGAAGAGATCCAAATCAAACTTTAACATCTTACCCAAGAAGAAGAATTGTGCGAGAAACATTTCATGAACCAAACCAAAAAAATAGACAGTTCAAGCTTTCTTCGGACATTTTGCGAAACTCTTTTCGAACTGCAGTTCAACGAATGCACTCCATGGAAAAAAGGTTCGTACGAGATGAAGAATTTGCAACTGAATACAAACAGTTCATCGCAGAGTACCTTCACCTGAGCCAGATGAAAGAAATCCAAGTAAATCACAATGAATTCAACGGTTATTATCTACCCCATCACGGTGTCATCAAGAAGTCTAGCACCACAACGAAATTAAGAGTAGTTTTTGATGGCTCCGCCAAAACCACTACAGGCAAATCCCTGAACGATTGTCTCGCAGTCGGACCTATAGTTCAATCCAGTTTATTTGAAATATTATCCCGGTTCAAATTGTACAAGGAAGCATTTACCGCCGATATTGAAAAAATGTACCGACAAGTTCGTGTTGCAGCAGATGATACAAAGTACCAACGAATTATATGGCGAGATTCACCCAACAAACCATTTATGACCTATACGAACTTCAAACCGTCACCTATGGGACAGCTAGTGCAACATACTTAGCCACGCGCGCACTAAACGAAGCAGCCGAGAAATATAAATACGAATACCCAATAGCAGCAAATCACATCAAAGGCAGCATATACGTAGATGACCTGATGAGAGGAGCTGAATCAATTGAAGATGCCATCATCTTGAAAGATCAAATAAATCTGATGTTGTCAAGTTCAGGTTTCCAGTTAAGAAAATGGTTGACTAATGAAGACAGAGTATTGAGCAGTAACCCCATGAATAAACATGAAGTTTTATCATAGAAATAGAAGAATCAAATTCTGTCAAGGTATTAATTCGAAGTGCAGTTGAATGAAGAACCAACCATCACCAAAAGGGGAATCCCCTCAGAAGCAACGCGATTATTTGACCCGTTGGGATGGCTTGCTCCGGTAACCGTCGGCACCAAAATATTCTTTCAAACCTTATGGGCAGAATATCTAAAATGGGATGAATCATTATCGCCTAGTTTAGCATCTGAATGGGTGCGAATCCGAGGCAATTTACCAAAAATTGAAAACATTAAAGTAAGCAGATATATCAACACAACCAATACCAGCCAAATTACGTTACACGGTTTCTCCGACGCTTCGAAGTATGCCTACTCGGCAGTAGTATATGGCCAAATAACTGCACAAGATGGTCATTCGATCATCAAACTAATATCGGAGAAAACGAAGGTGGCACCCGTAAAACATGTGTCAATTCCAAGATTAGAGTTATGTGGTGCATTACTTTTAAGTAGACTGTTAGTAACAGTTAAACAAGCTCTAAACATCGAAACCGCTGAAATTGTGGCATGGACAGACTCTACCATCGTCTTAGACTGGCTATCGGCACATCCAACCAAGTGGACTACCTTTGTTGGAAACAGGACAGGAGAAATACTTACCAGCATGAATAGGTCTCAATGGAGAGATGTAGACTCGCAGAATAATCCAGCAGATTGTGCCTCGAGGGGAATTGAACCAGAAAAGCTGCAAGATTTCGATTTATGGTGGCATGGGCCCAAATGGCTAGTAAATTCGGAAAATTGGCCAAAATGTGTAAAGGGTCAATCATTTACTTCAGAAGAAATGCGAAGCCAATCATTACCCACTCAAGCTTATCAATCCAACATAATAGATAATTTAATTGAACGTATTTCCAGCTTTAGTAAAGTAGTTCGAGTGTTAGCCTACGTATGCCGTTTTATTAATGTAAAGTTAAAACTATTCAGATGAGAGACCGTACCACCACACTTAACCAGCTCGGAATTACAAAAACCTCGGTGGATTATACTCAAACATACCCAACATAAACATTTTGAAATGGAGATAGAATTAATTAAAGCCAAAAAAGAACTACCATCATCGAGCAGACTAAAATATTTAAAACCATTCATCGATGAACCAGGTGTATTACGAGTTAGGGGAAGGCTTTCGAATGCATGCTTAACATATGATGTGAAACATCCCGTAATCCGTGAAATGATAGTACGAGAACATCACGTACGCTATATGCTGAACAAACCCTTATGATGGCCACACTTCGTCACCGGAGTTGGATTTTGGGAGGCAGAAATTTAATTCGAAAAATAATCCATAGTTGTTTAAAATGTGTGAAGTACAATCCAACGGAACTGAACCAAGTCATGGGTAACCTTCCAAACCCAAGAGTAGAATTAGTTAGACCATTTTTTAAAGTTGGTTTGGATTATGCAGATCCTTTCCAAACACACTTAACCCTTAAATGACACATGGGGTCCAATGGACCCCAGACCTTTTTCAATCGTTCATATTTAAATGTTTCCTCCGGAAATGCATCTCGTGTCCCCTCCCTTGCTAAAGTTGAGATATTGCACTACCTCTTTACGTACTCAGCTCATGCCGGTTGACTACTAGCAGCTGTGTAGAAATGTCCAAAATCACAGTGGGGTCCAACGGACCCCAGTGTGTCATATACGTACATTTGTGTGAAAATCGGAATAATTTTTAGGCATCTCAATTCTAGCAGACCTAGAGCGAGAGAGGTGCCTTATATCCCCGCTGCTGATATCTGTCTGTAAACAAAGTAATTCGAAAGGTACTTATCCGATTTTCAAGAAACAGAGACATACTAATATACCTTGACCAGACAAGAAAAATGTGATATGACTAAGATCTATAGGTGATCAGATTTGATCAAAATTGAATGAAAAAATTTGTATTGTATACGAAATAATTTTTCAAAGTTGTTTTTGCCGTTTTTTGTGTTGTTTTATTGCTTTTTGGTCGTGGGTAAGACTGCGCTCGTTGTTAAAATTTATTTAGTTTGTCATATTTCTTTTGATTTTGACGTATTATTAGATGGCGTATAATCTGCAGAGCCGAACCGTCCGAGAAGTGCTAGAACCCATCGACGAAGCATCTTCAGGAGGACAATATAATGTGTTTGAGGACAGTAAAGACTATGATTCAGATATTTCGATGTGTGGTGCTCCAGAGAGTGCCATGGAAGTAGACCAGAAAGATATGGGTGAGGGTATTTTGGATCAACAGCGTTTGTATGTAGGAGAGCGTCAAGCGGCTCGCCAGAGCCGTGGTCGGCCATCTTCGACGATAAGAAAAAATTCTACTTGGATATTGCAAAATAAATACCTTTCTCTAAGATTCAGTATCGGACTTATTTTATCTAAAAAGATACTATCTCAAGGGTATACCGCTAAACTTTTAGCTACAAATATTGAAAATTAAAAAAATACGGTTATTTTATGTAAAACAAGCCATTTTCTTATTTTTTTCACAAACCTTTTTTTTTTTTTTGGTATCATAAAATTAAGATTTCATTAATGTAATAATTTGACCTCCTTTAGTAAGCTTTAAACTATATCAGAAAAAAATTTCAAAGCTAAATATGGAAAAATTCAAGAAATAGCTAATAGGCAATTTTCATGCTGGGGTCTAAAAGACCCCAGTGTGGCATTTATGTGATTTTTCTTAAGTGTGTCATTTAAGGGTTAATTAGAGGAAGAGGGCAAACAACTTTTAAGAGTTATGTATGTATTTTCGTGTGTTTGGCCATAAAAGCTATTCATATTGAACTAGTATCCGACAAATACTCAGTATGGAAGAAATGTCAACATTGCTGGCTGAGATAGAGACGATGCTGAACTCCAGACCAATTTGTGTACTGTCAAATGATGATACAGATTACCACACGCCAGGTAATTTTTTAATCGGCCGACCCACTACACAAATTCCAAGTGAAGATTTGACAGATGTAAAATTTTCGAAGCTATAGTGGTAGACATTCGAATAAACGCACTATGTTTTATGAATATAGTTCTAAGAGTAAAGTGTTTTGATTTTTTTCAAGTAGTCTAAATTATGTCTATCATCTTAAATCTGTTGATAAGATAAACCATTAGTAAAAATTTTAATGTTTTACTTTAATAAATTGAAAAATCTAAATTTCAGGTGGACATTCGTATAAACGCACTTCTGATAATGTACTAAAATAAAAACCAAAATTAGCAATGTTTCATATATTATTTTATTTAATATTTGGTCTGGCCCCAACCTTTCTGAATAACTTCGAAAATTCGAGAAGGCATTGAATTTGTTAAATTTTTGAGGGCTTTCAGATCAATTGTGGCCCAAGATTCACGGATGGCACTTTTCAAATCTTTAATTGAATTATATTGCTGTTCATTTCCATAAACTTTTCGAAGAAGGCCTTCTAAAGATTTTCGATCGGATTGCAATCAGGACTATTGCCTATCCAAGATCTCAGCTCGCCAGAAAAGTCAGATCCGCAAAGAAGCTATACACGAAACCGTCTATCATGCAGGCCATTGGATCTTCCTGTGACGACCCGACACATTGCCCGTATTTTTAATAGTTCACCGAACATAAAATGGACAAAATTTTGGATCAAACCACTTTTAACGGCCATGCATACGAATAATCCGCTCAAATTTGCTCGTAAATACATGTCGTCGATAACGGATTGGCAGAGTGTGATTTTTTCTTACGGAAAAAAAATAATCTGGGTTTTCCCGACTGCTACAGTTTCTACTGGCATAATTTGGAGGAACATGGCGTCGTTAGGTCGAAGCGTAATTTTGTGGCGGTGTGTTATGGTATGTGGAGCATTTTCTTATAACGAGGAGCTTCCCATCTGCTTTATAACGACACGAATGAACTTCCGTATGTACGTGAAACTTTTGGAAGACGTTTTGATAAATTATCTGGATAATAACATCAACAAAAATTATAATTTTCAACAAGACAATGCCTCGATCCATGCTTCGAAGGAGACCACACCGTGATTTCTCGAGAAAAACATTCCACTTCTTGAATGGACAGCTTGCAGTCCTGATTGCAATCCTATCGAAAACCTTTAGAGGGCCTTCCCCGAAAATTTTATGGAAATGAACAGCAATATAATTCAATTAAAGATTTGAAAAGTGCCATCCGTGAATATTGGGCCACAATTGAGCCGGAAACCCTCAAAAATTTTACAAATTCAATGCCTACTCGAATTTTCGAAGTTATTCAGAAAGGTCGGGGCAAGACCAAATATTAAATAAAATAATATATGAAAAATTGCTAATTTTGGTTTTTATTTTAGTACATTATTAGAAGTGCGTTTATACGAATGTCCACCTGAAATTTAGATTTTTCAATTTATTAAAGTAAAACATTAAAATTTTTACTAATGGTTTATCTTATCAACAGATTTAAGATGATAGACATAATTTAGACTACTTGAAAAAAATCAAAACACTTTACTCTTAGAACTATATTCAAAAAACATAGTGCGTTTATACGAATGTCTACCACTGTATCCAGATGGCAAATGCTACAACAAATAAATCAAAACATCTGGAAAAGATGGCATTTAGAGTATTTAACCAGTCTGCAGCATCGTAATATGTAAATGGCACAAAACGAAAAACAACGTCAAAGTCGGAGATATTGTTCTTATTAAGGATAATAATCTACCCCCTTCAAAGTGGTTGATGGGCAGAATAGCAGAATTACATCCAGGAACCGACAACAATATTCGAGTCGTGACCATCAAAACAACAAATGGAGTGATTAAACGGCCAATACAAAAGCTATGTTTGCTTCCACTTAATTGAATCATCCGATTCAAGGCGGCTGGAATGTTTGAGAAAAGATGATCATTCATTTGTAAGCCGAGGCCATCTGATTTGTTTTTGCATAAAATCCAAAATTAACCTAAAATGAAATATTTTTATTACAATTGAATCACTTAATTATTTATTTATACTTATCTTTACAAAATCCATATTATTTAAATTAATTAATTTATCTCAAATTTGATTTTTTGTAAATATTTACCTTTTTCTGAACTTTTTATATTGTATAATGACAGCTAAATTAAATTGCCTAAATGTATACTTGTACACACGAAAGTTTACAAAATTTAATTTAAGTTGATTTTTGGCCATCTGACATGAACCTTAAAAATTAAAATATTGTCATGTAATGCTACTATAATATGTAAGTGTAACGATGAAATGTAAGAAATAAAGAAATCAATCGTCCCTTTTTTTATATCTAACCACCGAAGCGTTCACATCTGAGCAAAAATAATTAAATAAAAATTATATTGTGAAAATACTGAACACAGTCAAGTTTTATATTTTATTTGTGTATCACAAAACCATTCAAATACCATACCAAGTTTATTGCACCGTCAGTCTGTACCAAATTTTGTAATTGATTGTTGGAACCCGACCTATTTGGTACAGATCAAGTAGTGTATCGAATTGTCGTGGAATGTATAAATTAATTTTCATCTTTGGGTTAATAAAACAGTTTTCTTTGTATAACGTTAAAAATTCTTGTTTTATTTTGTGGTTTTGTTTATTAATGTCATGACCTGATGTTACTCGTATTGCAGCCAAAATATCAATAATCAGTTTTTATTTATGTATTGTTCAAAAAAAAGTTAAAAAATCTACAACTTTTAGTGTTCGCCATTAGATAGCAAATATACAACAATATTGGATGAACTAATAGAAAATTATACAATTAAAATGTAAGAGCAATATCGCAAATAAAGTTACTTAACACAATTATTAACTAATTATTGTGAGATTCTTTAAGATTGCCGCCCATCTTGGAAGAGGCTGACGGGTCGATTCCAATCGATAGCTTAATAAAATTTGTTATGTTCCTTCAGTAAGTACCCTTGCTCGTTTTCACTTCATAATTTCGCATAATACCATCATTTGAACCTTCATCCTTGACTATTTTTCCTATCTTCCAAAATCCGAGAGGAGCCCCTTCTTTAAAGCTGTTTAAATATTCAAGTTGAAATCTTGATTGTACCATGCGTTGCACATGATGCCAATGACTAAGAGTATTTGAATTAAAATGGGTCCAGGTGTCAACACGTTTAAATTATCTGGATCATCGTTTAGTGCGCATAATGGTCGAGAGCTCAATACTGCTACAATTTGACAAAGTAGTGTTGTTAACTCTTCAAATGTAAGTGTTTCATTTATGACTAATTCGCCAAACACCGCGATGACTGACGAATCTATTGAGCGTGGCAATAAAGGCATCATATGTAAGATCACTCACAGCTTCAAGATGTATAGCTTTCGTTGTTAAGCAGATAAATATGCAAGTAGAAGATTTGAAAGTTTTCTGCTATCTGCCTTTCATCACCTTTCATCAGTTTAGTTGTAAGTGGTCCTGCATAATTTATGCCCACATTTAGGAATGCTCTTCGAGATGGTTGAACTCGTAGAGCCGGTAAATATCCCATCAGTTGAGATGATTGATACCTCGCAAATTTAAAATTAATAATGCAGTTGTGTATACAGCTATTAACCAATCTTCGACAGTTGATAATCCAATAATATTGACGAATTAAGAACAATGTTAATGATGTACCTGGATGCAGGTTTATTTTGTGATAGTACTCTATAATAAGCCTTCCCACTCGATGATCCATTAGAACGATGGCACGATGTTTGGCTTGTTCAGGTAGGCGTGAGTGTCGAAGCCGGCCACCTACTCTTAGTAATCCATCAGTATCGAGAAATGGATGTAATTTTCAAATTGATGATGAACTTGGTAATGATTCGTCCATGTTTAGCAGTCGAACTTCATCACCAAATTCGGTAGACTGGATGTATTTAATTACTGCAACAGTTTCACGCTCAGACTCTCTTGCAATGACAGCCAACCGTTTTACTGTGCTGGTTTGTTTTTTGACTCTGTCAACAAATCTATAAATGGATTAGGAAGCGTTATTAAATTGGTTGTAAGGAATGGTGGGCCATTCCACCTCAAATCGGTTTAACTAACTGCGATGGTTTAATGCCACTTGATGCTAGGTTAGCCAGGTTGTGGCTTGATTTGACATAATCCAAATATTTCTTGAAAAATGTTGTAATATTTCAGTCGTTCAGGCTAACACAGTAGTGCCGTCGCACCAAGCATATGTTTTCATATTGGAATCATTTTGAATTGAACATAGTAATTTTGTAAGAAGTTCTTCAACAGAGTTCTAATCTGCGTATCGTATTGACACTATCTTGATTGGTGCCACCTTAGTTTTTGACATCAAAAGCCTCATCATCGTCCATCAGGGTTTATTGTTTTCAAGTATACAACTGCAGCATACGCTACATTTGAAGAATCACAGAATCCATGAAGTTCGTAAACGGTAGCTAGAGTGTCACTTCTTTAATTGTTCAAAGTAATTAAACTCCTTTCGATTTGAAGCCGCTGATGTAATATATACGTTTGTAAAGGATCATCCCATTCTAGTTTAAGCACCCACATTGATTGAAATATAATTTTAATGGATATTATAGCCGGTGCCAGCCAACCTTTGATCTTTTAGTATATATTGATGTTTGTTGAGGCTGCACATTATTGCAGAAATTGTCAGTATAAATTAGACTTCCATTTTCTTAATTGGAAACCTCCAGATTCTTACATGCCAGTGATTTCCGTGATTAATTGAATTGCCTCGTTGACCGTATCTGCACCTGCCATTAAGTCGCCTTCATAAAAGTTATTAGTAATTATGGCCGCCATTTCTGGAGGGCCATCCTTGTTGTCATTTGCTAACTGATTGAGTGTTCTAGTTGCTAAAAAAGGAGAACAAGACATACCATAAGTTATTGTATTTAATTGGTAATGCTTGATAGGATCTTTCTTATTCTTCCTCCGTTTCGATATATGTACTAAAATTTGGCGATACATCTGCTTAATATCTGCGGCAATCGCTATGATAGGAATCCGAAACTTTAATAAAATAGACGAAAGTTTAGGCTGTACAGTTGGACCTATCATTAGCTTGTCATTGATGGATACCTGTGTAGACGTCTTCTCAGACCCATCGAATACAACTCGTAATCGAGTACTACTGCTGTCTTCCTTTATTACCGCATGGTGGCGCAAGTAATAAATTCCGCTAACTGCTTTATTGATTTCTTCCCCGTGGATTTCCGACATATGGCTTAGCTTCAAATATTCATCCATAAATTTGGAATATTCAGCATGTAGAATTGTGTTTTTCTCAAATTTGCGTTCCATCGCCGTTAATCTAGATAAAGCATTATTGATTGAATTGCTTAGAATAGCTGAGTCGTTTTGAAATGGCAAGCTAACTATATAACGTCTCTCTGAATTGCGATGGTGGGTTACGTTGACATGTTTCTCACAAGCGGCTTCCTTGGCAGTATATGAACTTTGAGCTGATTCTTCCTCCAGTTCCAGAACATCAATTTCAATTTCTGGTTGTAATTCGGAAGTACATTGAAATGATTGCACTTCATGTTCACTAGTATTGAAAGAACCCACCAACGCAGAGAAAATGACGTAGACATATTTTTCTCTAAAATAATATTTTTAAATTTTTATTTTATAAATTTTAAATTGCCAGCAAACGTTCAAATCAAGAGATATTATCCTATGAACCTAGCAAGAATCACAAGTAATTTAATGTCCAAACCTAAAAGTTAAAAATTAAATTTGGATCATTCGGGTGATAAAACTTCATACGATTATGTACATTTTCTCCGTGTAAAAATCAAGTGGAACTATTAAAGAACCGATTAAATAGTTGAAGTTACAGGATTGGCGGTGATACTGCTGAACGTACTGTTGTTTGTTTTTTCTTGTTATTTTTATGTTACCTACTCACGTTTTTTGGTACGGTCTGTTATTAATGAGCTGATGCTCAAAATAGAATGTACCGGAATATGTAAATTAAATTGAAGAACAAATCAGCTCCCATTATTACATTTACTTTAGATGGCTAGTGAAAATGTGGATCAGCGAATTGAAGATTTAAAAACGAACTTCGGGTTATCTCCAACTTAGATGGATGAAATAGATGAGTTAATTTCGGGAGAATCAATGCATCAATCGACAACAGAATATTTCGGTTTAGCTTTGATGAGATTACGAGACGGATCAAGCCCTTTGTCATGCGAGCTCCAGATGCGGCTATTTCAGCAATAGGAATCTTAAAGGAGTGTGTTACAGGCATTTGAAATAAATGTAGATTGAGAGCCGGAATCAAGTAAGGCTCGGAATTCGTGGAACACTCCGTACCTGTAATGTAATAAAATGACACCTGTAGGTAACAACGAGGTGTAATTCTTTGAATTGATGCATGTAACTGCTTGCATAAAATGAGCATCATTACTTGAAGTTGGGGTTGGTACTGGTTAAACTTGCTGGGCCACCGTTGTTGATTGAAGATCATATGATTGAACAGTTGAGGGTTGATTAGTTGCTTCTAGGTTAGCTTTGTTAATAGAAGAAATTGATGGTTTAAGTGTTATAAGTTGATTTGATGGTTCTATGGTAGAACTGTTGATTGTAGAAATTTGTACAAACGAAATCCTTAAATTTTCTCAAATTAATTATTTTGTTTCTCACAGCTGGCATTCATATCTAGCGAATCATTTTTATTCTTGGTCGAGTTTTTCCTGAACACTTCGAGTAAAATATAGTACTTTATGCTGTCAAAATAAATTTGTCGAAGTGTAAAGAAGTGGTTCCCAATAAATAAAATAAATAAAATCAACAAAGATACATTATGTGCAGTTAATTTTTCAGCGCTAATATTATTCGCCCGGATAGTTGTTTCGTGTATCAACACAAGTTATGTAAGGAATCGCAGATTATATTGATATGCCTAATCCAAATTCCACCAGAATTTTGCAACCTGCAGACGTCTCCATTTTTAAACCTTCGGCTGACTGACCTCTTGTTGGTAATTTTGACATAACAGAACTTCTTCCAAATGAGTTTTCAGAGTTCATCACCTCTAAAGTATTGCGGTCATTGGATATCGACGACTGGGAGCCCGCTTTCTCTCCCCTCAAAGTCTCCGGAAGTGGGTATCCATTTCCCTGCGCCGTAATATTTTCTCAGTTCGAGACGTTAATAGTGGTTATTATATTCAGGGAACCACTCTAACATTCCAGCCGACAGTAAAACATTTTGTGGTTATCAGCCGAAAGTAAATAGGATACATGGATTGTAATAAAATATTTTGTAAATAATCTTACGTGGAAAACTTTGTTTAACCTCATCGCGCAAAATATTCAAAAATCAGAAGAATTCACAAAATTGGAATAAAATCAACCTCTAGTGTACATCTGAAGTTGAATCGTTTTTACTCGTATATCAGAAGCTATCGCATGAAACAAAGTCAGTTAAAATTTTCCGTGGGAAATCTCGGAAAATTCGATTTTTCAAAAATCATTAGAAAATTTGTATAAAATAGGCCCCTACATTGTTATGTCTGGAGATGTATTTTATTGATGTGACTTGTGAATAGCTATTGCAGGAAAAAAGTCAGTCACAAGTCACATTAATGTAATCCATTTCCAGACATAACACTCGGCTGAAAATTTTTTCAAATTTTCTGAACTGATTTTTTTCCTGCGATAGCTATTCATCAATCACATCAATATCCATCTCCAGACATAACGCTCTAGAGGCTGATTTTATTCCAATTTAAAATACTTTTTTGGGTTTCGCGAATTTTCCACGAGGAACTGGAACCAGGTTTTGCCATATAAAAATATTAACAAAGGTTTTCAATACTATTCAATTATTCATGAATCCTTAGTAATTTTTTGGCTCAACGCTACCGATTGTTTTCGACTTCATTTTTTATTATCGGCTAGCATAACGCAATCTTCATTATCGATTTTTTTTCGGCTGGGACATCGTAATCTGCATTACCATTTTTTACTTTCGGCTGGGAACTTCCGGCTGGAATAATACAATCTGCAATATAGACTTTTTACTTTCGGCTAACTTTAACAGTATTTTTGATACGCTGAATTTCTAAAATCGATATTAAAATATTTAATAAACATGATTTTAAAGTGAAAATACCATATAATCTCGACTTATATAGTATTTTCGCTTTAAAATCATGTTTATTAAATAAGACTCATCGCGCACGTTAATGTAAGTAAAATGACCCATACTGAGGGTTAATTTTCAATAATTCATTAATTTCGATTTCTCTGTAGCTAGGGGTACTTAAGCATGTAAGTGTAGCAACATTTTGAACGCCATTCGAAACAAATTACTATACTATAATATTAAAGGTCATTTAAATACTGTTGAACCATCAGTAAACTTGACGGATAATTTCATTAAACAACTTTCAATATGAATGATATTAATTGATTCTACATTGGTTTTTGTTCGCATCGAGCATTTTTGTTTAAATTTTTAACCAATCATTTTAAAATATATCATGAAAAAATGCATACATATATGGTTTTCTATTAGAGGCATTTTTAACAAAAGCCCACATAATTAAAAAGTCTTTTTGATATTTTCCATAAAATATTTGTACAAACAAACCACTTAATTTCAACTGTCACTTGAATGTTTTTTTTTTGTCGAACATTTTTATTTTTAAACTTCTATGGAATTGACATAAAATTTAATAGGAACGTCAAAATAAAAATAACATAAAAAACTTAAACCAGTAAAAGCAAATTAAATGTGACCCAGATTTTCTACTTTAATTTTTACAGTTTTTTTGTTTTTATTTTTTTTTTTTTTTGCAAAATGTACAGCAAAAGGAAACTCCACAAATAGATCGGAAAATTTTACCATGGGCATATATGGTAGTACTACATATATAGCGTCGAGAGTACACACCAAAAAAAAATATATTTTAAACACTTTGCAATTTTATTCATCTCATTTTACAATTTTTTGATTTCGTCTGTTATGCTTAATTATATGTTTACATACGCAGCATCCGACGTTTGGTTTGGGTATCATATTACCAGAATTGTGGAAATTTGGTGACCTTGTTTTTTTATAAATAAATTTTGAATCGATGACATTTCAACTAAACTGAATGGGTTTTATTTCGTCACTTTATTTGGCCATTTTGTTAATTGGTTTGTCCATACATGTTTAAACTTTATTAAGTACATTTTGTTATACAGTAAAATATTTGTGTGGGCTATTTACTGATGGTTAGATTCAACGGAAAGTTGCACTACTTTACTACCCGGTTAGATGATATGTTTAGGTTAGAAATAAAATAATTTGAACGATATAACTTAATTTTAAAATATATATTTCTAAATTTTAAAAAGTTTTCGGTTTAAATAATTAAAAATGGCAAAATTATAAATTTAAAAATTATTCGAACCAAACAAAAATAAAGACAAGGATAAACCACTATTTAATTAGCCAAAAATAATTTCAAATTTAATTAAGTTAGTATTTTTTGTTTTAATTTTTAACGTGCAAAAACAATTTTGAATACTGATGTATCATCTGTACTTTCCCCTAGAATTCAAATTCAATTTTTTTTTTTAAATAAGAAGCTTTATATTTAATTTAATTTATTTATAATTAAAAATTTCTAAAAAATTATTATTTGTTTCATTATTAGAGATTTATGTAATTACGTCGCAATGAAAATTTAGCTTGTACAAACAATTTTGAATATTCGCATATTCTTTATTTAAATACCATTTGGGGTTCTGCTCCTGAGTCATATATCATGCCACTGCAGTTTTTACAAAACAATGCAATTAAAAGTATTAAGCATTTAAATAGATTCACACCGTCATATTTACTTTACAATGAACATATTCTACCGATAAAACAACTAATTGAATATTCATACTTATTGACCATTTTTAAAATTAATGCAGATTTGATAAAAACGAATTATGCTACATTACAAAATGTCAATGTCACTAATCGAAATACTAGAAATGCTCTGAACTTTAGATTACCTAATTATAAATTAAAAAATTCACAAAACAGTTTATTCTATAGAGGACAACAATTATTTAATGACCTACCTAATTTAATTAAAGAAGGTTCAATAGCTTCATTTAAAATGTACTTAAAGAAAAAACTTTTTAGTGAATACTTAACCGAGTACAGTTTAAGCCATGTACTGTGAACTTCGTTTAACTCACTGATTTAACAATACAATGCAATTTTGTTGAATTATTAATTTTGCTACATACATATATCCATTCTCAACACTTTATCTTTATTTTTATTATTATAATTATCATTATTATTATTATTATTATTATTAAATATTATTATCCTTTTTTGCTTTAAATATTTTTTTTATTTATTTTATTTTTTTTTACTTTTGTATCATTTATATGTATGTTCTCTTTATTACTGTAATTTCCATATATTGTAAAATTGATTTTTTTTTGGAAATAAATAAATTATACCTAAAAAAAAAAAAAAAAAAAAAAAAAAAAAAAAAAAATAGGATAGTGTTTGATATTATGTATTATTGTTTAGCAATGGTTCCCAAAGTAATGTAAGCTCACCCTCAGTGATAAGGGCGGTTAAGAGTTTAAAATAAATACTTTTTAAATTCAGTTTATTTTCAATTTATTTTTAAAAAATTACAAACAATTTTGTCTTGTAGGTATGTATTTGACATTTTAAAAGCGAATGAATATACAACTTTAAGAAGCAAAGCTTTAAATTACAGATGTACAATTTTCCAACTTCATATTCCTGCAAAGATGTTCGACGCAGAATAATAAACGATTTGATAATTTATTTCATTATTTCACATTATTTTGTTCTATTTAATTTAGGGTTGATCTCCATCGCTTATCAGACGCCGCTTTGTATTGTCTTTTTCGTTCGGTTTTGATAGCCTCCATATGCCATATACAATGCTTTCTTCAAATACAATGCGTTACTCTTAAAAAACGTTTCGAATTGAGCAATTTGTTTACGACATAACTTAAAAAACATTGAGATGGAACAAATGTTAGGGCACAGTTAGCACAATTAAACTTTTTAAACAATCGTTGAGTTAAGTAACCCACAAAATATCTAGTTCATGCATCGGAGTTTTTAATGATGGGCAGTAATTCCAGATTATTCTCTGTTTCGTCATTTTCAGCATCGATTACATCGTGTATATTCCCAAAGTCTTTTCCTTTTACAAAATTAGATGTTTCGGTTTGATCTGAATTTTTATTTATTTCTTCTAAATTTTCATCCCGAATTACATCTAATAATCTGCAGTCACTATCATCTTCACAATTAGAAAGTGCAGTAAAAGATATTAAAAATTGTACTGACAATAATTTTGGTATCGTAAAATTAAACTCCTGAACTGAAGGATGCGTATTATTGCCATTTGCTGATCGAATAAGGGCACATGTATTTTCCAGTGCATCCTGATTCGTCTGGAGGTTAGTAAATATTGGACGTTTGGATTCTCATTTACCAATATTTCGAGTAAAATCAAAACTCCATTTATAGTTTGTACCATCCCATCGAAAGAATACACTTTTCTTCCACTAGTTAATTTGACTACTTTCAAATAATTTGCCATTTCTTTTAAAATCTTGAAAGACTCACTATTTGTATTAAAATTTAGGCTCGACTTAAACTCATTGCCGTAAAACATATGTTTGGAATTGAGCATATCAAATAGTTTATAAAATTTCTCGAAAAACATCCATGTGTCTGATACTTTCGATTTAACTTGTTCGGAAAAATTATTTAAATCATAGATGGTTTTGATTTCAGCTACAACACTATAGCTAAATACCTGCATGGCGTATTTTACTTTCGTTACACTTGTCTGCTCAATTTTATACAGCTCCCTAATAATATTCCAACTAACAATTCCATCGGAGTACTGTAGGTCGGAAGTAAGCAAACAATTGCGAAACGATTTAAATGGATGAGGTGTATCAAAAATTCCCAGTATTTTGACAGGGCCCTCGTAATTAAGGAAAGGGCATTTTCTAGTAACACCGATATCACGTAATGATTTACGGTTATTTGAGCCTTTGCCACAAATAACCATATGAACTGTCAATCCAAGATCAAAACATACATCTATGTTGTTGGAAATTAGTCCTTTCAATAAATTCGATTTAATTGAATTTTGCGAAACGTATTATCATAGAATATTCTTCCAATTTTCTATGATACCGCGAATCATAAACACACATATATGAGTACCAATATTTGCCTCTCTGCAGTCATCGCCTAGGTCAATATATCCGTCAATACAATCGGGATTGCATTGACGGATATATTGACATTCGGATATATTGGTTCGGGAACCGAATTATATTTTAAATCTTCTCTAATTTTTATTTAATCAAAAAGTAAAGAGCATTGTCGACCCTTCCACGATAATCTTTGCACTTTTTCTTTTAATTTTTTTAAAATTAAATCATTGGCATTGCCAGGAGATACATTTTTTATAGGTTGCCATCGTATTAAAGATGATTTCGATGGAAGTTCGAATTGCAACTGGTCTCTCATAAATGTGTAAGCTTTTGGTGATCTGTAATATATAGTTTGAGCAAGATTTTTATATTCGTCTGCCCATTTTTGCGTTTTCTTTCTGTCTAGTAGCAGCATTTTACAATTTTTTTTTTAATTTTCACTTTTATTTTGTTTGTCTATAATTTCAGGTTGTTTTGTTTTTGTTTTTGTTCTTAAATCAATTAACTTTTTATTTAAATTTCTATTTCGCTGTTGCAAAGCTTTAATATTTTTGCTTAATTTAGTTTTATCGAATTTTAGTTTGTAAATTTGTATAGGTTACACGTTCTATTTAATTTGCGGTAAATTTCAATGTTTTGTTCATTTCTATGGCAATTGACACACTTTATGTTGTTTTCATCTATAAGAAGATTATCATCGAAAAACGGATGTGCTAATTTGGCTATTTCTTCTAAAGTTAAATCTGCCCAATCTTCTGTATTATTATTATAAGACTTAGTAGGAACCGGCTGAACATATGTCAAGTTCGATTCGTTCAATTCTAAATTCAAAGGAATTTCGCGTTGTACCATATTTACGTTGAGATTATTAACATTTATATTTTCATTGTTAAGCATATTATTTGAGGTTTGATCGCATGCTTCTATTTGGGGTTTTTCAGATAAAAGTAGCGTAGGAACAGCCGTTTTTTCAAATTTCGGTTTATAAAACAATGTCGATCAAAATGTAATGAACAGATAAATATATGTTTTTTCGATGCAATTGCAATCTGACAGTTTTCCAACCACAGTGTGCGATTTTGATAACTGTCCCTATATTTATAAAACCGTGTCCCGTCTTGCCTTGTCGAACTATATTTCGAAACTTAGCATTTAATTCTTGAACGACGTTCTATTTTGGTAAATAAATATATTAAGAAATATTTATGACAAACTAATTAATTAAGTGTTTGTCTTATACGTAACAATAATTAAACACTACAAAAGTACAAGAAAAAATCAAAATATTTTGTAATTCAAAAAAACTGAACTTAAGTACAATATGCGAATGCAGTCTGAGCTCACAAAATCTAACACAATTTGTATCACTGAAATCTAACTGCGTATAAATTAAATAAATAAAATTTAAACTCGAAATAGTATATTGTATAACAAGTGAAGAAAACGATTCGGAAATTTGAAGCCTGAGCGATAACGAGGACTGCACTCAATTGAGTATTGCAATTACTCATTTTCACTTTTCACATGAGTTACACACGCTATTTTTCCTATGATAGGAAAAAAAAATTATTCGCAACAAACACTGAAATTGAAGCGTTTGGATTTTCACAAATCGTTTTGTAATGAATATTTTCACACGATTTTAGTAGCCGACGCAAAGGCTCCTTTTCTTATATAATTTAAATTCAAAAATCATCATCGAAAGCATAGGTTACTGCACTATCGTAGAAAAAATTTGTTTTTCTACAATAGTGCAGTAAACTATACTTTCGATGATGATTTTTGATTTTAAATTATATAAGAAAAGGAGCCTTTGCGTCGTATACTAAAATCGTGTAGAAATATTCTCATTACACAACGATTTCTTAATATTGTTACACGATTTGTAAAAACCCAAATGTTTTAATGGTTTAATAAATTTGTGTCGATCCGTACAAGTTTGTAATTTTTTATGTTTCTACTTATTTATAAATGTTACAGGGCTATTGTATAATAGAAAAAATAGCGTGTATAACTCGTGTGAAAATGAGTCATTGCAATACTCAAGTGATTGCAGCCCTCGCTATCGCTCAGGCTGCAAATTTCACTTTCGTATTGCAATAACTCGTTTTCTTCACTTGTTATACAATATAGTATTTCGTATTATTTCATTAATATGTACAATTCTGTTTTTACGCGAGCCTTTTTTACGCGAATTTAATTTAACGCGATTCAACAAAAAAATTACGTTCTCTTTTTACGCGACCTGATTTGATTTTACGCGATTGAAAAAAAAAATTTGCAATAAAACACATAACAAAAATTGTGTGAAAATCTACGAGCCCAGAAAGATAAAAAATTTGAATTTTCTGCAAGTGGATGACAGGTTATCTGAAAAGGCATGCGGTTCATAATATAAAAATTAGTGGTGAAATTGCATCTGCAGATGAGGAGGCAGCTAAACCGTTCCCCGAAAAATTGGCTAAAAACATTGAAGATGGTGGCTACACGTCGGATCAGGTATGGAATGCAGATGAAACAGGCCTTTTCTGTAAACGAATTCCCAGCAGGACATACGTGCCACTGCGAAGGATACCGCCAAGGATCGTGTGACATTTTTATTTTGCTCTAACGCTTCAAGAGATCGGATGCTGAACCCTTACTTGTAAATCGAGCTCTAAAACCACAGTCAATGAAAGGTGTACATTTTGGCGGATTCCTCTGAACGGCTAATAGAAAAGCTTGGGTGACAACTGAAACTTTTAGGGAATGGTTCCTTAAAAATTTTCTCCCAAAAGTTCGGCGCTATATGAGCGATAAAGGTCTTGAATTTAAAGTTCTATAATTATAGACAACGCACCTGGTCATCCCCATGTTAAGCATCCAAATGTCGAATTTTGTTTTTTGCCGCCGTACAGTACTTCGTTGTTACAGTCGCTGGATCAAGGAATTATTGCAACCCTTAAGACCTATTATGTTAAGCAAACATTCCGGTACATTTTAGATTATTATTTATTTATTATTATTACTTGAGGGCTATGTGGGTGTTCAAGCCACTACATTTTAGATAGATTAATAAATGATGAAACTTTAAATGTCATGGGCGCGTGGAAGAAATTTTCTATTTATGACTGCATCAAACATTTTAGATTAGCTCTATTTGAACCAAGACCCTCATTTTCGATGTTGGAGACCTCTTTGACCAGGATGCGTCAAAAATGACGATCCGATGCCTTCTAATACCGTTGAGTTTTCCAATATCATAGCATTAGCTCATGAAGTCGGCGAAGACGATCATAAAGATGAACGATTATTTTTGCAAGCATGATGCTATTGAGGAAAGAGCTGGAAAATTTAAACGAAAATTTAATTATCAAACCTGGAACAACATGCAATTTTTGCCAAAAACCACGGAAACATCAGCACTACTTGAACCTGGAAGAGTAATTGAAAGTTCTAGTGATGAAAATGATGTTCAAGTTTCTCATAAACGAATGCGAATATCATCAGACAGTGACAGCAATTAAAATATGATATTTAAAGATATAGCTATTTTGCCATTTTTTGTTTTACTAAAATGAATTTTTTTATGTTTTTTTTTTTTCAATTTTTTTGATTAATACATATATACAAATTTATAAACATAAGTAAAATGTGCGTAAAACTCGTAAAAACCTGAATTTATATACATATTTTAATCACATTATTTTAGTTGATTTTACAAATGTGGAACCAATCCTCTACTTTTATATGGATACGGTATCTTTTTTTACGCGAATTTTTTTTACGCGAGTTTTTGCGGAACCTATCTATCGCGTAAAAACGGAATTAGGTGTATATAATTTAGCTAGGGCACTGTAGAACGCTTCGAAATAATAGAACAATTAAACAATGCAAATAAAATAGCAGTTATTATATTGTTTGTGGCGCAGTGGTAGCGCGCTGGACTAGAGCGACAAAGGTCTCCGGTTCGCTTCCCAGCCAATTTTATTTTTTATTTTTTTTAGTATTCATGTAATGACCAATTATTTTACTTTAAATTAAACAATCCGCTTTTTAATTAGTACTTTTTATGATTAAACACTACAACAAATTATTTAAAAACTTTTATATTATGAGTTGTAGTAAGCCATGAGAACTTTTCGGTAAAAAAAATTGTTTCCGTCATAAACTTCAAAGCACGCTATGTTCGAAACAACATAAGAATGAAAATTAAATAAATTTCCTTAGGTTGATATGGCTAGTAGAAATGTTTTGGACTAGAGCGGCTAAAGTCCAGGGTTCGACTGTGGCCAAGGCATTTTAGTTTTGTTTTTCAAATTATATTTTTTTGACGTGATAACGTCTAACACCGCATGTTCAGAAAATTGACAAGAAATTTTTCCCTTGGTTGTGGGCAATTACTAATCAACTGTAATCATTACCTTTAATTTAAATGTATGATTTCTTAGGTTGGTCCTTAGGCTTTATGCCTCACACATAATATTATCGAATGATTTCGCGCGATTTAAATCCTTCAACAACTGTAGTGAGAGAATGGCTCATCCGATCCGAGCACTTTTGAAGTCTATTTTTGCGAAAAGAAACAGTGGTGGTTAATTTTTTAAATTAAAATAATTAATCTACACACTAATTTTAATTTTAATTGAATCTACAATATAGCGATTTACAGGGATTGCACTATAGCGAGAGAACGCTCCATCTGACTTGATTAATTCTGATGCTAATTTGTACATAAAAAAATATGGCAGATAATTTAGTTTAAATTAAAATAATTAATCTCAAATAAACGCTATCACGCAAAACACCGACGGCCGTGTTGATGACACAGCCCACCCCGATTTTTTATTTATTTTCTGTCTGTAAGGTTTTTGTTTGATGCCCCAACGCATGTAAAATCGTCCTTAAAATCCCTTACTCTTTTGGTTTAAAGTCTATTTAAAGTAAAATAATTCTTAAAAGCCTTTAGTCTCGAGTTATTTCTACTTGGCTAAAAAATAACGGTTAAAAAGATATCAAATAGTCAAATGGTGATATGGCAGTGGCCGCTTGACATCAACATTATATAAATTGTATCCATCCTAGGACGGGCTGTACCCCCTAGTGTATAATATTTTTATAGAGAAACGAAACGGTTTATTTTAAATAAGTTTACAATTGACAATTTTACTGATATAGATGTCGAGTAGGTTTAGTGCTATACTGCTATGTATAAAGAAAATTTGACGTTTAGTGGATTATAATGTTTTAGTATGAAACGGCTGGTAGACACAATTATGTTTATTAAAATTAAATTATTATACATTTGAATTCATTTCTAAATAATTTAGATGTTTAGTTCACATACTAAATCAAACATCAAATTAATTGTATAGCACTAATGTTAGTTCATTATAGATGGCAACCTTTTCGCGGAAAATGGTCAATATTATAAAACATAACTGTTTTGCTATTTACACAAATGTAAAAAATACGTATGCATATAATGGGCCCGATCCTGGAACGATAAAATTCATGTTATGTTATTTTATTTCCCCGCTTCCTATATGAATTTGTATTAAAAAACAAAAATAACATAACATAACATAAAATTTTGGATGGCAGAATCGGGCCCAATACTGTACTAATTTAAAATAAATCTTCTAATTGATTGGGATATAAATCGAAGTAAGCGTATAAAACTCTATTTACATAAATGAGCCGTTAATTTTGAAAGTGGTGCAAGTCCATTTTTCAAAAAATTTAAGTTAATGATAACAATATTCAAATAAAAGTATAATCTTTCTAACAGTGAACAATTTATAGTCAAAATAAAAAAATAAAAATCCCTAATACTTGTTCAAAAAATAGGAAAATTCAAAATCCCGTGTATTTTTGCATTTATTGTTTCTCTATTCCTTCATTTTCTCGTTTCAACAAAATGTGGACTTGCCCCACTTTCAAAATAAACGGCTCAAATATAGACATCCGAATATAAAAATATGTAAGTATATACATGTATTGTATATATGTATGGTACATATACAACTTTAATTTCCTTTATTTTTATTTTTACGAGAGGTATTATACACGCATACTGCTATCCGATGCATTAGTAATTGTGATGAGGAAAATTTAAGGTAACGTTTACGTTTGTTGCCATGTAAATCAATGAAAATTATTTTTTTGGAATTTTTTTTCTCTTATTTAATTGAGTTATAAATAACGTTTTATTTGATATAAATTTCATAAAAAAATGCATAATTGTAATGCAGATAAATTCAATTAAACTTGATGCAAAAGTATTTGTGATTCATATTTTTGATGCATAAGTATTTGTGATATGAAGAAAAATTTAAAAATAATTAGTTAATCAATTAAATTTAAAATTATTTTTGACTAATTAAATAGTGCTTTAGTCACTTATAATTTGTGGACCATTGGAACATTTTTATTACGTCTATATCTCGCCTCGGAAGTGGCCCAAAAATTTGTTCATAAAATCGCATTGAACCACACGGTTTTATTAGCATCCCTTTGTACATTTTTGGTCTTGCTAGATTGCGACTATCTTCTGCTTTCATTTAAACCCTCGCAAGGATAAATCGGAACTCTGCCTTGGCCTAGGTAACCAATTATATTCAATATTTTTATTTAATTTCGAAGCAATGATACTTCTTGTGTATGGGAGCGATATTGTGCTGAAGAGCAAATTTAGGGCCGACTAATTTTTCAACAAATAAGAATGGTACATCATTCAATAAACCGAAATTTAACATTGGTCTTGCAGAGTTGTAGCTTATAGAACAAAGAACACATGGCCAAACCGAATATTATTTACTGTGAGGAACAAAATGTAAACGTAATTATGATGAATTGCCAATTGAACTCTGGAGGACCTTGTTATGTCCAAATTAGTGTGATTTGGTGTTAATTAGAAAATTTGTAAAAAAAATTTTGATATTACAGAGAATATCAAATACGGTGGTTACTTCTTCAGTTAGCATCTCTTACGGAAGAAATAAAATGTTATGTGGCTGTATAAATTACAGGACTTCAGGGTCAATGTCCAATTTCGGTTTATTGAAGAAGACAGTATTCTCAGTTGTTGAAAAACAGCCGAGCCTGAAAAATTTGCTCTTCAGCGGAATAATGCTACCATACCCAAGAAGAAGAATTTGCCAAGAAATTATATAAAAATATTGAACATAAATGGTTGCCTAAGCCAAGGTAGAGTTCTAATTTACCCTTGCGGGGGTTTAAATGAAAGCGGAAGATATTCGCAATCTAACAAGACCAAAAATGTACAATGGGATGCTAATTACACCGTGTGGGATAAGATTCGATGCGATTTTAAGAACACAATTTTGGGTGACCTCCGACTTAAATCGACTTAATCACTATTTAATTAGTCAAAAATAATTTTAAATTTAATTGATTAACTAATTATTTTTAAATTTTTCTTCATATCACAAATACTTATGCATCAAAAATATGAATCACATTATGAATTTTTTTATGAAATTTATATCAAATAAAACGTCAATTAAATAAGAGAAAAAAAATTCCAAAAAAATAATTTTCATTGATTTTACATGGCAACAAACGTAAACGTTACCTTAAATTTTCCTCATCACAATTACTAATGCATCGGATAGTATGTATTGCCTAAAAAATACAAAAAATAATTTTTTTTTCATGATTTGCTTTCGTTTGGTTTGTTGTTTTCTGTATTTATCATTTTTAGTACCAAAAAGTAATCAACATAACATGTCGCTAGCCTCGCAAAAGATTAAAGTTGTTCTTTTTAATTTATCTTATTTTTTTTAATCTACGACAATTGCTTGTTCAAAATCAGACATAACACTGGTAGGATTTAAACCGGATGATTTTAATTTCAACTGCTCAAATAAAGTCTTATCAGTATCTGTTTTCTTATTTGGAAGTAATGCATATACAAGTGGTAAGGATACATTTTTTTGATGTCGTGAAACGTAAACAATTGATTGAAAATCAAAGGCTCAGTTTTAAAGGTGCCGTCCACGTACCAAGCATTTGCATTGCTCAAAAATTTCAAAATTTCTTCTGTTGAAAACAACAAAATACGACTTTCTGGGGCTTCAGAGTCATATAACAAAAATGGCTTACCATCTGTATTGTATTGATTCAATACGCACAATTCATTAATTCTTTGCGGAATTGTTACTGTTCCTTGTCTGATCCTTCGAATGCTATTAACGCTGATCCTTCGAATGCTATTAACGCTGATCCTTCGAATGCTATTAACGCTGATCCTTCGAACGCCTCTTAATTTAATTTCTGTGAGTATTTTGATGAGAATTATTTTTCTGTGAATTGTTTTTCTGTGAATTGTTTTCTGTGACTTGCTTTTCAGTCAATTGTTTTTCTTGGAACTGTCCGGATATCATACATTACATAAGATAGATGGCAGTGATGGCAGTAAAAATATTGAAAAATCGTACACACCAAAAATTGCCACCTTGGGAAATTTCTAGTTGAAAAATTGTAGAAAAAGCAAAACAAATTCACAAAATATTAAGAATGCGTCATAATTTTGTGATTAAACAATTTTTTTTCGTATTTTTCTATATAAATCTTAGACATCTAACGTACACTAGTAAAACTAAACATAAATTTACCAAGTACTATTTTAATTCGTGAGAGCCAACTTTGATGTATTTTCCAAAATGAAAGTTCGAAAAATATATTTTAGAAATAATTTTATTTTAATATTTCTGCAATTAATATTTACTTAATACCAATATACCCTTCTTGTATATTGCTGCTAAAGATAGAACACTTTTGTATAAACATTTCGTAAGTTTTTTTCTTTTTTTATTGATAAACTTGAAGCTAAAAAACACCATTTTTACTATGGATTCCTATGGAAATCAGTGAAAAGTTATACCACTAAAAAGGCTTCTAAAAAATACGTCATAATGATTATGGCTCTATACTCTAGAAGGCTCTGGTTTTACTACGGAAATGTTGGTTTTTTCATCGTTTCTAATTCCCTTATTAAAGCTTCGTTTTTTACATTATGGCTTGTATAATCAAGATTGCTTTGGCACAATAGATAAAACATCACAAAATCTTCACTTCTAATAAAAAATACGAATAAAAAATAGCGGATATATTATGGCTCTTATATATACAGAGGGCTATGCGTGATAATATCCGGTTGCTTAATTCGCTTTACAGAAGTACCCTATTACTCTACAAATTAAACATTAGTTGTCATCCATCTGAAACCTTTAAGAATTCCTTTTCCATTCATATGTGCATTTCTATCAGGAATTCCGACAAGATCTCGATTAATTATATTCGCCGCATACGTACTCTGTTTCTCTAATTAAATCAACAAACGGAAAGGTCACGGAATGACAAAATAGTCCATTTAATTAATTTTATTATGGGCAAATACAAAACGAAACCAAAATTATATTAAAATATTATATTAAATCAAAATCAGATTAGTAATTTCGAGGTTACAAGTTTACTAGCCTAATAATTCTTTGAAAATAAATTTTAAAAAGCGAAATCTTTACAATACAAAATAAAAATTATCCTTATCATCACAATCATGATCTCTCCACTCCAGGAAAATATAAATGAGAATAATGGTAATTATTATTTTATTAAAATTTCCACCTAATTACATTTCTAAGTTAATACAAATTATTTAAAAAAAAAAAAAAATTTGTTTGCGCCTTGAATTTCAAGAAGAAAATTTTTCATTTCATCTCTTCAAAGTTTTCCAAAGATTTTTCCGAATAATAGTAGCGCAAAAAAAAAAAGTTCAAAGCAAGCAATATACAAAACAATAATAAAAAATTAATTTCCAAAGAATTTTCATAATATTAGAGAAATTATATTTTGTAAAGCTATAGAAATACGAGACTTAGAGTTGTATACATAATTTAGCCAGAAATTATTCTTCATAAAATATTTAAACATTAATTACAAAAACAACATCACATTAATTTCCATTTAATAATCACATAATTTATTATGCTTTTTTTCATTACTAATTATGTTAATATTAATTAAGATTTAATAATAATAAATAATGTTTTTTTGAGGTATTATTATTATTATAATTACAGTTAAGTATACAAGGATAATACTAAAATAGAAACAATAGAGTTAAAAGTTTGATAATGCCCCTCAACCGTTAAATGAGTTTCGCAGGTATCTGATTACACCAGAAAATTCAGTGAAATTACGATATAACTTTTGCAAAGATTTCATTTCAAGCGATTTTGTTTAACTATATCGATGACAACCAATCATAAAAATTATAAAACACTAATAACAATCGTGAAAAATTGAAATAATTGGATACAAAGCGTAGCAAGAATAGAATTTAAGAATCAAATTAATGTTAGACTGTATGTATAGAAATCGATCTAGATAGCTGTATATACGAGTTTATGCTATTGTTGTCTACCATCTCAGTTTTTTTGTACATCACAGCGATTTTAAATATACATAAATTTGTTTATTTTATTTCGAAAAGCTTGTTTAATTTTTAACGCTTTTGAATGCTATAAATTATTCATCTCGCTATATTATGTATGTATTAAGAAATGTTTTATACGATAAATAAAATGTTTTCGTCGGTCAAAGTTGAAGGACGAAGTGGCAAACAAAATTACTTTTGAACGGTTTAATGGCGGTGAACAGCTTATTTTGCAAACAAAACCCGCATTTCATGGCGTTTGATCTGATCCGGATCAGATCTTGTTTCAACAAACGACAAGCAAATAAAACAACTACTCGGATCAGTATTGTTGCTTTCAATGTAAACTTTGATCTGATCCAGATTACTTAGCGTCAAGAAATGCGGCTAATGAGAACCATAAAATTAACAGCAAAGCTATTCACTGTGAGCTCAAATTGAGAAAATTGACACTTGGCATTGATAACTGCAGCAATATCCTTGTTAAAAAAATATCTAATAGTATTGTAGCTGTGTTTTCATACATTATAAATATTAATTTTGGTTCTGGCATTTTCCCAGCTAAACTGAAAGAAGGGCTCGTTATTCCTATTCTTAAAAAAGGAGACAAAGCTATTGTTGCAAATTACAGACCCATTACTTTACTATCAGTGTTTTCTAAACTAATTGAAAAGGTAGCTCAGCAAAGAGTAACTAGTTTTTTAAATAAAACAAATTTTTTGCATAATATGCAGTTAGGGTTTAGGAAAGCTAAAAGTACTCAGGGTGCATTATATGGTTAACCACAATGTATTATTTTAGAAACTTTTACATGCTGGTTTCAAACTTATTTACCTGATAGGTCGCAAATAGTTAAAATTGGTGAAATTATTAGTGAAGGTAAAATGATAAATGATGGTGTTCCACGAGGTTCTGTTTTAGGCCCCATCCTTTTTTTTGATCTACCTGAATTCCATTTTCTATTTGAAGTTTCCTTGAAAATTGATAGCTTTTGCGGATGATCTAGAATTTCTTTATTATGGCCAGTTGATAATCTCTAATATTTACTCTATGAATATTGATCTAAGTTATCTGAGGAAATGGTGCCTTGCGCATACTATATTTTTAAGCACAAAAACTAAAGGTTATATTTTTTATAAACTTATAATAATGATGTTGTTACTGATCCTCACCATGATTTGAATTGTGATCACATAACTTGTGTCAGTGACTGTTTTAAAGTTGAATTCGTATCTAATTTCAAGTACCTTGGTTTGATTGTAGATACTTGTATGCGTTGGTTTGATCATATCGATTCCCTTCGTAATTATATGTGTGTTCTTATTCGACAATTTTATATTTTGCGTTCAGTCTGTCCTCCAGCAGTCTTAAGAATTATTCATTTTGCGCTTGTCGAATCGGGGCTGTCACGTGGGTTAGTCTGCTGGGGAGGAACTTATTATTCAACAATTGATCCTCTTGTTATAACTCAAAAACATATTATTCGTTTCATGCTAAACTCACGGAGGCTATCTGCTTCGTGGCCTTTGTTTGAGTTATTGGAGATTTTCCCTATTGACATCTGTTGGCCTATAAAGTTTTAAAAGCATTTTTTCCTATTAAACTCAGTCAGTTTAATGTTCGTATCAATTACAAATTGAGATATAAGCAGAAAATTCGGTTTGAAAAATTTACAACAACAAATTTCCAAAATTCGTTTCTAATATTCGCACCGAAAATATGCTATTGCCTGCCGGATGAATTAAAAAACTCACGTAAATTAAATACATTTAAGTCAGGTTTAAAATCATTTTTATTTTAAGCCTCAGCTGTGGATGATTTGTGGCATTTCCAAGTGTAGTAAGTAACTTGAAAACTTTTTTTGTTAGTTTTGATGTAAATATTGTAAATATTTTTTCAATCGCCACTGGATCTTTGGATTCACAGATTGAATAAAAATATATAAATATGGATCAACAGGACATAGAAGTAGAAAACTTCATTATGGATTTAATTCACTTTTTTAAGCTTTTTTTGTTATAATAAAATAATTTTCTTTGGATTTTAACTTAATATTTAATTTTTTATTAATTATTTAATAAAAACCCGACGTTTCGACGGTATACATTCCGTCATTCTCAGGGGCACAATTTTTACTACACAATTTGAAAGCAAATTTTTATTTTTTAATAACGAATGTTTTCCTAATGTAACTAGAGTTCAAATTAAAATTTACGAATTACTCAGTTTAACCGAAAAAATTTAAAGTTATACAATTTGAGTGACAAAAAATTGTTTAAGAAAATCTACAAAATGTTGTCGTAATAATTTAACAAATATTTTGAAACTTCCTGGATATTTAATAAATTTTGAGATACATTTTGTTCTTTTTTGATGTAAATGCTTTCCAAAATTAATCTTTTATTGAGATTTTGGTCCTTATCAAGTATCTTAGCGTCATCTATAGATAACGAGTGGTTACTTCCACGTAGATGATTCGATAACGCACTGTGTGACGGTTTAAACTCATACGTAGAATCATAAATATGTTGACGAATTCGTTTTTTTAAATTTTGTTTAGTTTGACCGATATACTCTTTTCCACACGAACATTTTAATTTATATATTAGATTTGATTGTAACTCTATGGGAATTTTGTCTTTTAATTTAGTGAATAAAGCCATGTCCAAACTGTGAAATGCTCTACCAACAAGTTGTATATCATAATTTTGTAAAGGAAATTTTGTTTTTTAGAAAAGAATTTCAACATATGGGACCGAAATGTAAAATTTGCGATTATTTTCAACGATTCAATGCGTATTTTCCAAAATTCTTCCCGAATTACTATGTTTGTCGATAGCCTTTCTAATTCCTCTAGTAATTACACCTCTCGGATACCCATTTTGAGTTAGAACATTACTTAAAATTTTGAAATTTTCGGCATGAAAACCCTCATCCGATAATCTCAAAATTTTTTCAGCCAACAGAAACAGTGTGTTATTTTTGTAAGATGATGGAAGCCACGAGTTATAATTTAGATACCGACCCGACCAGGTTTTTTTATGATATAAATCTGTAGTTAAACTTCCATCCTCATTACGTATTACCATAGTAGCCAGAAAGGCTAAACGACCTTGATTTTCAATTTCACATGTAAATTTAATTCGCGGGGTAGAACTATTAAATGAATCCAAAAAATTATCAATTTCCGAACTTGGAATAGCCGCAATAATATCATCCACGTACCGGTAAAAGAAGATAGGTTTGACGGAAGATGTTTTTAACACTTCGGTTTCAACGTGTTCCATTACTAGGTTAGCCACTGTTGGACTAACTGGCGAACCCATCGGTGAACCAAACACTTGCTAAAACATCTTCCCCCAAAACTAAATTCAGTATGATCTAACACAAATTTCAACCCTTCTACAAATTGTTTCGACTCCAAATTTGTATTACTACATGCTTTTATGCTATTTCACCATTTTTAACCAAATTTAATATCAAAGATGAGTCAACGTTTGTAAGGAGGTCGTTCTATTCGACCAGTTAATGTAGGCCGTCGAGGCATAATGGAACACACTAAAATAAAAAAATTCTTGTGTCAAATGAAAAACACGACCGGCTTATATAAGAAAAATTTAAAAGAGGACTATTTACCGCAAATATAATAAGCGTCAAACCAAAAACACAAAAATAAAAATTGAAAAGCACACAGCGTTGGGGCAATTACAAATCTATACTAAAACGGCAATTTGCAATATGATACGAAACAAAATGTAATGCGCGTGTACAGTGTATTAGTGCGTATATGAATATAAAACTTTTTCTGTATTGGTAAAACTTTACCTGCTTTTTACACCTATTTCCCGTGCACGTATCTTAATAAAACTTATATTCTGTACATCTATGAAAAAATATCTTTTGCTTAATATATTTTTCATTAAGATATGTATGTACATGATCACAATTTTTGGCTTTGCCTATTAATATATAGATGATAAAAAATCCACCGAAAGCTTTAATAAAAAATTTATTCGCAATCTGTTTGGAAATGCTTGAGGTATATGCGATCGACTGTGAAATTATCTTAAACTAATAAAAAGTCAAGGCATTGCATTAATTTTTGATAAATTTCCAAATAAAGGCATATTGAATTTTAAAATTTGCAATACAATCGAGGCATCACTAAAAAGCAAAGAATTTATTTAATGTAAATTCGTAAGCTACGGTATTAAGCATGAAGCTATGGCATAATCGGCCCGGTGATAAATGTTCCGGGAGAAGTGCAGCAAATGATCAATATGCTGCCACGTAAATAAGATGTAAATATTTTTTATCAAGAAACATATCATAATTTTCATATTTAAGTAGCTATGTTAAATAAACGCAACTTAAAAGAATGGCTAAAATATTAAATTAAAACACAATTGTACAAATTATATAAAATTAATATTAATCCCGATTTTTTTATAAATAATGAAATGGAAATTGATGAGTGTGGATCACATAAATTGTATGAAGAAATAGATAGTTCGAGTTATATCGATTACGTATAGGCATCCAAGAGACATAGATCTTCTATTAGCTCAATAACAAACATTATTATGGAACGAACAAAAATATTGTGCCAATGCAACGTCAATGAAGTGAAGTCCGTTGAAGTGATCGTCGTCGAGTGACAGTTGTGTTCTGCATTTTATATATGGCGATGAAAATAATGAGAATCAAACTATCCGAAGAATTAGATTCGACATTCAAGTGCCTTGGATCTACAACTAATATAAGTTAAAAAATGATATCGGATAAGGAATTACTTGCCGCCTGTGTTGGAAAATAAAATTTCATTTCTAAAATCGATCCTAAATTCTGTGCACCATTGGTCTCAGCGCAAAAAAGATGTATTTGCGATGATTCGAAAGTTGGGAAAATCAACCAATGCTCCTTACTTTGACTGCCAATAAATTGAAATGGCCCAATTAATTAAAAACTTTCTACAGGTTGGCACATGGTGTAGACATTATTAATCCATTAACAGAATTATCGAGCTAACTTTACAAAGATCGTATTTGGTGAATGAAGATGCAGTAGTGTCTTCTGACTTGTGTTATACATATATTATAATAAATTATGTAATTATATCACAAAATAAAGAAAGAAAAACTATTTCATTTTTTTTTTAATTTTAAATGTACATATTCACAAGCACACCTTCACGTGTTACAAAGAAATGGCAAAAAATTTCACCTGGATATGCCGCATTCTTTTAAGTATACCTTAGTTGCCCTAAGGTATACTTAAAAGAAATACGGATAACAAATTCATTTCATCCATGGGTAACCATTGCATTTACATAATTCATTCTAGAAGAACATTCAAGTCCGGCGTATGTCGTCGAATATGTAAAAAAATCGAATAGAGGTGGCGGTAATTTGCATCGTGAACTAATTAAATTACAAGAAAATTTTCCTGATCAAGATTATACTGAATTGTTGAAAAAGCTTACTATAAATATGTTAAATACCGTGGAAGGTATCAAGAAGCGGCTTGCTATTTATTGAAGCAAAATATGACCGAGTCTAGTCTACAAATTTGGTATATTCTGACAACATGGTCGCATCAACGCACAAATTTCATAAAACTAAAAAGAAAATACATGGAATATGAGATCACCCTGTAATTATACTTACCTATAATTCTCCCAGATGTCTACGCAATCCAATCGGTAATAATATTTCATGTATACCATAGAGAAAAATAGAATAAGAGTGATTACGGTGAATTAGTTATTTATTCTTTAACGAAACTAGCGACAAAGCATATATCCTATTTTTTTGTACTCGATTCAAGATCGGAAAAAACAAAAACAACAAGCAAAATAATTGTTGTATTATTCTATTCTATAAACATGATACATTTGTGTTGGTGTACTACCTACTATGTTATATTCGCATGAAAATGTGATTTACTAAATCGCATGCTTGCCTGTATGCTAAATTTTTTTATTCGTATTTATCAAGCTTTGCTATTGGCTTTGGTTGTGTATAAAAAAATCAAAAACCTAAACAATTTACAAGGAGAAAATAAAAATAAAATCTATTTGTGCCTTCTGCGTTAGTATTTGTAATCTTTATGAATGAAAAAGCGTAGCTATTGGCGGATTGTTGTTGTTTATTGTAGATTTATGCGAATGTATAATAAAATCACCGAAATAATACGTTGTTCATTTTCTTCTTTTACAAGAATTTAATTGAAATTTTTAGAACGGCCTGCCTAAATCAAATGAAATATTACACAAAAGCAATATAAGTAAAATTTTGTGTATGTGAAAATACATTAGCGAATTTAATATAAATTTGGTTTTAAAAATTTTCGTTCTACAAAATTTCGGTTTTTCAAAAATCATAAATTTAAAAATCTCGGTTTTCAAAAGCTCGGTTTTCAAAATCTCGGTTCTATACGCGGATTTGTTTTAGTTTTTAAAATTAAATTCCCCAATTTCTAGAATTTATAATTTTTGGTTATTTTCGTTTTAAAGTGAAAATCCCCATTTTCAAGAATTTATAAAAACCGAAATTTTGTAGCACCGAGATTTTGAAAACCGAGATATTATAGCTAACCTGATCTCAAAAGCTCGGTTTTGAAAAATTCATTTTTATTAATTCGGGCTTTTGATGTTGATTCAGGCTCGAATTAATAAAAATTTATTTTTCAAAACCATAGCTTTTGAGAACGGAGATTTTCAAAATCGAGATTTTGAAAACCGAAATTTTGAAAACCAAGATTTTGTAAACCAAGATTTCGTACCCAACCCAGCAAAAATAGTAAAATATTCTAAATAAATTTAGAAGTAAAGAGTGTAAATAGGATAAAGTTATGTATGTACATACATACTTATGTATATCATAGTTCGAATATCTCATTTGAACATATGGATGCTAATTTATTTTACTATTTCTGAAATAATGGGACCTATCTCTTTCTATATTTTGCCAAATTTCCATTTGTAAATGGAACAGATATGTATAAGAGTAGGTCTAAGCCTACTATGATCCTTTTCGATGATGATAATTCATTTCGAGGGAACCAAAAACGCGTTAAAACTGACACACTATAACAAAATGATTTATTAAAAAAGTACCTACATCAGCTGACTTTCTTTACAAAATATCATTGTGTTGAGAATGTTTTTATTAGGGTTTTTCAGATATTACACACATGAACAGAATTACACATACTACGATCCTTCGTGAAAATAAATAACTAGTTTCAAGAGAAAAAAAAACTTAAAATGTACTTTTGAATTTTTATATCAATGAAGCGATATTTTCCTATTGTAGTCGCTGTATAATTCTGTGGAATTAAACAAAAACATGATATCTGCAAACAACAGCCTGATAAGCCATATTTGAAAAGTAACGATAGGAAATTTTTTGCTCAATATGATGTACGCTTTCTATAATTAGCCTTACTATTATTTCAATCGCTGGATCAATTTTTACCTGCACCTATTAACTGCAACAAATGGTTTATTAAATTCGTTCACAAACTGGTGTGGATTCAGGATTAATAAAAATTCATATTTTCGTTTTTATTCCAAAAAAATAGTGTAACGCTTAATTCATTCAATATAAATATAACCAAACAATTCTTTTATTCAGTATAAGATAGGTAGACACAGAAATTTTATATAAAAAAAAACGAATTAACATTTTCAAAATGGACCATTTTACTTTCTTATGTACAATATTTCAAACAATCTGTTATTAACAACAACAATAATTACACAAAATTGCATTTGGCATTTATGAAGACAAAATACCCAAGTAACAATTGTTAGAGCTGTCAGTTTCCTGTTTGCTCTATTGCAGTTCTAAAATAGCATTTGCTTTGCTAGTTGCATCAATATAGTAAAAATTGACATTAGGTGCTTTAGTAAAAAAATTATTTGCTCTATAATACACAGTTTAGACATTCGCAGCTTTAACAAATTATAGAGCAGATAGTTTTATTTAGGAGCTCTATAATCAAATATAGAGTTCTAAATTCTTTAGTATTAGAGCACTACATATTATAATGCTATAAATTGTACAATAGCAATATAGTAGCAATATCAGCTATAATGCAGCTTAATGAAAGCCATAAGTGTTATAAGACTTAGTTCCAGTTTTACATAATTTGATGTTCATAAAAAGCTTCTCACCATTTAAAAAAAAATCATAACATTAAAATAGAGCTGGTACTTTATTTTTATGTTAATTTAAACCTAATATAAGTTTTTGTATCTTATATAGAGTTGGCTGCTTCAATTGGGAAAATTGTTCATCTTCTGTCAAAAATTCAGTTAAATTAACTATTGAGTTATTTAATTCCTTATTATTAAAAGTCAGAACAGAAAAAAAGTCGAGAAATGTATAATTCTAAAGCGTGGAAATAATATAAATTTAGCAGTACTACCGATATCAAATTAAAAGGAATAGGAAAAACTCCATTATATTCAAACGCCTCTGGAATAATGGCGAGCACAAAACCCGTTTTCGAGGTTTCCTGTATTATTTTAAATGACATGGCTGACTATGCACTTATTTTTTAATATTTATGTAGTAAAACTCTGCAAAAATTTAACAAATGTTAGGTAAACTTATACTTATTACATACAATCTTGAACTTTACTTACCCGTTAATGTAAACAACTAACAAATTTTGAAAAAAGGACTACTACGTTTGACGAAAAAAAAAATAATACCGTTATATACACAGATAAGAATAGACAGATGTACATCTTGTATGGGCCAAATTTACATTAGAAATTTCAATACAATAATTCCAATCCAATCCTTTTAGAGCAGGACGTATATTTCTGTCTCTTTTTATCTTTTTTTACGTATGGCTATTTTGATTATATCAAAGCAAACATGGCATGGCTATTTTGATTATATTAAAGCAAACATAAACCAACTTCAAACAAAATTGTATTTTACAATATAAACGTCCTGCTCTAAAAGGATTAGATTAGAATTTGGTAGTGAAATTTCTAATGTAAATTTGGCCCATACAAGATGTACATCTGTCTATTCTTATCTGTGGTTATATAGTTAAAAAAACAAATATTGCTTCAATAAATAGTACATTGTGTCATTAGGATTAAAAGTGATACTTTGTTTGACGAGCAATTATATTTGCATTCGAGGCGAAGAGCAGCGTAGCCGAGCAAAAGCAACGATTGCGAGTCAAACAAAGTCACTTTTAATCCGAATAACACATACTATTTTTTCTCCAACGAAGAGTTCATGTCGTGTCGGTTGTATATTACTAATTATACGAGTAAGTACAAATTATATAATTAAAACTTCAAAATTGAAACTAATTTTGTTGAAATATTTTGTGAAACTAAGGAGATCATGACTTTTGTTTGGTTTGACTATTGCATTGTATTTGACGCGTACAATAGTCAAACCAAACAAAAGTCATGATCTCCTTAGTTTCACAAAATATAGTCCAACAAATTTAGTTTCAATTTTGAAGTTTTAATTACATAATTTGTACTTACTCGTATACATAATTAGTAATATACAACCGACACGACATGAACTCTTCGTTAGAAAAATAATAGTATGTATTATTCGGATTGAAAGTGACTTTGTTTGACTTGCAATCTTAGCTTTTGCTCGGCTACGCATAATAGTTTTCTCCTAGTATTAAAAGTACCTACTTTTACACCAAGGATTAAAAGTGTAGCTTAGCAACACTCACATTTTTTAAAATAGTAAGAAAAAGGCCAACTTTAATACCCAAAAACAGTATTAAAACAAGAGGCTTTTAAGACGTTGGGAGAAAAACGTAATTATTCAGTATTATAGAGCTCCAAGCTGTAAATCTAAGTCATATACATAATTACTAAAGCTATAAGCGGAAATAATATGATGATTTAAAGCTACGTGCTCTATATTTAGTGTTATGCTTTATAAATGGTTTATTATGGAATCCATTTATTAAAAAAAAAAACGAATAGCATTATAAAAGGGAGACAAAATTCAGGTAACCTTATATTAGCAAAATTTGTAATCATCTTTGTTTTCATAAAAATGGCGTAAAAAAAGCGACATAATGTCAAGAAATGTTGTTGATAAACAATAATGAGGAATTACTGAAATAGTCGTATAAGATATCTCGATACCTGAATTCTTGCTGAGAGCCCTTTGTAACTTTTAGATAATTTACAATTGTTAAAATGAATTCCGCCAAATAAATTAATTGAACATAACCTAGAATTTTCAAAGAATTCAAATACTAGCACGTGCGAATAGGTTCCAAAACATATAATTTTTTTTTATTTTCCTTGTAAATACAAAATATAATCGAGGAGCAATAAAATTTTTCGTTCTATATTATTTATATTCACCATAAAAATTAAACGGCACCTAAAATTACATATTATCTATGTTAAACAATAATTATATATTAATTATTTATAATAATATTGATTTACATAACATCATCAAACAATATTTTACCAAAGTTGTTAAAAATATTTTATCAGAATTAAATGATGCTCGGTGTGAGATGAATTTATTTATTTTTTTTATCGCAACAATTGAATGTCAAAATTCATATTTTGTAAAGCCAATAGCTGTAGTTAACATCCTTAGATAACCATTATTGAAGCAAAGTGCTTCTTAACAAATGCTTTATGCAACTCTAACATCCAACTATCATTCAGGTAATAGCTCTGTTATAGCAGGTAAATAAACGATTATACAACTTTCCAAGAGGAGAATTGTTGCTCTAAAATTAGCAAATTTAGTCCGACAGGAGCTCTATATAAGTTCTAGCAGCGCTGACAGAGCATAATAAAAAACTACAGGCTTTAAAATATAGCTCTAGAAGCGATGATAGAGCTTATTTGGAGCTCAAATTGTTACTTGGGTAGGATAATATGATAGTCCAAACATAGGTTTGCCATTTCATTTGCCAAGCCGTTGAAGGTGAAGCCCCTATGCAAACACCTCTATGATTACCTGTTAATGGGTAACACTACAACATAATTAAATGTACTATTTAGGTATTTCAGGTATGTAAATCGGCAGCTCATTCCCAGAGGGTCGCATGGCAAATTTGGTTTGCTTAAGAAATAAGAGTAGACTATGCTTCTGAATTAGTTGTTTCATTTTCGTGTTGATAAATAGATAATGAAAAAATGTAGTACATATCCGAGAACATACAGTAAAAATCTAAGGTAAATATGTTCCTTGAAATTGGCCATATGCCAGAACTTCTTCTAAATATAATTTTAGAATTCCATTTCTACACAATCAGATCAAATTTCACCATAGTCAGATAAGGAACTGTAAATTGGTCATATTTAGCCATTGCTTATATGATCAACCACATAACCAGCACCAAAACGCCAGTGGAAAGATATATAAAAATAAAATACAGCACTTTTCCGTGAGCATACTATGCACACTATAAGAAAATAGATACATTAAGAACTGCATTCTAATATCATCCTCAATTACTACTTAGCAGTTTATTTAAATGAGTTCTTTAAACACCAAAATCGAAAACGTCAACAAATTGAAATAGGGTTACTACGAAATTTCGTATGATTACGGCAAGTGTGATTTGGAAATCCAGAGAATTATTTTCCTCATTTGAAAGTGTATTTATTATAGGTAGGTCAATAACCCACATAAATAAATAAAACAACAACAATAAGAAAATCGTGTGACTAATTAATGATTATGATTTTCCCTTAAATCAAAAAATTAAAGTCATTCAAGTAAAGATGATAAGAAATGAAAAGCAAATCAAAAATAAAATGGGTATTTTAATAATCAGAAGAAACTTTTGTAAGTTACCCCGATTTACGGACGCTCGATTTACAGATATTCGAAGTTGCGGACATGACAAATATATGATCAACGTTTCGGTATACGGATGAAATATTCGCAATTACGGACTGAATATTTTTTTCTCATTTTCTTTGTGCATGACTTTCAGGGACTCTCAAAAATAGATTATACGGGGGATAAATTAAACTTGTACTGAACTTATATGAAAATGTCTGAAAAGCGAACAGCGAGTTATGATGGAAAGCGCGTGAAAAATGCAAGTAAAGCAATAACTTTAGAATTAAAACTTGGTATTTTAAAGCGGTTTAATGCGGGCGATAGAGGTAGGTACAATTTGTCAATTGTACAAAGAGATACCTTTAACCGCAATAATATTTCAAAGCAAGGAACTAAGGTTATGGAAGAGATGGAGCAGTCACTTAGTGCGTGGATAGACCATCAAACTACTGGAACATACCATTAAGCACCATGATAATCCAGGAAAAAGCAAAGCGCTATCCAGAGGAGTTTTTAAAAATTGTACAAGCCGGTGGATGGATACATATTACAGCAGGTGTATAATGTCGATGAGACAGGTAACGCCAAAGACGAAAAATCATCTCTGGATTCAAGGCAGCTAAAGATCGAATTGCAATTTTGATTGGAGGAAATGATGCCGGTCATCAGAATTTAAAACCGGTTCTAATCTGTTATTCAGAAATTCCCCAGAATTTCAAAAATATTAATAAGTAACAACTTGGAATTATTTGGCACTCAAATAAAAAAGGCTGGATGACTACACGAATTTTTGAGGAATGGTTAAATAATGATTTTACAAATTCAGTTACAAAATCCAACACTGATCAAAATATTTCAAACAGGGCTCTGTTAATCGTTGACAATGCCCGTAAATACAGTAGATATTTTTGAACTCTTGGAATATGATAATGAGCATATTTTCACTGAAGAGCTGTTCACGCTAGTTAAAGAAACTACCGATCCACGATAGACGGTAAACTCAACTTCAACATGATTTGTGCAAGTAAAATGTCAAAAGCTTTTCCATTTTTTTCTAAAACTACTGAAGCAAATGCTATTGAAAAATATGCTGGTGCAAATTTTAGTGGCAGTTCCGATGAACAGTTCAGCAGTTCAGACAATTAATTGTAAACTTCGTTAGATTTATAATTTAGATTTAATAAAAGTAAAAATAAATTATGATTTGTATGAATTTATTTGATCATTTTAAAATAAAAAAATGGTTTGTGTTTCGTTTCAATTTACTATAACTTTTGTATTTTTTACAGTTCTCTTTATAAAAGTACATAAGTTCAGTGTAACGCAGATGAAAAACACGTATTTTTTCATTATTTGTGCTAATTTATAGTAAAATTGGTTTCGTTTTTCGGATTTTATTCACTAGTTACAACGCATTTATAAGTTTTCAATAAGATATAGTAATAAACGTTTCCTTTTACGGATTTTCGGTTTACGGACAGTTTTTGGGGAAAGCATATTGTCCGTAAACCGGGGGATTTGTATATGCATTTCCTTAAAAACAAAATAAAAGTCTACCTGACATTCTTTGAAAAAATCTTAATTGTTTTTATTAATTAAAAATTTATTTGTTAATTCCTCAAAATTCAAAATCGAACAATTTAATTTAGCAAAATAATAAAGTTTATGTCGAATGTGTGCTTACAAACACTGGGAAAGTGATAAAAAATGCATACATCTATTTTCCATACCAAACATTAGCATGGATAAATTCTGTGGAATTAACCAAATCTGGATATTTGCAAAAAAAAATTTTTTTATTTTTTCATGCAATTCGTTTTAAAATTTGAAGCTGTTTGAAGTCATTTTACATAATTTTTTATATTTTTCGAGAAAATTTTCATCAAAACTAGTTATCTGAAATCTAAAAAAAAAAATAATCAGAAAACACTGCGTTTATAAATCAGAACAATGTGAGTTTGGAAAAAACTAGTTTTTTTAACTTATTCAGTTTTACGCAATTAATAAAGTTGTAAATAAAATATCAAAAATGCGGTATCTAGATATGTCCCATTATTTCAGAAATAGTAAAATAAATTAGCATCCATATGTTGAAATGAGATATCCGAACTATGATATACATAGCTTTATCCTATTTACACTCTTTACTTCTAAATTTATTTAGAATATTTTACTATTTTTGCTTTATGTACAAAAGAGATGTTTACAATATGTACATACATACATACATCTTATTATTTTCGTGTTAGTTACTTAGGTAATTTTCTAAAATTCATTTGTACCTCTCTAAATTAAATCTGTTCAATCATAACTATTCGTTCAATTTCGTTATCATTTCCTTAATTATCTTTTTCTATTACATATTTTGTTTATCTAGTACATGAGTTGTATTAAATGGGTTGGCTACATAATCTTGGTGTTTAAATCTCAGTTTTCAAAATCTCGGTTTTCTAAATTTCGGTTTTCAAAATCTCGATTTTGAAAATCTCCGTTCCCAAAGCTCGGGTTTGAAAAATAAACTTTTATTAATTCGAGCCGCCCGAATTAATAAATAAATTTCAAAACCGAGCTTTTGATGAAATTTGCGATTATGTATCTGGTTGCGGGTTGCTTGCTTGAGTGTGTATGAGTGAGTATGTATGGTTGCATATGGGTGTTTGTGTATATGGGGTTGGGCAAAACCTGCTAAAATTCTCTCTTCATAAAGCCTGACTGCGTTGTATAGCTCTCTTACACATATTTAAAAATATATACTGGTTAGTGTATTGGTCGCTACGAGAAACCATATAAAAAAAATTCAATTTTTTTCGTTTCTTACCACTACTATTTCCAGTTGAGATCATAACCATATATATATATATATATATATATATATATATATATATATATATATATACGATGACTTAGTATACATTTAGTTGGGCTTTCGCAAGAGAGAATTGTAGAAGGTTTTGAGGTTGGGTACTAAATCTTGGATGACAAAATCTTGGATTTCAAAATCCTCTCCATCACTTTCAAAATTCTGGAAAATGAGGATTTCCATTTTAAAACGAAAATAACTGAAAATTATAAATTCTGGAAAATGGGGAGTGCAATTTTAAAATTAAAATATCAACAAATAATAAATTCTGAAAAATGGGGAATTTAATTTTAAAGTTTTCGAAAAATCAAGATTGGTGGGATATTTCGTCAGGCTAAAATATCTCGGTGATTCAAAATCTCGGTTTCTATAAATTCTGGAAAATGGGGAATTTAATTTTAAAAACTAAAACAAATCCGCAAGATTTTGAAAACCGAGCTTTTGAAAACCGAGATTTTTAAATTTATGATTTTTGAAAAACCGAAATTTTGTAGAACGAAAATTTTTAAAACCAAATTTTTATTAAATTCCCTAATGTATTTTCACATACACACAATTTTACTTATATTGCTTTTGTGTAAGATTTCATTAGATTTAGGCAGGCCGTTCTAAAAATTTCAATTAAATTCTTGTAAAAGAAGAAAATGAACAACGTATTATTTCGGTGATTTTATTATACATTCGCATAAATCTACAATAAACAACAACAATCCGCCAATAGCTACGCCTTTTTCATTCATAAAGATTACAAATACTAACGCAGAAGGCACAAATAGATTTTATTTTTATTTTCTCCTTGTAAATTGTTTAGGTTTTTGATTTTTGATGTGAAAACATCTTTAGTGGGGGTAAGTCAAAAATTTCATGTAAAAAAAGGAACGGAAAATCCGGTACGACCGAAATTCCAAATTATATACGAGAAACACGAACACAAAATACACCGAACTAATTCGAATTACAAATTTCCGTCAGATTAAAATAAAAAGGCACAAAAAGTATGCATGTGTAGTGTAAGTTATTCAAAAAAACTGAAATGGAAGTACGTTAAACAAAGACAAATGCACCCATACTTTAAATATTAAATATTATACATCTTAGCGAGCTGTGAAAATGACACTTTTATACTACATTGATAAAATCCACAGTACACATAATAAAGGTAATATATTGCGCATATGCCAAAAATTACAAAAACAACAAATTGAAAAAATGGCGGAACATAGAGACCTTTTTATAATAATATGTATATATGTATGCATATGTACATGCCTAGTAAAGTTTAAAAAATAGAGTTATTTTCAATAAATAAATAAAAAAGTTATTTAATTCAAATAAATTTATTTATCTAATTATTTTATTTAGTATATTTAGGTCTCAAATATTCGCCATATTGGCAATTTTTGACAGCTGCGCAAAAATGAACGAAAATAGAACCAGTGAGTATATTACCTCTATTTTGTGTACTGTGGATACAATCATAATAAAATAATACCTACTATTTCTGGAAGTATTAAGCGTCGTAATACAGTATAATCTTTACATACTTTGATTTTAAATTGTAGTTTGTATCAAAAACAGTATAAAATATCACTAACACTGACAGAAAATAGTAGGTTTTGGGTTTAATAATATGCGTGCGTCACGGAAATAATATGGCTTGTATAAGACATTTGTGTTGGTTTTGTAAATACGAATAAAAAAATTTAGCATACAGACAAAGTAAATTGGTTTGTGTTTGTTTGATTGCTTGGATTCATTTCTATAAAAGATCTTGAATCAGGTTCAATGTAAAAAAACTACGTGCGCTGGCATCATTAGAGAGATTTGGCCTACGTAGTTTCTCTTATTCTATTTTTCTTTATGTGTATACGTACCTTACATAATTTTGATGAAATAGTATTGGCACTCGTATTCGATCTGACCATATTGTATAAAAACGGCATATTTGAAATAATAAAAAACAAGTCGCCGATGAGTTGTTGAAGAGAATTTTTTTTACTAAAATAGCAAGCCTGTTTAATCAGTCTATTTTGAGTCACGTGTACGAAATAAACTAATCAAAATAACATTAGACTGATAACTTCCCTAGAGAAGTTATCAGTTATTATGGTTTTAATTGGTATATTTTGTACACGTGACTCGAAATTGACCGATTTAATAGGCTTGCTATTTTAGAAAAACATACTCTGGCTATTAGATTAAAAGAATTTATAGTTTTATTTTACAATAAATACTGTTTCAAAATGACACTTTCATAGAACAATTTACAATCTAAATAGCAGCCTTACTACTGGAATAAATGTCGCATTTCCATGAGAAAAATGAATTCAAATTATTTTTGAATTATTTTTTCTCATGGAAACAAGCCGCGAATTATTTTTTCGAATTGAAATAAAACAACAAGTAGAAAGACCAAGTTGGCGTCTGGTGTCGGGTGGTATTACTAAAATTAGGAATGAATTAAATAATTGAAACTTTTGGTTTGAATTATTTAATTCGTATCGCGAGCAATTGTTGTTGTAAAATTCTCATGGAAATACGACTAATATAAAATTGCAAACAATTTTCTCGTCGAATACCCCTCGAGCATTGATAAATACCTCATAATTTTATTATATTTTCCTCAAGCACGTTGCTTTTAGGTAACAGCCCTCAGCCTATGGCTTCGGGCTGTTACCAAGCAACGTGCTTTCGAAAAATATAATAAAATTATTTCGGGAAATTATCAATGCTCTTGGGATATTACTGCTGATAATAGTGCTATAATTAATAATCGATTACAACAAATAATGGGCAATTTTGATATTACTTTCGGTCGTTTGGACATTATATTTTCTGGATATTTACCCCAATTGCCACCAGTAAATGCCAGGCAAATTTTTAAGTCTTCATCATCATCGATAACAGGACCCGTGCTTTGGCAAAGTCTTAAATTTCATCAATTGACCGAAGTAATGCGACAATCGAACACAGTTTTTTTGAATTATACTTAAAAAAAAATTAGGAAACGGTGAACCCTTAGCTAGTAATGAGAGATTGGTACTAGAAAGTCGCTTCCGGATAACAGAATTTACAGACAATCACGTATCTTAAACCCTCCGATTATATTCCATCGCAAAATTAGTCACCCTTATTGTGGTTGTCGAACCGGCAACAATATCACATCGACTGCAAAATTTGGTATTGTGATTGTCGATATCAAACGACGTTTGTCGTTAAAACCCCATTTTTTTGTCGATGAAATTTTACTTCACGACAAGACATTCTGTGGGCCATATTTAATAAATAATCTAATAAAAACACAATTTAGACTAATTTTTAAGTAAAATAATTATTTTTTAAATATATAATAATTTATTTAAATCTCAAATATAACAAATTTACTTTATATTCAAAATTTATAATAAATTTTTTTTTCGGGTATACCTACGGCAATTTTTTTTCGCCATTTTCACTGTTTTGAAACATGAAATATTTTAAACTTTTAAACCAGTGTTCGCAAGTAATTGATTATTGGCGTGCCAATAAAAGATTTTTTTAAATTATTGCTTTTTGTGCGTGCCAAACTAATTCCCTAAAAAAACTTTTTTTTTAAGTTTAATATGAAGGATCAGTGAAAATCGGGTCCATGATATGCCAGATTTTTACTTTTGTTTTTCAACGCAAATTTTTAAAGGAGGAGGAGTTCGACGAATTTTATTAGCTTGGAATCGAGCTCAACATCTTAAACCGAGACAAGGTGTTTATTTATGTACGAAAAAATTATTATTAGCAGTGTCCTGGAATATTTGTTGAATCGGACCATCTTTTATTTAAGAAACATCCCGACCCTAAACGGAACTTCTGCGATTATGCACCAACTCCATTAAAATTGTAAATCTGACTTCACCAACACATTTGATGATAAATGAATTAGTTGCAGCACATTTAAATGATGCATCAATATGGCGGATTTTACAACTTTTCTAGATGAAATGTCACTACAAATCGGTTTCCTAACCATGGTCGTCGGCTTCAAACCAATTTTATTTAATTTTTGTTTTTCAAATAGTTTGTTAGGTCGAAATGTTCTACTTTTTCAAACTTCCTTCAGGTTTAGTCGTTTTTCACCTAGTCACCCAGTGACACCTTCCGATGGTTGTCCTTTTTTCTAACTAATGCCAATACAAACATGTTTCTTAATTTGTGGTACGAAACAAATCTTGAACTAAAACTACATAAGCCCATGAATAAGACACAGCTAAACTCGCACAATTTGGGATGGCGTCTATGATTTTGGTATCTACCACAAATAGTTTTAGATGGTGAAAATTCGATCTTTGATTAAAACTGGCTGTTTGTTTTTTCTTCTGTCACTTGGGACATTGCAGATTGGATGCCTGATTTATTGTTGGCTGTTTAAGACTGAAAAGAAGTTTGGCGAGTCTTATCAGAATAAAACAAGCATTTACCAGTGAAAAACGTTTCAAAGAGAGCCATGAATATGTTGCAGATGATGAGCGAATTAGATGCTCCAGCACACTAACAACCGATGACTTCGTCAAAAAAGTGAGGAAAATGGTTGCTGATGATGTTGGTATATCATTTGGCTCGTAAAATACTTGAAAATTAACTGCCCGGAAACGGGTAGTTGGTAGTTATTTATTGCCAAATACCCGCGAACCCGTTTTACTCGAAAAAGTGGGCAAAATATGTTTTAACAGTTCTTTGTAATTCAAACAATTTAATTTATGTAAATATAGTACAATAAAGGCAGTGTGGCGGTTCACGCATGTTTTCCTGCGGCTAATTTATGCGTTCGCCACCACAATCCAATTCCAACGCGAACACATCCACTACGCAAACAAATCACCTATTACAAACACAAAAACCATAGAATTGTCTCTTCCATACGACACAAAAACAAACAAAATAAAATTATTAAAAAATCAATACCAGTCTGCTCTCGATCGTCAATGCGGCGGCATGCCGCCCAACTCACGCGGTGTTATCTACAAACACAAGTGGTGGTGCTAAATAATAAATTATAAATGTTATAATTAAATAAACATTGTTTTTAATAAATTAAAATAAATAAAAAAATAATATTATAGCTAATGAATTGTGTACTCCATAGCAGGTTAGTTCAAGTGTTAAAACATTCACTATTATTTTCTATTTATAAAATATTTCAAAAATAGTAAGCCATTAGAAGTGTAGAAACGGCTAAGTAACTTCGAATTTTTGTAATTATATTTCCCGCTACTGAAAATGCTCGCTCACAAGCCGTTGATGTAGGGTTTAAGTAGTGATTCGTTTATCTCCATGCTCGACGTTTAAATCTTTTATTTTATCGTTAGGTTTTATGGTACTTTATGATGTATGACATCACAGTAGCTCATTATATCCAGTTATTTTTTTAAGTTATACGTCAGAAGAACTTGAACTTTGATTGCTCATTCTAATGTTGTTTCGTCTCGAGACTAAGCATAATAAAAGCTGACTAGCCAACTGTTTTGTATAAGGTTTTGATGCGAAATTTAAATATTCGGTTTCTTTGGATAACTGCCGTGATGCAAATGTAGCAGTAATGAAATTACTTCCTTTTGACGCCGTCCATCAATTTCGCTTTTCAAATTTACAAACAGTTCTTGAGAAAGAAGTGTATTTATCTCCTTTAGTTTTTTAAATACCGTAGTAAATAGTGTCTTCAGCTGTTATTAGTATTACTTTTCTCAGTTCGTGTAGCGCCGGCATAAACAGAATAATTGAGATTTCCTTTAATATTTCTAGATACTAATTCACCGAATGCATTAGCGATACAAAATTCCAATTTTAGAAATCGGTTAATTGTCGAAAATATGGTGTTCCATCGTCTGGCAATCCAGAATAAGTTAGACATTTTTGCCTTCCCGCGTTTCTACGTGCTTTGACAAAATATTTTTTGTAACGGCTGATTTAGAGGGCTCTGATATTACCTATATATATTGAAGATACATTTTTTCACGATACCCGAAGCAACTATTCGAGTATTCGGGTAGCTAAAAATTTCGAAAAAATACCCAGGTACCCACCCGATATCCGAGAATACGAGCCCTACACGTGCTAAACAGTTTTTTAAAATGTTTTGGGCATGAAATATGTGACCGCAAAATTGGCTTCGAAATGGTTGAATTTCGGCCAAAAGCACTCTCGTATGGGCGCTGTTCAGAAATTGCTAAATGAACTCGCTTAAACGGGTCATAACTTATGGTAGAACCGGAGTGCATGAAAATGACATCTAAACTAAGGTTCAATCGTTCCAATGGAAGCTTCCTAAAGAAGTAAAATTGAAGCAAGCTCGTCAAGTTCGACAGAATGTGAAAGTTTTGCTCACTGTTTTCACCAGGTCGTACGATCAATAAGGAGTACTACTTGGAAGTTATACGTCGTTTGCGTGAAGCAATCCGAAGAAAACGCTCGGATTGTGGCGAAACAACTCATGGCTATTGTACATACGACGATAATGCACCTGCTCACAATTCTCTGCTTGATCGTAAATTTTTCGCTAAAACAACCCGTTATGATGTTTCAATTTCCGTATTCGCCTTACATAGCCCTGCGATTAAAAAAAAAAAATATGACAGCTGGACTCAAACAGCTCGCAAAATTCAAATATTCCACGATTTTTTTATCGAACCATATGTGTTATCGCCTAGTAATATTCTTTCAACCTTTTTGAATTTTTCGACCATATTTGATGTTCATTCCAAAGGTGCTTGTATGACCAAATTGATATTATGGTTTCCCATTAGCGTTTTGATATTTGGGCTTACTCTAAACGCGTCTTTTTAATTTTTTCTAAGAATAACTCCAAAAAACGTCGATTATTACAAACTCTAAAAATTTTTGGCGTGCTGGACAAATTTTTAAAAGTTTCACGTTTGGCACGCGTGCCACATATTTGCGACCAATGTTTTAAACACTTTCATGATGAAAAAATTTAAAAAAAATCACGTAATTTAACACAATTAAACGATATCTATAATTAAATAACTAAAAACAAGCAAATTTTGTCGATTTTTAATTTAAATAAAATGTAAATAAAAAACGTAAACAATAATTTTTGTCACTTTGACAGAATATTTGTAAAAATATACATAATTCACGATTGCTAATGTGGCAATACTTCTGAGTCGTTTCGACGTCCTTAGGCAATGCCAAATTAAAATCGACACGACAAGGCAAAGTCGTGTCGATTGTTATTCGACACAACAACCATAATAAGGGTGAATGTATCTGAATATAACTGCACTGCACTATAATGGGAAACCAATGTAGAAAATACAGCTTAGAACTTACCAAGAGGTTGTATTTGATGACAACAAGAGTTTAGAATGGCAGCTGTTTTGTCGTCGGTTTATCGCGAGTTAAGTTCTTTAGACGGCTTATATTTAACTAACAACGAGATTACAAGAACTTTCTACGGAATTAAAAAGGCTAAATAATCATAAATTGGTGACGCGCGAAATTTCATTAGCACAACATAATTTAATAATGGCTTCTCTGAACGGCCAGAGTCTCGCAGCCCGTAAAGAAGATATAATTACAGATTCTGTATTTTCGGAAGTAAATCTTTTATCACTATGTGTAAGACGAAAAGGATAGCTGTCATTACCAATCTACTTCTCATATTTTACTATCAGATGACGATAATCAAGAAGAGTTTAACGAGCATTTAATGCGATCTAATCATTTTGGTGATGTGTTCTATTACGTGCCAAATTAATGGCGTCTGTGAAGAAAATATTCCAGCATATTTGATGTAAAAATTATCTAGGTATTCTCATTGTTTGTTGATAAATTGAAAGATGTTACCGAAAAAAAATTGCATACCCTTCCTATGATTATACAGGGGGATTTTAATATTAACGTTATAGGTCACAAAATTGATGATAATTTCCTTAAGTTTATAAGACAAACCTTTGGACTTAAACTGTAATTCTGGCAGGACTAAGTCTACTACAATATCTAAAGCTTTTATAGATTTGGTCGTTGCAAGAAATTTAAATAACTTGGAATGTAACAATTATGTGACATATTTTAATTATCATAGGCCTTTATTATGTAAAATAACCTAAACAATCGGCTATGCGCTTTAATCCAACATTGTGTTATCTATGCGCTTTGCGTGTGTGCTTTTATCTTGCGATAAATAGTAAAATTCTTATATTTTGTCTAAAATATGATTTATATAAATCTATTGACCGTTGAGTATGTACATTTTGTAATTATTTGACTGTCATTGAGATATGTGATTCCTTCAAGTTAGTAACTCTTAACTTGAAGAAATCACAGCAGTGTAATCAAATTTCGCTGTATTAGTAAAATTCGCTAATATAACAAGTACAGTACATTCTGTATATATATAATGTAAAATTGTGGTACAATCAGTCCAGTCGCCGCGGCATGATGAGAAGATTGATTTTTTCAAAATCATGAGCTCATCAGTTCGAAACTGGATTAATTCTCTTACAATCTTCGGAACATATTAAAATCATATGCAATAAAATTAACTACCAATGGGATAAAAAACATAGTATCTGCCTATCAGTCGGTTTTCATTGAATGATTGTTCGTAAATACTAATATACTTTTACGTGTTAATTTGTAAAACACACTAAAAAATGGTCTAAGGACCGGTTGCATATTGGAAATTACAACAATTAATTAATTAACATTCAAAATTAAAGTGATATGGTTTTACAAATGTTTCTTCCAGAAGTAGTACTTCTTGCAATAGCTTTTAAATATTGATGTTTTCCTTTAAATCTCATACAACAGAACTGCTTTAAGGGCCTCATCTTTTTCATGGTATAAGGATAATGACACAAAAAGTGATGTTTTGGACGGAGAGGTAAATCAAAAACTTCTCTAAATGATTCATGATGCCCAGAAATTAAATATTCTCAGTACTCTATGGTTTTAATATTAATATAATCTTGAAAAACAATTTCTAATATTTGTCTCAAAAGCAAAAATACTTTCCATTTTTCGACATTTTCTGGAATAAATTCTCCTATAAACATACAAGAAATGTTGCCATATATAGCGTTTCTGACGAAGATTATTTTAATTTACGTCATTTTAAATGTTCATTTGATATACATTGGGGTTTATTGATATTTTCATATTCGTTAAAATCAAAATTTTAAATTCTGTTATTAAGTTGTTCTAATTTAAAATATTTGTTAGTAATTATGAAACTATCCAAAATCAATACTATTTCATATAAGATTCCTTCAAGCATTCCATGCATTATACATACCTATCTACCGAAAAATTCTCGGTTACATGGAAATTTTCTAACTGATTAAATACGCACTCTTCAAGAATTCCTGTTTCCGTAACATTATTTTTTGATAAATTTTCCAAATAATTAAGATTATTTCTCAAAACATCCGAGCAGTGCTAACCACACTTTTGAGTTTCTGTTTTCTGCATTTTGAAAAATCTACAAAAATAATTTGCGGAAAATGATTCTGTGATCCCTAGCATCCCATTAAGCCCTTTTTTTATCACCTACACATGCTGCTATTACGAAAAAAAGTGTTTGTTTATTTATATCAATACCTGTATTTTCTAAATATTTCAGCTCATCTGTAATACTGGTTTGAATATAGAATTCCCATACTTTTTCCTGTCTAAGCTATGAAACAAAATTAACTAAGAATATGTGTTCAAGCTTTGACTGAATCGACTTTGGAATAAATGGCAAACAAATATACACAGATCCTAAATTTTGCAATCGTGCCCTTGAACCCAAGGCATTATTAGTCTCAAATTCATCCAAATTCAAAATTAGTGGTAAAACTGTATTATACATAATTATTTATTTGTTCTTAACAAAAAGTTGTTTGAATAAAACTACTTATCTCACAAGATGGCAATTCCAAACTCTTAAGTTAAGTAATCACAGAATTAAACACATTTGGAATTCGAAAAAGTTTTGCAACACAGGTTTCATTGAATTAAGGATCACTTCTACGTTTATTGTTTGTAATAAAAGGTTATTTTCCTGCCTATAGCTATCCACGCGCTCTCCAATAATGGAACTTTTACTTCTTTTATGGTCTGTTGAAATATTTTGAAAATATTTTTTAAATTGTGGTACACGGAAAAAAATAATTTCTAATATGAAGAAAAAATGGATCAGTTCAAGAAAATTTGTACATCATTTTTCAGCTAAACGAAATTTTTCTCACCACAAACTTTACGTTTCTCAATTTGAAATTCTTCTAAAATATTAAAATAATCTTTAATTGTTTGATATGAGAAAACTACATTCTTGATACAAGAAAACGCGATTATACAGAGAATATGGTTTTCTTCATGGTTAATTCTTATTTCTTAAGTTTAACAAAATCTGTTTGTTTGTAGAAACCGATTCATTTCATTGAAAACTAGAAATTTTTATGGTGAGAAATCTCGTTTCTTTATTTAAGTAGCATTTTCTTTAAATAAACCGATATTTTCTTGATGGAAAATACATATTTTCTTGAGTAGAGTAAAAATCTACCAATCTATTGTTTGGATTTTCTTGTATGCATCCGTTTATTTCTTATAAGAAACTTGCTATTTCTTGACTATAGAAAACAATTTATAAATCTATTGTTTGTGTTTCTTCCTCCAGGGAACTTGAATATTCTTCACTAGGAAAGCAATTTTCTTATGACAATGCAATATTTCTTCAGGTGTGGTTACACAATATTTCTTCAATTTGTGAAATGGTTGTTTAAAATAATATTTATTTTTGTGTTTTTTTATTCTAACATCAGATACAGAAAATATTTAAATACAAATTTGATAATTTCGATTATTATTTGTTTCATTATATTTAAATATAAATAATTATAATTTTATAAATAATTTTCACTTAGAACTAAGCTTATAATCGTTGTAATATAATGTTAAGTTCAGACTTTCAATTTTTGTTTTTTAACTAAGAATTTAACTATCAAACATTATTACAAAAAGTATCACTATATATCAAAAAATTTTGTAGATTTTAAATAGATAATAAATTTGGTTTAAATAGTTTAATTCCATTTGGAAGTGTAAATCAAATGATTTAAATGTTTTAGATTTGTTTTCCTTACATGTAATAAATTCATATTTTGCCTTCTTCGTTGCCAACGTTGGCATTAATTAGCCAATAATTTTTAGCAATTTTTTTTTTCTGTAAAACAGGAAATACGATTTTTTAAAAGTAATTCTCTTATATTTTATAACAGAAATACTTACCTACATATGTTTTGAACATCTGAGACATTTGAGTATCGAGCAAGGCGGGAGAAAATATTAAAAACATTTCTAAATGTTTACAGAAATCCTTTTTCTGGTTTTACTTTACACCACTTTGAAGTGGAAACATCACCGTTTAAAAAATCTAAGTTTGTTCACTTTTAACAAAAGAAAATTTTCACAAAATCCCACTTTCAAAATCACAAAAAAATTTTACGTTTTTCACTGTTTAAGGTTCGCGATAGAATGCTTGTTTTGGTACGAACATCCATTATATAATGGTATATACATACAATTATAACAATTTAACAATAATTTTCTCGTCTTAAGAAAGGCTTACTTAGTTGAAATACTTTATTCTATTGTTCTGAAAAACAATAAGCTTTTCATATTATGAAATAATTTCTTGTATTAAAAATATTTTCTCAGATTAAGAAATTTGTGTTCAAATGAAAAATGCGATTTTTAAATAAGATCGTTTAAGAGAAGAAAATGTTTTCTTGTCCTGAGAAACGTAAAATCATAGTTTTCTTGTTAATAGAATTTATTAAGGAAAAGTTTCTTCAATTGAAGATTCTTTCTCAGTTCAAGAATAACATAGACAAATTAGTTGTTTCGAAGATAGAATACATTTTTCTTTGTTGTGCCACCTAATTAAATATTATCTAAATTATGCGGAATGCTGTGCTATATTTTCCAAATTATTCCATATTCTGAGCCATACTAGTGTACCGGCTAATCAAATTTCTAGACACCCAACTTAGTTGTGTATTGTAACCCAATTATTTTAGCTATAAAAAAGAATAAAGTTGGCAGAATGTGTACAAAATACCCTAATCTCTCATTGCATACAGTACTTTCCACAAATGTTTGCAAACCACAAATAATTAAATTTGAATTAAAACATAAAAATGATTTTATGAAATTCATTTATTTATTTCAATATATGTATTAAATTTTTTAAATGGATGATTTCAAGAAAATTGGATTATATTTTGAAAAAATGTTCTATTTCTAGATTTAAGAAAAATTCGATCTTATCATTAACATTTCAATAGTTTCTTGAATCAAGAAATTGCATTTGTGTTGATCAAGAAATTGTTTCATTTTTAAAATAACCAATCCCAAGAAAATTGGACAATATAGTTTGAGAAAATAGTCAATTTCTAATTATAAGAAAAATTGAAAACAAAACAATCGATTTTTTCTCCTTTAGTTGTGTTTTCTTTCTTCGAACAAGAATTTTGTGCAGTTATAGATGCAAGAAACTAAATCTCAGATTACAATAAAGCAACAAATTTTAACTCAAGAATTTTTTTATCATTTCAAGAAACACAAATCTTACATGAAGAAGAACGCGAAAGAAATAGAAAATTAGCTATTAAATGAAGAACAAGTACATTTTCTTCAATTAAATTCCATTTTCTTCGTGGTAACAACTCTAGTTTTTTCCGTGTAATATATTCATTATTATTTTATCTGATTCTGTCTCTTTGTCGTTAACTTTTATTTCATTTTCAATGTGCGAAAATATATTTGTGTTATATTCTCAAAAAGTAGTATTAATTGATTGAACGTCTTTTCTGTTAATATTTTTTATGCTATATAAATCTTGTATCAGACTACAATTTAATTGTTCTATAATACGAATCGTTCTTACAGTATTTAATATATTAGGATTATTATTAAAATAGTTATCATTATTAAAATTTTAAAAAAATTGAGAATCTTCGAGTGAAGCAGAAGCAGAAATATCTGTACCTGATATATGTTTAACAGCATCCCAAACATTGATGATGTTAAAAATATCGGCAGCAGTCGTTTTTCACATATGTTGCAAATCAACAAATTGTCAAATTTATGGTATATATTTAAATGTGTTAAATAATGGTTAAAATTATTTAACTTATTACAAATTTCGTTGAAACACTTCATCTTGTGTTTCCTTCAATTCTTTGAATCGACAGCTGTGGATCTAGATTTTCCTTCGAAAATTTAGCTCCTTAGAATTTATAGGCTGCTGAAAGATGCCACAAGATCTGCAAAGGAAATAATTGGTCTTCTGAAAAAACATTCTATTATTGTTATATACCATTCACAAATAAAGCATTAAATAAAACTTTTTTGAAATTCAAACTTTCATTTATCCAGTCTAGACTAATTTCTATTCTAGACTAATTGCTATTCATAGCTGTGAGAGTTCCACTTTGGACAAAATTATTTGCAATCAACATGTTCACTTTCATGGTAAATGGTCAAAACTGTGTTACTAAGATCAATCGTTCTAGATATTCTTTTTTCTCGCAAATAATTGAAACTAAAATTTACTGAGTTCAAATAATATATTTCACTTAAATAAGTTAGTTGCAAACATATAATGATTGATCTTAAAATTAATATTCATTAAATTTCCATATGTATAAAAATAAATCTAACTTAAAAAATATTAAAATTCAATTAAAATATGTATTACAATAAACTGCAAAATTTTAATTTGTAAGAAATGAATTGAGACTTATAAAGTCACGGTCGGACCGGGTAGATAATTCATAAACAGCCTTTTGAATAGAAAGCGAAATTACCTGGCTTCCTTTAGGATAGTTCACATTTAACACCTGGAATGTCTTGAAACACAGATCCACAGCTGCTAATGGACTTTCCGCTTGGTATAATTATCTATTTACCATCACGTATGACTTAATAATTTTTTCTGAAATGCATAGTAATAACATTATAGTGAATTAATTTCACCGAAAATTTTGTTTGGCCATATTAGCTCAGTTATAATATGAGTTTTAAATCCATAACAACAATTTTTTAAAATGAATTGTTTTTACGCTGATTTTAGCTACTTAAAATATTGATAGCGCGGAATTAATTCAGGGAGCTTATTATTTACCTAACGTATCTCCCACAAATATCACATCAGACATAACATCAAAATTTCATTAGATTTCTGTATTTTGCCAACTTTATATCTGGAGAATTTTTTGAATCGCCAATTTGAATAATTTTTGAATTTATTTGTTCCCAGTGAACAATAATCTTGTTTTCAAATCCTTTATACTTGAGTTCGAAATCTAGTAGAATAAAATTACTCCCTGACTGTCTCTTCATAAATGGAAATTTGGTAAAATGTCGATCTACGCTTGTGCTAGATGTAGGATTTTCAAGCATGTTTTGGCTGTCGTCGAATGTATCTTTCCATGCAGTAATAAGGTTTTCGACCGGCTCCCAGACGAGAAAAAGGAGAACAAAACATTTTCTGAAAAGCATAGTACAATACGTATTGATCATGTTGTATGTTAGTTTTCTTTCATATCTCTCTCAGTGCAACTGTAAGAGAAATAAAAAAAATCTCTTTAAGGATCCTAGGATTCGATATGTAACATTTCTTTTTGTTTTAAAGAATTTTGTATATCACTTGTTTTGTTCTAATAATATAAATTGTTTTCTTTTTGTTTAAAACAAAAAATATGGAAAAACATTTCATTATTAATTTAGTTTATCACTATTAGCAGTGTTCAAATTACAGTGGAATCCCGGTATACAACATAATCCGTTCCGGTCGTATACCGAGTTTGGTTATATACCGGAGTATCACTGTATTTTTGAACCTATTAATATAGTTATACCCATAGATAAAATTTGCACATGGGAACGGATTAATTCATTTTACATGGCTTCTTATGGCAAAGCTCGCTTCGGTATACGACCAATTCGGTATACGACCGAACATTAGGAACGAATTAAAGTCATATACCGAGGTACCACTGTATTATATATTCTGGATTTAAGGTTGATTAGAGAAATTCAAATATAAATGAGCGCAACATTTTTTTCTCAGATGAAATTAGTAACTCAATACAAAGGGGAAACAACGACAAACATAATATTTATTTATTGTGTACAACTTGTCTACTACTTTTCTATATTGTCTACTGCCTACATTGTCTACGTCAACAGCTATTGTCTGTATACACTATTGTCGACATTTGCGTGTAGACAATCTCAAAATAGGCTTGGACGCACAACACAACACTGATCGCTTATTGTCGCGTTTATTTTGGTCGCAGCCTCAGTACTCAAAGAAAATAACATCAGTTGCAAATTATTTATTTCACACGACAAATATTTTTATTATCTCATTCACCAGAAGCAGATTTTTAATAATAATTACGTAAGCATTTATTTAAAGCCTGACACAAGAAATCGCTTTCATTGTAATAAAGTGATTTAGTCGCCACATATTATATGCAGATGTTTCATTTTTAACAGAGCTATAAATTTCACACTCGCACCAGTATTACAAACTATATAAATATACATTCCATATAATGGATGGTAAATTGGTAAATCGGTCACTTAAAAAATTTGTATCCATTTTCGTATAAAAGTATATAAATTTTAAATGTGTACAAAATTACCAAATATTTTTGTTATCTGCAGCATCTGGTCCGATTTTTTATTTTTTTTTTTATTTTAATTATTTAAAAGTATTATTCATACAATTTTTTTTTATTATTTTGCCCAAAAAATTAATTACCAGAAATGGTAGTACAAGACATAAAAATAACCAACGATATAATAATTTATATAATTTAATGTTCAGTTTGGTTAATTAACCGATTATAATTTTTAGTTGTTGTTGTTTTTGGTTTTTTGTTTGTTTTGTTTTATTATTTTGCCCCGAAATGATCAAATTTATGATAATTTATATCAATTTACATTTATATATTTCAGATATGGTTCATCAAATGAACTTTTAGAATTAGGACGCGTAACACCAGGTACATATTGTACGCGACAATTTGATGAATGTTATCGAAAAAATTGTCGACTACAAAGTCCAAACTATCCGGGCATGTATCCACGAAACGTAACATGCTACTGGACGATACGGCAAAAAAATGTGCCTACATGTAAACATGCAATGGTTGCGGTTAGTCAAGAGAATGAACATAAAGCGCTCGTGAAAAGGTAAGGAGCTTATTTTTTACTTTATTTTATGAGTATAATAACAAAACTAAATGTACCGTATATGTATATACAAAAAAAAAATATAAATATATATATTTAGGAAACAGGATCAAAAATATCATAAATTATAGCCATTATTTTAATTCCTATGGAAATGCGGAAGATTAATCTAACGAAAATGAAAATTTTATTGCCATTATAAATCTTGTCGATATATTGTGTATACTCTCCTCGTATACAACAACAACAAACAAAATTTACAAACAAAAATCTTATTCTATTTTAAATCTATATACATATCCTCCAATGTCTTAATACCATAATTCTCGTTATTTCTTTACTTAAATTTTTCTCTTTAACATCATTTATTGTACACAAGTCGATATTAGGAAGAAATTTGTAAGATTTCGATTTTACGTTTTTAATTTTATTTGATAATAAATTGAGTTTTCTGACAAAGAACACAAAATGATAATAACAATATTGTTGTAATTTGCAAGTGGTCATCTGGGACTTATTTATTGTAATAATGTGACGTACGTGTGCTCCAAACAAAATCAAAATATACTGGATTGTTGTAATCTTTTATCGAAATGCTAACCAACTGGCTTTTATGATTTTAACATCAACCATATCTAAATTTTGTTTTTCAAAATTACGATAAAAGTTATCTCTGATGATTTCATAATAATTTATATGTCAAATCATCGTATTATGATAGATATGACGACACACGACAGGAAGCCGACACCATAATGACTATTTAAGAAAAATAAGGGATTTAGGTAGTTGGCACAAAAAGCTCATAAAGCTCTGTACAATATCCTAGAACTAAGCTGATAAATATCAAATGTAACACTAAAAATTACGTTATGCTTCTAAAATTACAGGTATTTGATTATTTAATAAATTTGACAACAACACGGTATCATTAAGGATTTTGACAATAACAAAATCTCACACAGGTTTCAATTCGATTTAAAATGGGCATTCTAAAGGAATGCTTGAGGTTGAAACCAAATTATTTTAAGTAATATTGAGGATAATTTAATCGCCGTCTGGTTTAAGCTTTTCTAAACTTCCAAGCTCATAAAGCTCTGTACAATATTATAGAACAAAGCTGATAAATATCAAATATGTCACTAAAAATGACGTTGTGCCTCTAAAATTACATGTACATATTTGAATATTTATCAAAATTTGACAACAACACGGTATGATTTTGACAACAACAAAATCTCACACTAGTTTCAATAAATATTCGATTTAAAATGGGTATTCTAAAGGAATGCTTGAGGCTGAAACCAAATTATTTTAAGTAATATTGAGGATAATTTAATCGCCGTCTGGTTTAAGCTTTTTCTAAACTTCCAAGCTCATAAAGCTCTGTACAATATCCTAGAATAAAGCTGATAAATATCAAATATGACACTAAAACTGACGTTATGCCTCTAAAATTACATGTATTTGAATATTTATCAAAATTTGACAACAACACGTTATGATTTTGACAACAACAAAATCTCACACTGGTTTCAATAAATATTCGATTTGAAATGGGTATTCTAAAGGAATGCTTGAGGCTGAAACCAAATTATTTTAGGTAATATAGGGGATAATTAACCCAACGTTTGGTTTAAGCTTTTTCTAAACTTCCAAGCTCATAAAGCTCTGTACAATATCCTAGAACTTAGCCGATATTATTGTTAACATCAAATGTGGCACCAACAATGACGGTATGCCTCTAAAATTACAGGTATTTGATTATTTAATAAATTTGACAACAACACGGTATCATTAAGGATTTTGACAACAACAAAATCTCACACAGGTTTCAATAAATATTCGATTTAAAATGGGCATTCTAAAGGAATGCTTGAGGTTAAAACCAAATTATTTTAAGTAATATTGAGGATAATTTAATCGCCGTTTGGTTTAAGCTTTTTCTAAACTTCCAAGCTCACAAAGCTCTGTTCAATATCCTAGAATAAAGCAGATAAATATCAAATATGACACTAAAAATGACGGTATGCCTCTCAAATTGCATGTATTTGAATATTTATCAAAATTTGACAACAACACGGTATGATTTTGACAACAACAACATCTCACACTGGTTTCAATAAATATTCGATTTAAAATGGGTATTCTAAAGGAATGCTTGAGGCTGAAACCAAATTATTTTGACAACAACACGGTATGATTTTGACAACAACAAAATCTCACACTGGTTTCAATAAATATTCGATTTAAAATGGGTATTCTAAAGAAATGCTTGAGGCTGAAACCAAATTATTTTAAGTAATATTGAGGATAATTTAATCGCCGTTTAGTTTAAGCTTTTTCTAAACTTCCAAGCTCATAAAGCTCTGTACAATATCCTAGAATAAAGCTGATAAATATCAAATATGACACTAAAACTGACGTTATGCCTCTCAAATTGCATGTATTTGAATATTTATCAAAATTTGACAACAACACGGTATGATTTTGACAACAACAAAATCTCACACTGGTTTCAATAAATATTGGATTTAAAATGGGTATTCAAACGGAATGCTTGAGGCTGAAACCAAATTATTTTAAGTAATATTGAGGATAATTTAATCGCCGTTTGGTTTAAGCTTTTTCTAAACTTCGAAGCTCATAAAGCTCTGTACAGTATCCTAGAACAAAGCTGGTAAATATCAAATATGACACTAAAAATTACGGTATGCCTCTAAAATTACATGTATTTGAATATTTATCAAAATTTGACAACAACACGGTATGATATTGACAACAACAAAATCTCACACTGGTTTGAATAAATATTCGATTTAAAATGGCTATTCTTAAGGAATGCTTGAAGCTGAAACAGAATTATTTAGAGTAATATTGAGGATAATTAAACCACCGTTTAGTTTATGCTTTCTCGAAACTAAAAATTCATAAAGCTCTGTACAATATCCTAGAACTTAGCCGATATTATTGTTAACATCAAATGTGGCACCAACAATGACGGTATGCCTCTAAAATTACAGGTATTTGATTATTTAATAAATTTGACAACAACACGGTATCATTAAGGATTTTGACAACAACAAAATCTCACACTGGTTTCAATAAATATTCGATTTAAAATGGGTATTCTAAAGGAATGCTTGAGGCTGAAACCAAATTATTTTAAGTAATATTGAAAATAATTTAATCGCCGTCTGGTTTAAGCCTTTTCTAAACTTCCAAGCTCATAAAGCTCTGTACAATATCCTAGAACAAAGCTGATAAATATCAAATATGGCACTAAAAATGACGTTATGCCTCTAAAATTACATGTATTTGAATATTTATCAAAATTTGACAAAAACACTGTATGATTTTGACAACAACAAAATCTCACACTGGTTTCAATAAATATTCGATTTAAAATGGGTATTCTAAAGGAATGCTTGAGGTTGAAACCAAATTATTTTAAGTAATATTGAGGATAACTAAACCACCGTTTAGTTTAAGGTTTTTCTAAACTACAAAGCTCACAAAGCTCTGTACAATATCCTAGAACAAAGCTGATAAATATCAAATATGACACTAAAAATGACGTTATGCCTCTAAAATTACATGTATTTGAATATTTATCAAAATTTGACAAAAACACGGTATGATTTTGACAACAACAAAATCTCACACTGGTTTCAATAAATATTCGATTTAAAATGGGTTTCTAAAGGAATGCTTGAGGCTGAAACCAAACTATTTTAAGTAATATTGAGGATAACTAAACCACCGTTTAGTTTAAGGTTTTTCTAAACTACAAAGCTCACAAAGCTCTGTACAATATCCTAGAACAAAGCTGATAAATATCAAATATGACACTAAAAATGACGTTATGCCTCTAAAATTACATGTATTTGAATATTTATCAAAATTTGACAAAAACACTGTATGATTTTGACAACAACAAAATCTCACACTGGTTTCAATAAATATTCGATTTAAAATGGGTTTCTAAAGGAATGCTTGAGGCTGAAACCAAACTATTTTAAGTAATATTGAGGATAACTAAACCACCGTTTAGTTTAAGGTTTTTCTAAACTACAAAGCTCACAAAGCTCTGTACAATATCCTAGAACAAAGCTGATAAATATCAAATATGACACTAAAAATGACGTTATGCCTCTAAAATTACATGTATTTGAATATTTATCAAAATTTGACAAAAACACTGTATGATTTTGACAACAACAAAATCTCACACTGCTTTCAATAAATATTCGATTTAAAATGGGTATTCTAAAGGAATACTTGAGGCTGAAACCAAATTATTTTAAGTAATATTGAGGATAATTAAACCACCGTTTGGTTTAAGCTTTTTCTAAACTACAAAGCTCATAAAGCTCTGTACAATATCCTAGAACTTAGCCGATATTATTGTTAACATCAAATGTGGCACCAACAATGACGGTATGCCTCTAAAATTACAGGTATTTGATTATTTAATAAATTTGACAACAACACGGTATCATTAAGGATTTTGACAACAACAAAATCTCACACTGGTTTCAATAAATATTCGATTTAAAATGGGTATTCTAAAGGAATGCTTGAGGCTGAAACCAAATTATTTTAAGTAATATTGAAAATAATTTAATCGCCGTCTGGTTTAAGCCTTTTCTAAACTTCCAAGCTCATAAAGCTCTGTACAATATCCTAGAACAAAGCTGATAAATATCAAATATGGCACTAAAAATGACGTTATGCCTCTAAAATTACATGTATTTGAATATTTATCAAAATTTGACAACAACACGGTATGATTTTGACAACAACAAAATCTCACACTGGTTTCAATAAATATCCGATTTAAAATGGGTATTCTAAAGGAATGCTTGAGGCTGAAACCAAATTATTTTAACTAATATTGGGGATAATTTAATCGCCATTTGTTTTAAGGTTTTCTAAACTTCCAAGCTCATAAAGCTCTGTACAATATCCTAGAACAAAGCTGATAAATATCAAATATGACACTAAAAATGACGTTATGCCTCTAAATTACATGTATTTGAATATTTATCAAAATTTGACAACAACACGGTATGATTTTGACAACAACAAAATCTCACACTGGTTTCAATAAATATCCGATTTAAAATGGGTATTCTAAGGAATGCTTGAGGCTGAAACCAAATTATTTTAAGTAATACTGAGGATAATTTAATCGTCGTTTGTTTTAAGCTTTTTCTAAACTTCCAAGCTCATAAATCTCTATGCAATAGACTAGAACAAAGGCTGATAAATATCAAATATGGCACTAAAAATGACGTTATGCCTCTAAAATTACAGGTATTTGAATATTTATCAAAATTTGATAACAACACGGTATAATTTTGACAACAACAAAATCTCACACTGGTTTCAATAAATATTCGATTTAAAATGGGTATTCTAAAGGAATGCTTGAGGCTGAAACCAAATTATTTTAAGTAATATTGAAAATAATTTAATCGCCGTCTGGTTTAAGCCTTTTCTAAACTTCCAAGCTCATAAAGCTCTGTACAATATCCTAGAACAAAGCTGATAAATATCAAATATGACACTAAAAATGACGTTATGCCTCTAAAATTACATGTATTTGAATATTTATCAAAATTTGACAAAAACACTGTATGATTTTGACAACAACAAAATCTCACACTGGTTTCAATAAATATTCGATTTAAAATGGGTATTCTAAAGGAATGCTTGAGGCTGAAACCAAATTATTTTAAGTAATATTGAGAATAATTAAACCACCGTTTAGTTTAAGCTTTTTCTAAACTACAAAGCTCATAAAGCTCTGTACAATATCCTAGAACTTAGCCGATATTATTGTTAACATCAAATGTGGCACAAAACAGTGACGGCATGCCTCTAAAATTTCAGGTATTTGAATATTTAATAAATTTGATAACAACACGTGATCAGGATTTTGACAGCAACAAAATCACACACTGGTCAGTAAATATTCGATGTAAAATGGGTATTCTTAAGGAATGCTTGAGGCTCAAACCAAATTGTTTTAAGTAATATCAGAGCCTACTGTATAAATAAGAGCCTCCAGTATCGACTGTATTTTTTACTAAGCTTAAAATAAGGTACATACAATTTTTTCTTTACTATGAACTTATATGGGAAAACGGTTATTTTCATTTACAATTTTAGGTTATTAGAAATATGAGCTTTTGTTTTGTTTTTATATGAAAATGTTCATGAAACATGTAATATTATTTGATTGAAAAATCAAGTCTTGAAAATGTTTATTTCTTAGTGAAAATCGCCATGAAAAATAAGGTACTTTTGAAATTTTAAATATTGTTGTTTTTGTAATATATACGTCATCATCATATCTCGAAATTTATACATAAAACAATAATCATCTCTTTCATTGCCTCCATTCCAATTTAAATTCGAATATGTTTCTATAGTTATTTTGAATTTGCAAAGCATGCTAGATTGTTTTAATGTTTTGTTTTTTTCGCACTCATTGTATTGATTTAATTTATTCTCATTGGCTCTTTTTGATTTTTTTTAAATTTTGATTGTTGATTGGAGACGTGTTGTCTTTTTTCGTACCATTGGTTTTAGATGTGGAGATATGATGTCGACATTAAACTGAATTTTCTCTTTTTAATACATATTGTTGTTGTTGTAGAATGTTTTTTAATTTAGTTTCCCTTATTTTCTTTTGATTATTGCTGGAAAATAGGGAAATTTGAGAATCTGTGTTTTAAATGAGTAAGACATTGAGTTGTATGTTAGCGATTTCTTAAAAAATTATTTAACTGGGTTTAACTTTTAATTCATATTTTATCGTCAATCGAAATCGCGTTTTTTCATATAAACACTATGAAAATAAATTAATTTTTAGTGTTTCTATATCCCTTATTTTAAGTTCATTTTTCACATGCCGGCTCTATTCACATCAAGATGGTTCTGGTAATATTGAGGATAATTAAACCACCGTTTGTTTTAAGCTTTTTCTAAACTTCCAAGCTCATAAAGCTCTGTACAATATACTAGAACAAAGCTGATAAATATCAAATATGACACTAAAAATTACGTTATGCCTCTAAAATTACATGTATTTGAATATTTATCAAAATTTGACAACTACACGGTATGATATTGACAACAACAAAATCTCACACTGGTTTCAATAAATATTTGATTTAAAATGGGTATTCTAAAGGAATCCTTGAGGCTGAAACCAAATTATTTTAAGTAATATTGAGGATAATTAACCCACCGTTTAGTTTAAGCTTTTTCTAAACTTCCAAGCTCATAAAGCTCTGTACAATATCCTAGAACTTAGCCGATATTATTGTTAACATCAAATGTGGCACCAACAATGACGGTATGCCTCTAAAATTACAGGTATTTGATTATTTAATAAATTTGACAACAACACGGTATCATTAAGGATTTTGACAACAACAAAATCTCACGCTGGTTTCAATAAATATTCGATTTGAAATGGGTGTTCTAAAGGAATGCTTGAGGCTGAAACCAAATTATTTTAAGTAATATTGAGGATAATTAACCCACCGTTTAGTTTAAGCTTTTTCTAAACTTCCAAGCTCATAAAGCTCTGTACAATATCCTAGAACTTAGCCGATATTATTGTTAACATCAAATGTGGCACCAACAATGACGGTATGCCTCTAAAATTACAGGTATTTGATTATTTAATAAATTTGACAACAACACGGTATCATAAAGGATTTTGACAACAACAAAATCTCACACTGGTTTCAATACATTTTCGATGTACAATGGGTATTCTTAAGGAATGCTTGAGGCTGAAACCGAATTATTTTAAGTAATATTGAGAATAATTCAATCGCCGTTTGTTTTAAGCTTTTTCTAAAAACTAAGAAGCGCTTAAAGCTGTGTACAATATCAGAGCCTGCTGTAATTGTATAAATTTGGGTTTTTTGGCAATATGGCTCTATTTTATGTAGGAGCCAAGCCTAATAAAAAAAATTAAAAAAAAAAAGCCTGCTGTATAAATAAGAGCCTCCAGGATCGACTGTATATTTTACTAAGCTTAAAATAAGGTACATACAATTTTTTCTTTACTGTGAAACTATATGGGAAAACGGTTATTTTCATTTACAGATTTAGTTTATTAGAAATGTGAGCTTTTGTTTTGTTTTTATATGAAAATGTTCATGAAACATGTAATATTATTTGATTGAAAAATCGAGTCTTGAAAATGTTTATTTCTAAGTGAAAATCGTCATGAAAAAAGGGTACTTTTAAAATTTAAAATATTGTTGTTTTTGTAATACTATACGTCACCAATATAACTAGAAATTTATAAACAAAACAATAATCATCTCTTTCATTGCCTCCATTCCAATTTGAATTCGAATATGTTTCTATAGTTATTTTGAATTTGCAAAGCATGCTAGATTGTTTTGATGTTTTGTTTTTCTCGCACTCATTGTATTGATTTAATTTATTCTCATTGGCTCTTTTTGATTTTTTTTAAATTTTGATTGTTGATTGGAGACGTGTTGTCTTTTTTCGTACCATTGGTTTTAGATGTGGAGATATGATGTCGACATTAAACTGAATTTTCTCTTTTTAATACATATTGTTGTTGTTGTAGAATGTTTTTTAATTTAGTTTCCCTTATTTTCTTTTGATTATTGCTGGAAAATAGGGAAATTTGAGAATCTGTGTTTTAAATGAGTAAGACATTGAGTTGTATGTTAGCGATTTCTTAAAAAATTATTTAACTGGGTTTAACTTTTAATTCATATTTTATCGTCAATCGAAATCGCGTTTTTTCATATAAACACTATGAAAATAAATGAATTTTTAGTGTTTTTATATCCCTTATTTTAAGTCCATTTTCGCATGCCGTCTCTATTCACATCAAGAAGGTTCTGACAATATCCTAGAACTAAGGCATATTATTGTTAACATCAAATATGACACAAAAAATTACGCCAAGACTCTAAAATTACCGGTATTTGTTTGGGCATTTAATAAATTTGACAACAACATCCACATTAAAGATTTTGAAAACTTAACCCCGGTGATTATTTTATGTAGCTCTAATAATCTTAAATCAGCCATTTCAGGGAGATTCTTTGAGATCTGGTAATGAAGTGATTGCTTATTTAGGCTCTGGTTTTATTTTGCCTAAATATTTAAAAGTTGTATACCAAACGTCATTTTATTAAGACACCTCTTCGATTAACGCAAGAAATTTCCAAACTTGCTGTTTTTCATTGTAAATATTATTTAAGACGTTGTGGTTAATTTTCACCTTAAACCGGCGCATATTTTTAATGAGGTAGGCTTAAAACAAATACAAATTTGGCGCTGGCCTCTAACATTTATGTAACATAACTATTCAGACATTTTATTTGTCGAACGGAACTATCAATAAATAATTAGTTTACTCAAATTCGGAATCTGATTCATTTTCTCTACAAATAATTATCAGGATTAATACCTAGAGACTAACAATTAATTAAATTAAGGTTTTCAGATCTAAAGAATTCTCAAGGGAAACATGAACTTAATTTTTTTCCTGAGTTAGGTATTGACAAGGCACAACAATGTAATCCATTTCCAGATACAACACTCTGGAGGCTGAGATTTATTTTTTACTTTCGGCTAGAATGTTTTTCAAATTTTACGAGAGTTTTCACGAGAAATTTGAACTGAATTTTCTTCCTGCGATAGCTATTGACAAGTCACAACAATAAAATACATCTCTAGATATAACACTCTAGAGGCTGATTTTATACAAATTTTCTAATGATTTTTGGAAAATCGAATTTTCCGAGATTTCTCACGGGAAACTTAAACTGATTTTTTTCCTGCGATGGCTATTGACAAATCCAATAAACACAATTCAACTTTAGATATACACTCTAGAGGTTGATTGTATTCCAATTTTGTGAATTCTTTTGATTTTCCAATGTTTTCCTCGATTAGGTTAAACAAAGTTTTCCACGTAAGAATTTACAAAAATGTTTATTACGAGCCATGTAGCCTATTTACTTTCGGCTGATAACCACAAAATTTTTTATTTTCGGCTAGAATGTTAATAAGGTAATCTGCATTATCGACTTTTTTCTTTCGGCTGGGAACTTTTGGCTAACTTTAACAGGGTAAATGAGGGCATCCCCATAACTGCAGAGTTCTTATTTTGCACTACACATCCAACACAGATGAGCCGCACGATTGAAATCCCATCAAGATTAGATGCACTTAATCGGTGGTATAGCGCCGAAGCTATTTCATTGGATCCCTTAGAGTATTCGTTTTCCAGCCATACATACAAAAAAACATTTTCTTTATTAAGGGTGTCAGTTGAGGAACCTTGCACAACTCCAAAATTGTATAAATATAACTGTCTAGAAAAGTAGGCTGCCTGGTCTGGAACTTTTGAAAGAACCATGTTCTTCTGTAAGTCAAATGATATATTGTTAACATTTCCTCGACATCCCTTTTTACTAGCTGATAAAATGCCTAAGCTCGCAATTTATGAATTCTTTTATATATCATTAGGTTGTAACGGTTTCTTTTCGTCGACTCTATTTTGTAAAATGATTTGGTCACAGAAACCGTTAGCAGATCTCCCGGTGATTTGTGTGATGGAGCAGCATTTTTCCGGCTAGGTGGCAATCGGTATGGGTGGGGATCTTACCATCAATCACCGAGAGCTTGATAAGCTGCTTTATATTTTCTTATTTATTTATTTATGTATATGAACACATGCATACACTATAATAATCACTAACCTTATTTTAACTCGTCACTGGTTCGTGGTAGTATACACCGCTAAGCCCGTGACCTTAGATGTTCGGCCACATTTCCATTTCCCCATCCTCCTAATTGTATTGTGCATTATTATTATAAAGCACCCCTTTAAATGTTTGGTTGAACTTAAATCATCACATATAACTATTTATTTTAGTTTTGCATTTTTCTAATTTTCACTGGTCACTAAACAAGAACGAAATTTTCAACCCCCAAATAAGCAATCAACACTTTAAATCAAACGAAATCGTACGTACGACTATTCTTCATTATTCAACACTTTTACCATTCAAAAACTTCAATAACGCTGTTTTTTTTAAAATAATCAAATATTTAATTAAAGGTTCAAATAACTTGTTGTATATTAAATAATCAAATAAATAAATAACATAGAATTAGAAAAGATGATATATCTACTTTAAAAAAACGTAATGTATAGAACCATGGCCCTTATTGGGTTATAATTTAAATTCACTAATAATTATTAGGTATGAATGAATATAAACAACAATAATCTTATATAATTAATAAATATAAATATGTATAATAATAACTTAATTAATTAAATTATATTGTATGTATTAGTGGATTAGTAACAAATTTATGTTAATTTATAGAAATGTTTTGTTTTGTTTAAACTTGTATGTATCTATTTGACGCGGACATCCTGAACCACTTTTTGACTTGTCCGGCTCACTGTTATAAGGTCATGCCTTACTGAATAAATGCATTGTTTCCATTAAAAAATCATACAGTAACATATAGGGCATCAATTTATGCATATGTACTTTATCCCTTGTTGGGGATATTATAGTAGTATCTGTATGATACTTTAGTACTATGTTATTACAAACAAAAAAAATTATATCGCTTACCAAGTAAACAGTAATTTGATTGTGCCACCGTTAGAATTGTACCCGTTTCTAAAAACATTAAGTGACACGATAATAAGCAACAATAATTAACTTGGTTAAAATAAAATTCATTTTACCTTGGTAAGCGTTTTAAAACACAAATATCTTCGTTTACTGTGCCTTATTGGTTGGTTTTACTTTTATTTTCAAAGAAAAATAAACCCAAATGTCTTCACAACACTATATTTTTCACTTTAATTAAATATCGCACTAACAAGTAACAAAATAATATTTTAATTTTAATGTTGCCTTAACAGTGGCAATGGCACTAATGATCGGTCCAAGTTGTTTGTTTTTTTAAATCTCGTTTATTTGTGTTTTTATTTTTGACTTTTATTTTTAAGGGGAATCTATACGTACGACTGAAACCAAAAAATCGAGATTTGAGTACTTGTGTTGAATAATGTATTGAGTAACTTATCGATACAGTCATGTACTTTTAATATTACAAAACGCGCGCGTCACGGATTGCTTGTTTGTCAGACTAATTTTTGAAAATATATTTTTAAAGCATATGTAACAGCCCCATGTTACAAGGTTTTATTTTATTTTATGGTCAGTAGCCACTTTTAGTTGCTCCGAGTACATTAGGCAAATGGAAAATTTGTAAGTCGATGGTGATTTGAACCCCAGATTACGTAAAAGTATCCCATTAACATAGTTAGCCGGATGTCGAAATCCATAATCTTCGCCCACTGTAAACGATTTCACTATCTGTTAGTGGATATCGGCAGGAACAAGTGGAGGTAGGACAATTAGTTGAATAGTTCAGAAAGGTTATCTATACCTCAATTAACGGATAAAATTTGTAACCAATATCTCAGTAGAACCCAGTAAATCAACGTTTTTTTTAGCGGAATAATGATTAAATGGAACGTTTTTCATTTCATTTAGATTAGTTTCACAAAAATTTGTATTTCCCTAGGCTAGGCAATATTTTAAAAAACATTTAATTTTCTATTACAAAAATCTTATATACCAATTTAAGCTACATCCGTGTAAAACTAAACACATACTTATTTTAGTTGTTCCAGAAAAAAATTAAAAAAAAACTTTTTGAAATTAGATTAATAACAAAAAACAGAATCAGTTTTCCCCACAGCATACCAGAAATTTAAAAATAATGATTTGATGATCGCTAATAAAGCACTAACGTTAGACTAAATTCATTTATTAAATGAAACAGAATCTAACGAAAAATAAAAATAAATTTCCCAAAGGTGCCACCGATATTATTTCTCGTATATATAGAAAATAAAATTTAATTTCTCAACGTTTATTTAATTTAATTTTATTTTCTCAACATTGTCCCTGTGTATACATTTCCGCTCGTATAGTAAATAAATAGTGAAATTTTCAACATTTTTCTACTGCTGCTGCTGATTTTAATTTTTATTTTATTTATTTATTTATTTAATTTTTTTTTTGTTACAAAATAAATAAAACAGTTTTCTGATTTAAATTCCATGAAAATAACAGAATGAGAAAACATAAAATAACAAAATCAATCTTCAAAACACGCCTTAACTCTAAAAAAATTAAATAAAAGTCTTATCCACAGAACGAAATTTTTTTTTTTTTTATATTTTAAAGACGAGGCACAACAACAAAGCACGGAAAATCTAACTATCTGTATAATAAGGAAGAAAATGAAATTGTCTACATGTTGTACAAAAAAAGGCGCCTGAATATGCGGGAAAATATATTTATTTCTCGTTAGCTCGTTCGGTCGCTCCCTTTAAGCTCGGCGGCTCTTTTACATTTATATTGTTTGGGGTATATTTGTATATACAATAGTACTACACATCACAGTTAGTAGAACATGTAAACAACATTTTTATTTATTTTTATTAATTTCGTTTTGTTTTTATTTAACGATGCAGAAGATTTTCTACAAGTTCTGTTTATAATTTTCGGTTAACAAAAAAAAAAAAAAAATTATGGCGAAAAAAACGAAAAACTAATGACTAAAAAAGTTTTTAATTTCAGTTGTTCATTTCTTGTTTTACTGGAAATGAAAAATGTTGGTGATGTTGTTGTATTGGAATTTATTGTCTCAGGTTAATGCATTTACATTTTTTAAAGTTTGTGTGTACGGAATATCGAGAGCTATAAAATACATTCAGTTAGGGAAATAAATACGCCTAGGGCTAAACGGTTAACATTAAATCCAGTCGACCTTATCATAATTGTTTATTCGCGGGAAAAGTTTAACGACTTAATCAAAAGTTTTACGTTCTTGCATGCCATGTAATAAAAACAAAAAATGCAAACACAACATAAATATTTACTAACCGCCTGCAGGGTTGTTTGTTAATCACTAAAGCGATATAGCTCTTATCAATGAAAACGTAACTTTATTTTTTTATTAATCCATATTTTTATCTCTATTTACAGATCAATCGCTAGTTTAAATAAAACATCACGTTCGATACGTGCTTGGTCTGATTGTACGGGTGAACGGGACCATTTAATATTTTACGATGGTAGTTCAACGAATGATCCGGTATTAGCAAAATATTGCGGTGGCGATTGGTTACCAAAAGTGGTCTCCAGGTAAATATTTATTTTTAAACATTTTAATATCGTGCTGCATTATAATTTAAAAAAAAAAACCTTAAATAAACATAGGTAGATATACATAAATACAATGTTCATTATTATTGTATTTACAATTATTATAAAAACCTAACACAACAAAAAAGAGAAATTATACATTTTTAATATTTTCATATGGAGCAGAATAAATAATAATTACAAAAGTTAACAAAAAAAATACTTTTTCCGCAACCCCACCACACAAATATAAAATACAATGTTTTTCACGTAAAAGTAAAAAAGTTTAATCATAAAAGTTCATACATTTTTAAAAATCTAAATAAAATTGGGATTCACATAAAAAATAATATGCGATTATCAACAACAACAATATAAATATTAACAATATATAAAAATAGCAGGAAATACATTTTTTATAAAAAACAAAAATTAAAAATTGTTCGTAAAATATTATTAAAAATAAAAAATAATTCAAACGGAATTATTTTATTTTTGTTATTTTGTTCACTACCTGGTTGCCAAGGGAGAATTTCAGGAATTAAATTTAATTTCTTGTTTAAAAGGAAAGTTATAGGTACATTTACTCTTTTGCAGTTATAGGTACATTTACTCTTTCGCAAAACCACAAAATTTTAAAATTTTTCCTTATGTGCATGCACAAAAAAAATATTTCAGGTTGAAACAAGAGCTGTAAGAAAGTTTGACAAACCCATGGGAACATTAAAAACTGAGAAAGAATTTTTACTAAACTAATTTATCATGATTAGTTTAAGGCATTGTTGTTCTTATTTCTACAGAACATGTTCTTAAATTCCTACTAAGCGAATGATTTAAAATATAATTGGGGGAAAATAAATTTCTTGTTTAACATGATAAAAGTTTATTTGCAAGGAAGCTGCATGTTTTAACTATAAAGAATTTAAAGTTGTCCCTAGCTTATTCTCAGTTTTTTTTTTTTTTTACTTTATTTTATTAATTCCATTTGTAATAATTAACAATAAATATACATAGTATTGGACGAAAATCCAAAGGAATGTACGGACGATTAACCTTAGTTGAAGTTTCACACCAAATACAATTTCCAGTATTACATAGTATCCTTTAGTAATTCAAGCTTTACTCTAGAACGAGTGTTTACAGTTTTGACTAATATTTTCAATTCTTGACCAGACTCTTGAAGTTGGATCAGTTTATTTAAATCAATGCCAGTTTGAACTATTGATGAAATATCCAGATCAAAAGGTCGGGATAAGGTATCCGCAACTAAATTACTATCACCTTTAATACGCCTTATATCATTTGTAAATTGTGATATGTAACCAAGCTGTCGACTTTGACGGGGACTACGTTCGGATTTCGATAGTAAAACTGTTGTAAGTGATTTGTGATCTGTGTAAACTATAAAGTCACGGCCTTCCACAAAACTTCTATAATGCTTTATAGCTGAATACACAACGAGCAGTTCGCGGTCAAACGCGGAATATTTTTGTTTAGGGAAAGTTTTTACAAAAGTAACCTAATGGTTCTCGACGACCACTGACCAGTTGTTCTAACACGCCACCAATTGATACACCATATGCATCAGTAGTAATAATGTATTTTGCACAACAGTGTAGCTTGTGCAAGTGCATTTTTAGCATCTTCAAAAGCTATCCTGCATTCATCAGTCCAAAAGAATGGAGTTTTCTTAGGCATTCTAGCAAGATTATTGAGATGATTGTAAAGTGGAGCTAAATAATTTGCTAATTTTGGTAAAAACCGATGGTAATAGTTTATCATTCCTATAAACTTTTGTACGTGTCGTATTGTAGTTGGTTCCGGAAAATTTTGAATAATATGGACTCTTTCTTTCGACGGATGAATTCCTTCAGGTGTTATTTTATGGCTTAAAAAATCTAGGCAATTGACACCAAATAACAATTTTGAAGGTTTGATGTTGATTCCGTAATCAGCTAGACGTTTAAAGAGTATATTAAGATGTTCAATGTGTTGTTTTTCATCATAACTTGCCACTAAAATATCATCGATATAAACAAACACGAAATTTAGACCTTTAGTAACTACATCCATAAAACGTTGAAACGTTTGTGCAGAATTTCTCAACCCATATGACATTCTTACGAACTCAAATAGTCCAAATGGAACTGGAATGGCAGTCTTAAAAGCATCTTCTGAAGCCACTGGAATCTGATGGAGAGCTCTTATCATATCGATTTTTGAAAATATATTACAATTTCGTAATGCCAAGGAAAAATTATTGATATGGGGCAATGGGTAACGATCAGACACTGTTATTGCATTTAGCCGCTTGTAATCACCACAAGGCTTCCAGTCGTTGCTGTCTCTTTTCGGTACCAAGTGTAATGGGGACGAGACACTGGAACTAGATGGTCTACACACTCGAGGATACATTTTCTAGCTTTGATACCAAACTTTTTATGATACCAACAAAAATTATTAGACGAGCGATATGATGAATTGCTTCTAGGACGATAGTAATGGTTATTATTATATCGGCTTCTTGATCTACTGTGGTCAAACGTATTTTTATTTACAGTCTTAATTTCAATAATGCTACACTTCAATTCCTCTATTAAGGTTTCAAGGGCACCAAGTGAAACAGGTTCGGACTGCGAATTGGTACTAACTACAGAAACTTATGGTGTTTGTGGGGTACCAAATTCCCAAATTTTATCGGCGATCTCACATAAATCTGTGATGGCGTCCTTCTCTCGAACAGTACAGATAGACCTAATGTTAGTTGGCAGAGATTTCAGCCACATGGTTTTTAAAAGAGATCCGTTTACTGCCAAATTTTCTAAATGACGATAAAATTCTAATGATGATCGATTGTCCATACTGGTTGTAGCCAGAAGTTGTTCTAGCCGTTTGGTTTCTGATAATGTTTTTCGTTTAATTAGCTATTTCTAGTTTAAGTTTGTCATATCTATCTACTTCGGGAGGATTAGCTATTATATCGGACACAGACGTTATGATCTCTACGGGAAGAACACTAACTGAATGAAAATATAAATCAGTTAAAATGCGTTTAGTTTGGAAATGTGCTTCAATATGCTTGAACCATGTTTCGGGCATATGATGCCAATTTTTTTTATTTTTTTTATTTAACAAATATTACAATTGAATACAATTTCAACTAGTAATTTATCTATATTAAATGATGTTAACTGTTTGAGGAGTATAACCTATCGGTTAGCTCCAGCTTGGATACTTCATTAATTTAACTGCCCTAGTTCTAAGGGCTTCGTTCTTCGAAGCCATCTTACTGGATTTTGGTTGTTCAGCATACGACGCAAATCCGCAATTTTATATTGACTGAGGCGATGTACGTGTTTCCTAGCATATTTCTTAATTTCTTCATCGACGTACTCCATTTTTAGATCCTTATGAAGGTTATCATTCCTTATTTACCATGGTGCGTTGACCATACTACGCAAGACTTTATTTTGAAAAGTTTGAATTACTTTTACGTTAGTTTTCTTGCTGCAACCCATAGCTGTATACCATACGTCCATACAGGTTTCAATATCTGCCGATATAATAGCAGTTTATTATGTAATGTTAGCTCAGAGTTCCTTCCCAAGAGCCAATACATTTTCTATATTTGATGTTTAACTCTTTGTTTTTCTTTTTAACATGCTCTTTCCACTTGAGTTTAGCATCAAGGGTCATTCCTAAATATTTTTCCGTGCTTGCATGCGGAATAGGTTGCGAATTCAGTCGAACAGGTAACCAATTAACATTTTTGTTGGTAAAATTTATATGTACAGATTTAGTTTCGTTGAGTTGAAGGCGCCATTTCTTCGTCCAATTACTCGATGAATTAGCAGAGTTTTGTAATTTGCTGGTTGACTCCTCTATGTTGTTTCCAGTTGCCAAGATTGCAGTATCATCGGCAAATGTTGCAATATTTCTTCCTTTTGCGCTTGGCGCATCTTCAATTAGATCTTTGATTCTATGCACTTGATCTATGGTAGAGTGTCTCTCTATAAATCCAAATTGGTGAGGAGGAATGCATTTTCTGACTTCTATTACTGATTTTAACCTCTTGAGTAGCAACTTTTCAAATAATTTTGAAATTATAGGAAGTAGGGAAATCGGCCTGCACAATGTTTTCTTGTTTGGCAGCTTGTTAGGTTTTAGAATCATTATCACCTCTGCCACTTTCAACTGGTATGGCACGTATTTTAATCTGAACGCTGAATTGATTACTTGCAGTAATTTTCGTACTCCTTTTTCTGGGAGAGTTTTAACTATGAGTCCAGTGATTAGGTCATACCCAGGTGATTTTTTTGAGCTTAAGTTGTTTTTAATTTCATCTTTTAGCTCTTATGTTTAGGTTATCCACTTTATTTACTGGAATTATATTTTCTTCAGCTGTTTGCCTTGGAAAGGGTTGAAATGTGTTTTCAAGATGGTCTACAAACAATGCAGCTTTTTCTTTGGCACTTCTACTCCAAGTTCCATCGTCATTCTTGATAGAAGCTACTTGTAAATACTTTAGGCCTGTTAAGACCTTTAGTTGCTTTCCAAAGGGAATAATTAGTGTCTTTGTTGCGAGAAAGGCCAGCCAGGTATTCACTAAAAGATTTGTTCTTGACTTCTTTGATAAGCATTTTTAATTTGTTGCTTAAATAATTTAGTCGTGATTTGGTTTGTGGTGCTCGATTCCTCTGCCAGATTTCTCGCGCTTTCCGATTTTCTCTAACCAGATCTCTCACTTCTACTGGATAGTTGATGTGACTTTCCGTTTGATTGCAAGTAGGCGGAGTACTCTGCCACGCTGCTTGCAGAATACTATTGTTCTGCAGCTCCAATTGAACCTCAAGTTCTGCTGGAGTTTTAATTGGTACTTGTAGTTCAGAATTGTCGTCGACTATTTTCCGGAAGAGATGTATTTGCCAACCAAATGGGTTGAACTTGATTTCTGTACTGATTCCGGTTCGCCGTATTTTATCATAAATCAGTACAATCGCCGTCCAAGTTCAATTGCCTTATTTAGTTTGAAGTAAAATGTATCTCGTATCCAGGTGAATTTTCCAAATTGTTTTATAAGTTTCGATAGCTGTTTTCCGTGTCCAAATTGATATGTGTAGTCCCAAAAATCGTTGTATTATGCTCGTGTCCAATTAATTCCGGTAGATAAATAAAAATTCGCGGTATATTTTGCTTATAATTTTATACTTTATTCCTCTAGTTCACAGTTGAGAATGAGCTGTATCAGCTGTAAAATTATTTTTATTACCAATATTTTCAACATGATAGAAAACTGGTTTACATACTATAATCTTAAATTTATGATTTTACATTTTTTTGAAATTAAGTATATTAGCGCCATCTAATAGAGAGAAGTTTCCCTATTTGGCTTACATAAATTTTAATTAAATAAAGTTTGAGAATCTCAGATAATTTTGAATATGTCAAAACGAATGAATACTTGTTTTCGCAGTGCTTAATTAATTTAGTTTGTTTACAAAAATTAAATTGATTTTTATATTGGGATATTGAACCAATTAATTAATAAATTTAATTGTGAATTAATTAGTTTCCAATATCTCAATATTATTGTGATAATAGTTACTAAATTTGATAGGTTAACAATTTAATTTAATTATTTTTAGTGTAATCACTTGTTTGTTGAATCAGCTGTTTTATGCGTCTCAGATAAGTTTTGTTATTGTTTTTCTAATAACTTGATACTTTGTGTTGTTTTTGTTTTACTTTCAGGAATCGCTGTAAACATACTCCGCCCCGTTAACGAACTGTCGTTAACCCACAGGCAATTTACATAATTTCACCACAGGACGTTGAAGTGTAGATGTTGCTGTTTTTAGTGTTACAGCCCTTACTAATCCATCTGGTCCAGGATGTACTTGAATAACACGACCGAATGGCCATTTGCATGCTGGAGTATTATCTTCCTTTATCAATACTATGTCACTCTCTTTGATATTCTCCTCAGTCTTCTGCCATTTGTGACGCTGCTGGATATTGTTCAGATATTCCAAATAATACCTTCTCCAAAATGACTGTACTCTATTTTGTATTATTTGCCATCTGGATAATCGATTTTCTGGCACATCAATACTTGGTTCTGGAATCGATGCTGTTGTTGTGCCGATTAAAAAATGCGCTGGTGTCAATACTTCATATTCGTCGTTGTTTGAAGAGGTGTAAAGTGGACGCGAATTTAATATATTTTCTATTTGGCAAAGGAAAGTTACCATCTCTTCAAATGTAAGGTTGATATTATGTGTGGCTTTGAGTAAATGACTTTTCACCGATTTCACCGCGGCTTCCCACAATCCACCAAAGTGGGGAGATGATGGTGGAATAAAATGCCACTCTATGCTATTTTGGCTCAGATATTCTGAAATCATATAATCATTATTAATATTCCTTATCAACTTACATGCTTGCTCAAGAATGCGTCTTGCTCCAATAAAGTTAGAACCATTATCCGTGTAGATATGCTTTGGCAACCCTCTTCTGGCAGTAAAACGTTTTAAGGCTGCTAAGAAAGCTTCACTGGTTAAATTAGTCATACCCTCAATATGAATTGCTTTCACTGATATACAAATATACATATGTAGCCCTTTGTTAAACTTGTACGCCCTCTCCCTTTTCTCGTTGTTAGGTATATTGGTCCCGCAAAGTCAATACCACAGTTCTCAAATGGCCTTGTTGGAATGACCCTTGCGGCTGGCAAATTTCCCATCATTTGCTTCGTAGTTCTCGCTGCATATCTCGTACAGAGGACACATTCTTTTAGGACACTTCGAATTCTGCTTCGTCCATTAATCACCCAATATTTCTGCCTTATATAACTTGATGTAAGCGTCGGACCAGCATGCAGTTTTGACAAATGAATATCCCAGATTACTCTGATTGTAAATATGTGTTTCGAGGGCAATATTATAGGATGCTTACTATCAAATTCACAATCTGAGTTTTGTAATCTGCCACCCACTCTCAGAATACCATCTTCGTCTAGAAAAGGAGCCAACGATAGGAGCCTTGACTTGTTATTGACCCTTTTGTATCGCCGTAGGCTTTGAATGTCTTCGTCAAACTCTATTCCCTGCGCCCACATGATGCACTTCATTTTAGCTTTGGTGATTTCTGTAGCTGTCAGCTGAGTTGTTGTAAATACCTTATGTTTTTTAAGAGCGTTTATATATCTCAACATGTATGCAATCACCCGGAATATTTTTTGTAGTCTAAATTCACGTTCAAAAAGTCCTTCTATGCTTGAATAGTCATACTGTTCATCACTATTTTCCCGTAACACAACAGCTGGCAACGCTATCACTGCTTTACTACATTCCATATCTAGATCAATATTAGGAATCTCATCGGTCACATTATTTATTGGCCATGACGTTTGTGGTTGAACTAGCCATTCAGGACCGCTCCACCATTGTGTAAGATTGATTATTTTCTCCGGTACAACACCTCGGGATCCATGGTCTGCAGGATTGTCCTTATATTTCACGTGCGCCCAATGACTGCGGGGAAAGCTTTCCAAAATTTGACTGGTTCGATTGGCAACGAATGTTTTCCAATGTATAGGATACTTAGAAAGCCAGGCCAGTACTATTGCTGAATCCGTCCATGCGAAATATTGAGCTTCAATCTTAAGTGATTCTCTCACTGATGACATTAATTTGACCAATAGATGAGCTGCACACAACTCTAATCGTGGCAATGAAATTTTCTTGATGGGCGCAACCTTTGTTTTTGAAGTCAATAGCTGGGTGGTAATGCTTCCATCTTCACAAACCGTTCTACTGTATATGACCGCACAATAGGCTACCTCGCTTGCGTCTGAAAATCCATGTATTTGTACTTGGCCTTGATGATTAGTAAATCTCGGAATACTGATACTCTCAAAATATGTAAATTGGTTTCGAATTCGCTGATACTCATCTTCAATTTCGCACGGCAACTTTTCATCCCAGTCTAACTTTAAGAGCCATAATTTCTGAAACAAAATTTTTAAGAGTATAATGGATGGGGATAGGAAGCCAAGTGGATCAAATAAGCGTGAGGATTCGGATATGATTTTTCTTTTGGTGATCGCGCCATCTCGTTCTGGTTGTATTTTAAAGGTGAAAATGTCTCTCACTGGATGCCATTGTAAACCGAGGGTTTTGATAGTAGAGTTATTATCGCTGCATATGTCACTCACGGTTATCTCGTTGGATGTTTCAGACAAAGAAGTTGCATTTGACTTCCATTTTCTCAAACAAAACCCGCCTTCCGCTAACACCTTTGTTATTCTCTCTTTTAATTTCATGGCTTCTTCTACGTTATTGCTTCCTGTTAATAGATCATCTACATAAAAATCATCAAATATGTGTCTTTTGATTTCATCCTTGGAGTCTATTGCAAGTTGCTGCATCGTTCTTATAGCGAGGAACGCTGAGCAGGCTAAGCCAAATGTGACCCGTGTGAGCTGATAACGCCTCAGCACCTCATCTGGTCTTTCTCTCCATAATATCGTTTGAAAAGGTTGATGCTCTTTCGCTACTATAACCTGGCGGTACATTTTCTCGATGTCCGCAATCAATGCGATTCTGTTAGTTCGTAGCCTCATTAGAATTGCCCATAGTGTTGGTTGTATGGTTGGACCTACAGCTTATCATTTAATGAGATGCCACTGCTAGTTTTGCTGGATCCATCGAAAACAACTCGAACTTTCGTCGTACTGCTATCTTCTTTGTCACTGCATGATGAGGTAGATAGTAAATCCCGCCATCGTGGTAATTCATCGGTACTTCTATCATATGTCCCAAAGTGATATATTGTCTCATTTGATCAATGTATTCATCTCGTAATTTAGGATTTGCTAACAATTTTCGTTCGAGCGAGCGAAATCGTATAGTTGCTGCATGCAATGATTCTCCTAATTTGCCGGAATCCTTTTTGAACGGTAGTTTTACTATATATCGCCCATCTTCTCTTCTTTCATGCGTATCCACATAAAATTTCTCGCATTCCCTTTCCTCGGGAGTAAGCCTTTCAGTATCAGGGATGCCCTCGATTTCCCAAAATTTTTGCAACGAATGATCCAAATTCAAATTTTCTTGTGTAATTGTGGTGAATACTTCAGTGTTCTCAGTCTCTGGTGTTCGCGGTTGTCCCGAAACTATCCATCCAAATACAGTTTTGTGCAAAATTATTGAATTGAAACGTCTTTGTTGATTTTCCAAAATCTCAAAAAATTTATCGGCTCCAATCAACAGATCAATCGAGGCTGGCGTATCAAAATGCGGATCGGCCAAATTGAAGTCTTTGATTAGATTTTTATTTTCAAGGCAAATACTCGCTTTTGGAGTTTGAGTGGGTAATTGCTTGATTATTAGAGCCTCTAAAACGGTTTTTATATTGGGTTGGTACATTGATCTCAATACAAGTGTGGATTTGCCTTTTGAAGTCAGATTCCTAGATGTCAAACCTGTGATGTTAATATTCGCCTTCTCACGCCTTAATCGTAACCTTTGAGCACAATTTTCAGAAACAAATGATGATTGGGAGCCAGAATCTAGTAATGCTCTACATTTGTGCGACTGACCAAGCTTATCCTCAACCAAAACTATCGCTGTTGGTAAAATTGCTTGAAATGAATTGGTTGAATTCTCTCCGTTTTTTACTGCAACATACACAGCAGAATCTGATGATTTATTGGAATCCGATTTTCCAGGTTCGTTCTGTTTCTGAATATCACTGTTTGAGTCTGCCGTTGGATCAAGGTGCAAAGTGACATGATGTTTGCGTTTGCATATGCGGCATGAATATTTTGATCGACATACTATAGCTTGATGCGTGGAAGATAAACAATTAAAACATAATCCTTTGTTCGCGACCAGTTCTTTGCGCTCATTACTTGACAATTCCAGATATTTTTGACATTTACTTAAGTAGTGATCACTTGAACACAGTGGGCATGAACCGTTAACTGTTGCTTGCGTTACCATTGCACCTATTCTCTTAGGTACTGATGCTTTCGGTTTTTGTGCAGATGTAATGCACTCCAATGCGTCACTTCTCTTATTTAAAAACTTAAAAAAAGTTTCTAGTGATGGAAAATCTTCATTAGTTGAATCGTGAGCCCATGCTTCTTTGGATTCTGCATCCAATTTATTCACTAACACATATATTAGCCACGGATCTCGTTTCTCCGCTTGTTCTCCTAGCACTTCTAGACCTCGAATAACTTCGTCAGACACGTCCGTGAGATGACGAATACCCTTTGCCGTGCTTTGCTGCAATGTTGGTTGATCCATAAATTGTTTCAACAAAGTAAAAATCACATGTTTTGGCTTATTGTATCTTGCTTTGATTTTGTCCCATGCTTGTGTATAATTGGCATCGGTTACCGTTAAATGCTTTATCAAGGCGAATGCTTCGCCTTTTAATAAACATTTCAAATATTGTAATTTATGTACATTGGACATACTCGCATTTTTATCAATCGAGGCCTCGAAAAGATCCTTGAAAGAAGGAAACTCAGAATAGTTTCCCGAAAAGGATGGTATATTTACACGAGGTAATCTCACTTCACTATCCCGTTTGTTCATATTCGCCAATTCTTGTACAAATTGTGTTTGGTTCACCATTAAATCTTCTATTGTGGTGTTTCCCCGTGCGTTTTCGCTTTCCCATCCTTTCTCGTAATTGTATAAAATTTGTCTTAATGCAAGGTGTACCGCTTCAATTTTATTCACTACCTCTAATTGAGCATCAGTTGCTTTCTCGCCAAGTAATTTTTCAATGTTTTGAAAATCTTTCCACTCATCACTTAAAATAGCCAAGCATGCCTTTATCTCATTAACACTCGTTTTGGCAGTGAATTTATCAGCTTTATCATTGATATATTCTAGATTTTTTAAAACACGTTTTAGCCCTCTTAGATCCGCCATTTTCGTTCTCGAAGTTTATTAACACTAAGTAACTAATATTCCAGAAATCACGATCACAATTAACAGTTAAAGTTATACAAAATTCTCTATTCACCGGTATATACACGATTAAGTAAATACTTTTAATTGGATATGATTTACTCACTCTTTAAATTATTGTTTTGTGCCAATCCGGCTCGAAGGACCATGTATTTGCCAACTAAATGGGTTGAACTTGATTTCTGTACTGATTCCGGTTCGCCGTATTTTATCATAAATCAGTACAATCGCCGTCCAAGTTCAATTGCCTTATTTAGTTTGAAGTAAAATGTATCTCGTATCCAGGTGAATTTTCCAAATTGTTTTATAAGTTTCGATAGCTGTTTTCCGTGTCCAAATTGATATGTGTAGTCCCAAAAATCGTTGTATTATGCTCGTGTCCAATTAATTCCGGTAGATAAATAAAAATTCGCGGTATATTTTGCTTATAATTTTATACTTTATTCCTCTAGTTCACAGTTGAGAATGAGCTGTATCAGCTGTAAAATTATTTTTATTACCAATATTTTCAACATGATAGAAAACTGGTTTACATACTATAATCTTAAATTTATGATTTTACATTTTTTTGAAATTAAGTATATTAGCGCCATCTAATAGAGAGAAGTTTCCCTATTTGGCTTACATAAATTTTAATTAAATAAAGTTTGAGAATCTCAGATAATTTTGAATATGTCAAAACGAATGAATACTTGTTTTCGCAGTGCTTAATTAATTTAGTTTGTTTACAAAAAATTAAATTGATTTTTATATTGGGATATTGAACCAATTAATTAATAAATTTAATTGTGAATTAATTAGTTTCCAATATCTCAATATTATTGTGATAATAGTTACTAAATTTGATAGGTTAACAATTTAATTTAATTATTTTTAGTGTAATCACTTGTTTGTTGAATCAGCTGTTTTATGCGTCTCAGATAAGTTTTGTTATTGTTTTTCTAATAACTTGATACTTTGTGTTGTTTTTGTTTTACTTTCAGGAATCGCTGTAAACAAGAGATGCCAGTTTGTTTTATTATTTGTTAACCTAGGTAAATTTTCTTTTTTGTAATGGTATCACTGAGTGTCATAATGACAGGTGAGTGGTCAGATGAAATTCCTTCACTGTTTTGGAGTAATACGTAGTTTACAGATATCCCTTTTGTTACAAAGAAATCTATCAAATCTGGTACCTTATTTGTATCCGCTGGGCAATATGTTGGTTTAACTTCAGACATGAACTCGCAGTTTAGAGCCCAACCAGCTGCAAATAGCTCCTTACCCTTATGGGTTGTTAGCCTTGATCCCCAATATGTATTTTTAGCACTAAAATCGCCTCCGATTATGAAGTTAAAACCGAGCGATTTGAGTAACGTAACATAGTTTTCTTTATTTAGATTATAACGCAGAGGGCAATATATTGAAGATATGTTAATTACCTTTTGATTATTCAATCGAACAATAATAATGACTACTGCATAATTTCTTTTTCAATTTTTACTCCTTCGTAATGTTTGATGTTATCAAATGAGATTCTGAAATTAGGCATATATCTATCTTGTCTATATTTAGGAAAATTTCTAACTCTGGAATTTGTTGCAACAGCCCATTTGCATCCCAATTGGCGATTCTGAATGTGTTATTCATCTTCATAGATTAGTACATCATAGAAGTGATTTCATTCACTCTTTCTTGCTTATTTAACCGTTTGTTTGATTCTTTCTTGTTTTATTAGCCTAAAGTTTATTGCTTCTATATTATTTAAAAAATTTTCAAGACTTAGGCTTTGACCGTCTTCCTTGTTACTTACTACTTTCCGCTGTTATACAATCTGGGAGTATGTTTTTCGGCCTGCTATTGTAATTGTTAGTAGTAGTTCTACCACTGGATTTTTAGATATTGTCTTATTATTGAGCATCATTGAGCATTATTAGGCCTTGTTGTTCTTTATTTCTCAGATTTTGAAGTTCCCTGGCTACTTCACATCATCTATTATTAGCGGGATGCTCTCCGTTACAGTTTACACATTTTGGAGGCGTAGCTTTTGTGAACCTACAATCTTGGGCGAGATGTTTTCCCGAACATTTCACACATCTGGGCTCTCGTTTGCAATATTTCTGCGTGTGATTATATCCTTGGCATTTCTTACACTGAGGTATCAAGCCTGTGGATTTTTTTAACGCTTTTATTCGAACTCTCATTTTAAGGACTGCCCTAATATTGAAATTTGTTTTCACTTTTTCCGAGCTATTAAAAGTAAGCATAAACAATGGGAGCCCCGTTTTATTCATTTTAACCCCTTGATCAGTTAGAGTTTTTTCTTTCTTTAGGATATTTACTGAATCCTCTATTTTGACGCACTGGTGTTTAAGGTCTTCTATTATATCCTGCTTTGTACAGGTTGGATGAAGACCTCTGGCCATCACTTTGATCGGACGATCATTTTTGTTCTCGTGTGTATACCATTCCTTGCCGTCATCTGTCAGCTATGAAGCCAAGGCTCTATACCTTTCAATATCTGTTGTATTGATTTTCCAAATATTATTATACAGTGATACAACTCTGTATTCTTTTGTAGTCACCGATTTCATTAAAGATTGGATAGTACTATATTCAGTTCCGCCAATAATGTTGATTGGTGGTGGAGCCTTTTCCTTAATTTTGGTAGGTTGGTTCTCCTGAGCTGGTATATTTTGCTGATTTTGATTTAATACAGCAATTATTGAAGTGCGGCTTGAGCTACAATCTCTGGAGAAGGTTCTGCCTTCCTTTTTTTCGCAGGTCTTTTCTTCATGTTCTTTTTTATGATCCAGTCAGTTTTTTCTCTTAATTCTTCTTCGTCACTGTGGTACTCTGTAACACACTGTTCTTCTGGCTTCTTGGGTTGCAAAGTATTTTTCTTACGGAACTTTGAGGCATCGTGCTCCTCAGGTTCCTTTGATTGTAAAGAATTTTTCAGTTTCTTATTTTCTAACTTAAGAGATTTTACTTCGTTCATTAAATCCGATGTAATTTTTTCAATGTTACACAGTTATCTGCATAGTTCTGCATTTTCTATCTCAAGTGTTCTAGCTAAGGATGTTGGTGATCTTTGCACTATTAAACTTCTTCCAAATGGGTCAGAGTTCATCAGCTCTGAAGTATTGCGGTCATTGGATATCGACGACTGGGAGCCCGCTTGCTCACCCCTCAAAGTCGCCGGCACTGGGTATCCGATTCCCTATGCCGTAAGGTTTTCTCGTTTCGAGTCCCCGATATGGGTTATTATATTCAGGGAACCACCCTTAGATAGGTTTCGTCCTCGAAAGGTATTTTATTTCCCATCTACCCGCCGACAAGTCAGTAAGGGTTTTCCCCTATCCGCCACCTGGGGACGCGCCCAATGGGAGTCTAGCAACTCCGCACGAGAATGGTTTCATGAATATCGGTCCAACTACATTTTTTGCGTAATAACGACCAGCTGAAACAATTGAAATCCTTTAGTCGATATGTCCATTGTTCTAAATATTCGTGAAACGTTTTGAAAACACCAACATCCCATTTTTAAATTTCTACCTTATTCTGGTATTGATTTCCTTGAGTTTTTTGATCATTGATTCTACTATAATCGGTATGAATTTTGAATTGTGGCGAGACACGCACATTTCTTTCAATTCATGTATAGCAATTCCTGTCGATTACTGTAGCCATTCACTTCAACCAGAGCTATATTACTCCCTTTTAAATATTTTTGGGTATTTTTCAATACTAGGCAACGTAGAAGCTCAAACAAGTTGAGTATACGTTGCCATCTTACCATTGAAAATCCGAAGCTTCGGCGCAAAATTTTTTTAAATTAGTCACTCTTACTGTATATCGATGGAAATAAAGAAACAATTGAGGTATTTTGGTTTCGACATCAATGCTCGTTACAATCGAAGCCGTACTGACTGCATTAGATACAATATATTCATTACATCCCAATAATACTTTTACCTAAAATACGTATCAATTTTGTGGATATCAAAAATTTGAAAGCTGAGAGAGGTATTAATTTATCATTATGTTTTTTAACTATATCACATATGTGAACGTTTTGAAAATATTTCAGATGTTTATAGAATCCGAATGGAGAATTTAAGTTTGAACACCGGCTTTTAAATTAAAATATCTAATTAGAATAGTGTAGAATTTAATCTCATTATGGTTTGACGCATCTGTTAATATTGTTACAAAACTTGCCTTATCTTTCTCTAACAGCTCATCTGAGAATTTTTTAAATACGTTAAGAACTTTTGATTAAAAAGTTTTCTGTTAAGCGTGAATGTGCTGTCCTTACTTCGAAAACTTTGCTTGTCAGCTATAGTATGGTATGCGATGGTTCCCTCACCAATTGCCAATTTTTTCTAAATGTGATTTTTCGAGTAAGGTTTTACTTATGAAGCTATTGCATCTAAACGGCTATATTAAACTCTGCATGTTGCATTTGAGAACATAGTACTACTACATTTTTTCTTAAAAAAAAAATTCTTTCTTTAACTTATCGTTTAATTGTCATTTTAAAACGCGGTAGGAGGGAGCTGTTTAAATTTGCAAACAAATTTTATAATACACATGTATTAAAAAATTGAGAAAACGGTTGATACTGAATTCGCAAACAAAATTTTCGCCATATGATTTGAATTTCAAATATAAAAAAAAAAAATTAGAACTATTACTTAAAATGTCTCATTCTGCCCTATATTTAAAATTCTTAAAGAAAATCGTAGATTCGCTAACCATTTCTCGTATGAATCATATTTAAAGTCAGACTTTTTTAATAATGGAGCTCCGATTGTATACTCATTCGGAAAATTGTTTGTAAAATTGCTTTATATTTATAAATACTATCGTTTGGCTGGTGTGGGCCGCATCGATATTGTGGAAGTAATTTGGACTACAATTTTGTTTAAAAAACCGCCATAAACATGTGCGGGATATGGAATTCCACAATTTCGGAAAATTATTTTACTGGTGGTAAAGAAGCACCAGGATTGAAATTTTGTATTTTTTGTTGGTTCGGTCACATTGATATGGTCGAAGCGGTTTTGAAAACTGATTTAGATTAAAAAAAACCCTACTCATGAGCGAATCAGTTGTAAACTAAAAGTTTGGTAGCAATCCAAAATTTTTAAAAAATTCCAAAACAGTTTGTACTCGATTCTTGCAACATCATAATAGTTCCAATTTTTGATTTTATCAACAAAAATAATTGTATGGTTTTTGCATCGCTTTGCGTTTCCTTTCGATAATTGCCACACGCCACACACTTAGCAAAATATTCTTTCCTTTGTAAAACAAAAATGGCTTGATTTTTATCGAGTTGCAAGAACCGAACCCGCGCTGTAATTTAAAATTTTTAAATGATTTTATTTTGTATTAATAATGGTAAATTTATAAAAACTGTATGTAAAAAAATATGTTCCCGAATACCGTAAGGTAAATAAAAACCCTATTTTTATAGAATTTTTTCATGAAAATATTTGTAATTAACAATAATGCTAATGAAAAATAAAACCAATAAAAATTTTATGAATAAGTAATGTCGTATTCCAAAAATTTGATTTTTTTGACGTTTCAATTAACCAAATTTTATTACCGTTGAGATTATATATTATATTGAATGAACCATATAATTTTTATTTTTAATTAATGTGTTTTATGAATACTACAGACAAATTGAATATGAAAATAAAAACTTTTGTTACATAAAGCTTTAATTCGAATCTATATTACGTCTCAAGTAGTATGAAGCTCGAGGTAATTTGTAGAGAACATAACTAGGTAAATACTAAAAATGTTATGATACTATTATTAATTTGCATTTTATTATTAATATAATTTAAACCCCTATATAAACAACTGAAAATATTCGTTCCATTCCGACTATATTTTAATACCATTAGAGTATTATACAATATTGACATTAAAGCATTTTAATTTCTGCAAAATGCAAATAATATTTTTATTCAAATTGTTTACTTTCGAATTGACTGCTCTTCTTTGTAATTCAATAAAAGCAAATATTTGTTGTTCTTTATCCACTGAAAATTCATCTTGTCACAGACAAAAAAAAATACTAAAAAATGCTATGTTCATCTTACCATCTGTATAAATCATTCGCTATTCAACTTAAATCCCCAAACGAATTATATATAATTCTTAAAAACCGATTTATTAACTTGTCAGTATGAACATAAATTATTTTCGTAAAGCCAACCAACGCACACACAAACATACAAGAAAAAAAAACTCGTTGAATAATTAATCCTGTGTTTAACACAAAATTCAAACGACACGTCTCTAAAAGAAGCAACATCAAAAAAAAAAAGGAAAATCACAGTCGATCCCAATTTTGTTGTAACCCGATCCCCCTACTTGTTTCGAATTTGGAATTTTAAACTATGTAGACCAATTAATCTATAATCTCCCTAAAGAGAAACAAAAAATGAAAATCCTTTTTTTCTACCATCATTTTCATCATCATCATCATCCAAATATTATTTACAACAACCATTTAGTATAAGAAAGCGAAGGAAAATTATTTTATTCCAATAACATGAGAAACTGTCAAAACGAAAGAAAAATTTTAAGATTGTTGGTCCGTGTATAAACGTGGAGGAAAAGTATAAAATTTGTTCTGTTAATATTAACAAAAATAACTTATGGTGAATGTTATAAAAAAAAATATTAAAAATGTTCATCTTAATATTATTTCGCGACTACACAATTATTATACCGTCGAGAACTAATTGTTGTTATTGCTTTTCTTTATTTCATTTGTCGCAACTCAGTTTTATTTTATTTTTAGTCCTCTTGAATTTGTGGTATGCCTTTGTTCAGTTATCATATTTTTTTGTGCTGCTTCTCTCTTGATGGGAAAATAAATTAGAAAATTTATTTCTTGTTGATAAAAATAAATAAACGAAACAAATTGAGAAAGATGTATAGTAATTCTAGGAAGAAGCAAAATAAAATCTAAATTAATAATTTTTGTTGGAAATGCCCCAAATCTACCTAAATAATTGGTTTTTTATTTTAATATATCATTTGGGGATGTAAACCAGTACTTGAATTATTTTCATAATTTTTTGTGGTCCTATTACGCTGTCTAACGTTTATTTAATTTTGATATTTATGTGGAACGGATTAAATGATTAAAAAGTTGGAATTAGATTTCAAAATACCAATAGATTTATGTTTGCAAAGCTACATGAGGTGGTCAGTAAGTCGAGGGAGGATCTTATTTCTAGAAGCAAATTAACTAATATAATTGTTATAAGGGTTGGCAGAAAATACTGAAAATATCTAGTATGTGGTAGTTGTAATTCTGTTTTGCCGCTCACAATATCTGCTGGCTGAGCGTAAACCTCCTCCTAATAGCCAAATTATTCTTCAAGACATTTGTAAATGCCAGGCACAACAGTTCTAGAGCTGCACCTAAACCGGTTGCTGTCAGGTACCAATTTTTTTTTCGTTCGATGTTTCCAATAGATTGATCGTTTTCATATAAGGTCGTTGGATTAAGTAAAATTACTTGCTAATTAAACACAAAAAGTTCGAACTGTCAAAAATAAAGCGTTGCTAAAAAGTGTTCCAAGGTGCCCCATGTTTAAAATAAAGTGTTTTCTTAACTGGCAAAGACCAAAATCATTTCATCTGATTTCCCAAACCCCAGTTCCGAAAATTGTGAAGGTTTTAAAATTATTTATACATTTTCACAATTTATTGTTTGAAAATTCTTACAGTTCTTAATTGTTTTCAAGCATCTTGGCGCTTTAAAATTACTAAAGGTGAAATTACAATATTTTTCCTAAAATTTTCATTAAATAATTAAAATACTTGAAATATTTCTATTTGCGAAATAATTTGCAATACTGTTAACGAAGTGCCTATTAAAACTGAAGTTTACGACGAAAGTAACTCATAAATCAAGTAGACTCTAACTTGTACTATTTGAACTCACTGACTTTAATGTTGCTTGTAGTCATTGTAGGATTAGTTTTACCATAGACAATTATAATAGATCTCTCATTTGACTAAAAACAGAAAATAAAAACAAAAATTTTCCATTCAAATATTATCGGTGTATTGCATATACGTATTATATTTGCAACGCATTCTAAAATCATTGCCTTATAAAATACACAACACAAGGATACATTGGAATTATCAGAAGTTTTTGTTTTTTTCCTTTAGTTACTATGAAATGAGAAATCTAGTATGAATGTCTATGGTTTTACGATGAAAATACATTATTTTGGATTTCTTGATACGAGTATTTAAGGTCATCTTGCAGTTTGTCAATATCACAAATTTTTACAAATCGTACGACACATTTTTACGTCATTAATAAATACATATGTGAACATTTGAGTTTTTATGATCTTGGTTATCCGACCAGTAACAATATTAAAAATCCAGGGTATAATATGGGATTCTTGATAAACACCAGATGTGACTTTGAGGAGTTATTACAGATTGCAGACGGATTGATAAGTATGACTTAAACCAATTAGAATACATTTCTAACAATCTCTTCTCGTTTGTTTCCATGGCTTCCTTGGTCAAACTAAAACAAGATTAATTTCTAACATAGCTAATCATTTCGGGTTGAATTAAGCAATTTGCTTTCTGTGCCGCCCGCGTGGTTTTATTCTAATCCGAAATCAGTCTCGCATCTATAATTCTTTCTACATAACTGTCATTCATTGCTCCGGCTGAAGAACATTGAATACGCCAGAAATATATCTCGGCAGCGAACGTTGTAAATGATTACAACAGCATAAAATTTAAATCAATCTGTTGTTCAAATGTTTCTTCAATTTCTTTTATTTTTATATTTGTTATTTACTGTGCCTTCAACCAAGTGTTAGCTTCAATTCTACAACTAAGTGTTTATATTCATAATTAAATTAGTTTCTACAAGCCAAGCGCTTGTCTACCGCCTAAAAACGCTTGGGACGCATCATTGGTGTCAGAAGTGGGATCTTTTCCTGACAAACAGCTACAAATATCCACAAAAACAGTTATCTACAAATCTACAAGCATCTCCAGATAACTTTGAAATCGAAATCTGCACATTACTTCATCATTTTACGCTTATCTGCACGTGTTCTTCACACTTGGATCCACTGTTTCGCCACCGTTATCAATTATAAGGTGATCTGTGTAGTAAATAGTCTGCATATATTTGTTATTTTTATAAGGTGATCAATTATTGCCAAACCAAATCAACAACCGTCAGGTAAATTCTTTAATAAGTGCAAAATTTATCGTGAAGTGCTCAAATTAACTACGAATTTTCCTATTAAAACGTATACAAGCCACTGAGTGGTATCGCCACCATTTGCAATTTAAACAATTTTTGTTACATTGACAATACGTGTAGAATTTAGTGCTCTTAATTGTCAACGTCATTTAGATGATATAATCTTCATTCGTGTCTATAGTGAACTTACTATTACCGTTCAGTGCAAGGTGCCGTAATAACAAACCGTGGTAACTTGTCGTCAAATAATTTCACATCAGGAATATGATGGAAACTAAAATTGGGAAACTAAAAACTTAACGCATCGTAGCATGTGATCAAATTACTCGTCTTCAGACATTCGTCGATGAAAATGGCAGCAAGTAAAATAGTCAACAACTAGAGTTACGACTTAGATTCCTCGATATGTATTTTAAAAATTTTTGTGACATCCAAGGCCAATTGAAATCACTAGTTCCTGAAGAAGTACAGTCATCTAGTCGTCCAGAAATTAAAACAATTTACTTTAACCACAAGCCACAACAGGACAGTTCAACAGTCAATGTGGAACAATCTACAAAGCTTTCTTCATCGCTGAAGTTACGGAAAATTGAAATCCCAATTTTCAATGGTTATTATGCAAAATGGATGGAGTTTCATGAATCATTTATGAGCTTGGTACATAATCAAGAAAATTTGGATAACATCACTAAATTTCAGTACTTACGTTCCTCACTGGGCAAGATTCCATATCGCACGATTGAATCATTGGAATTAACAGCTGCTAATTATGGCATCGCTTTGAAGCTTCTGTCAGATATGAGAATAAAAAAATCCTTTGTCAGGACCATATTCGATCATTATTATCTTAAGGCGATTGAAAAAATGTCCGCGGAAAGATAAAGAGAAATAATCGAGCACTTCAAGTCTCATTTGCGCGCATTGGCAAGTCTCCAGCGCTCAGTAAAACAATGGGATGAATTAATTGTGACAATGATATATAACAAACTAGATAGTGAGACACGAGTGAAATGGGACGACGAATCACCTCCGGATCGAATGGCAACCTTGGAAGAATTGATGACTTTCCTAAATAAGCGATGCCACACCCTGGAAAGCAAACCATCAGTACCAGCCTCTAGGGTGGTTCCAGCTAGTTCACGTCAAGTGAAAGCATCTTCTTATATTTCTACAAGACCACAATATAAATGAGTTTTCAGCTCAATTATGGGACACTCGATATTCAGATGTACTAACATTTGAATAAATTGTCTAAAAATTGATCATATTACAGCGGATTGTAACTCCAATGATTTTTGCAAACACTACAACTCCAAGCATCATACAATGCTCCACCCAGGTGCAATTTCTGCAAATAAAGATGCACCATTAACTTCAGCTATTGCCGCTTTGAACATAAGGCTTCAACCCGAACCACTTCAATCAACCAAGTCAATGTTCCAACCTAACCATTTAACTGCAACATTACAGTCTAATACGGACAATCAACTATCAAGTCTCGTATCTTCAACGCATTCCGCATCCTATATTTTTTTAGCTACAGCAGTTGTTAAGGTCTTGAACAAATCCAACGTATGGGTATACTGCCGAGCACTCCTTGATTCGGCTTCACAGCTTAACTTTATTACCGACTCATTTGCTTTATGGTTGGGTTTAAAGAAATCAGATATTCGTGCTCCAATAACAGGAAAAGGGGACTCCACCGTCTTCAGTGCCTGGAAGACAAACGTAATAGTTCAGTCGTGTCATTCTTCATATACCACGACGATGGACGCACATGTTCTACCAAGCATTACGGGTATGCAGCTCGTGACCAGAATGAAAATAGATGATTGGTCAATACCTGCGAATATTCCCCTAGCGGATCAACAGTTCAATATATCGCAAAAAATTGATATGCTCATAGGAGCCGAACTGTATTTAGAACTACTGTCAGTTGGCCAAATTAAGCTTGCTGATCATCTACCATATCTCCAGAATACAGTGCTCGGGTGGATAATGTCCGGCAAATTTACTGCAAATTTAACCTCCAACCTTTATCGTAACATGGCTGCAACTGTTGAAGTTGATTTGAATTCGCAGCTCGATACAACTGGAAGATTTCGCGTGAGGCTACCATTCTCTTCACCGGTCAATTCTTTAGGCGAATCAAAATTAATGGCTCAGCGCCGATTCTTGAGTCTAGAAAAAATTCTATTGATCGAAATTCAAGTTTAAAATTACCGGACGTTGAATTTATGAACGATTATAAATCACGCGGGCACATAAAACTTGTTGCTGAAATGACATCAACTCGCCAAATTATTTCAAGCCTCACCACTGCGTTTTAAAACCGGATAGCTCTTCAACACGTCTTCGTGTAGTCTTCGATGCATCGGCGTCTACGATATCTGGCATGTCCTTAAATAACATACTTATGGTTGGGCCTGTTATCCAAAATGATCTTTTCAGCATGCTCATCAGATTTCGATACCCAAGATATGTTTACAGTACCGATATATCAAAGATGTATCGCCAAATTGAAGTTGATGACAACGATACACAGATCCAGTACATTATTTGGCGGAATAACTCAGCAAGCCCACTACAAATGTATAGACTCACTACTGTCACATATGGAACGGCGGCCGCTCCATTTATTGCAACACGCTGCTTAAAACAACTCGCAATCGACGAAGGTAAAGAATATCCACTAGCAGCAGTTATTATTAATAATTCTATTTACGTAGATGATTTCCTAGTTGGTTTCGACGATCTAGATACAATTTTTCAAGCAAAATCGCAATTAATCAAAATGCTAGACACAGCTGGAATGAGACTTCACAAATAGAGTGCAAATGACTCCTCAATGTTGCACGACATACCCGACGCCGATCGTCAAAAAACACTCATATTCGATGAGTGCGAGCCGGTGCAGACATTGGGCATGTTTTGGGAACCCCTCGGCTTTGAATTTGGGTTCCATGTCAACCTTACACAAACAAAAATAATAACAAAATGCACCGTTATATCAGACGTTGCGCGGATTTTCGATCCACTTGGCCTGATTGCACCAGTAATTCTGACTGGGAAAATATTTCTTCAACAACTATGGCAACTACGAATCGGTTGGGATGAATCACTTCCTCAGCATCTACATACACAATGGTTTCACTACAGACAAGATCTTATCCAACTAAATAAACTGAAGATTGCACGTCATTTATTCAATGCTACAGTTCCGAATGAAATCCATCTACATGGATTCGCTGATGTCAGCGAGAAGGGGTACGGCGCTTCAATATACACCACATCTACAGATGCAAATGGATACCCTATTCTCACGTTACTGTGCGCCAAATCTAGAGTTGCTCCACTGCACAAAACCACGATACCTCGATTGGAACTTTGCGCTGCCGTACTTTTGGTTAAACTAGTTCAGAGAATACTGCCAATTCTACCAATTCAGCCATCTGAAATCATTTATTGGACAGGTTCAACGATTGTGATTCATTGGTTAAATGGGATTCTACAAAATGGAAAACCTTAGTTGCCAACCGTGTGGCGGAGATCCAACAATCAAGTTTGATTTCAAATTGGCGACACGTAGATTCCAAAAATAACGCTTCAGATGTATTATCTAGACGAATAACACCTACTAATTTCTCGTCACAATCAATACACTGGTTCAATGGGCCTTCATTTCTAAACAAACATGAGACATTTTGGCCGAATGTTTTCAAGGTGCAAGCAGTTGCTGATATACCAGAACAACGCAAATCCAACACGGTGTTGATAGCCAGTCAGCCTACACCATCAAAACCATCGCTATTCGGTTTCTTCCTAAATATAAAGTACCACAATAATTATAATTGTCGACTTAGTGGTTAGTGTGAAGAACTCAGACAATATGGCCAGCTAATACGAGATGAACTTCAAACTGCGTTAAACTCCATTACAAGAGCAGTCCAAGCAGATTGATTTACCGAAGATGTAAAAAATGCTGCAAACAAATAATCAGACCATCTTTAAAAGTAAAATTCGTTGCCTTAATCCATTTATGGATAACGCATAAGTTCTCCGTGTCGGTGGTCGACTCCAAGGTTCACAATTTCCTTTCACTTCAAAACATCCGATTCTTATATATTCCGATTTGTTCATTATAAAAATTGCCACACTGGCCCCCAAGGACTACTTGCATCAGTCCGACAGAAATTTTGGCCATTAAACGGACGAGCCGAAGCACGAAAAATTTGTAAGGAGTGCTACCGTTGCTTCAAGATGCTGCCAGTGAGCATCTTCAACTTATGGGTAATCTTCCTGCGGCTCGAGTGCAGTTTGCACCACCGTTTTGCAGTGGTGGACTTCTGTGGACCATTCTATACACACTACAAAATTCGTGGAAAAACGCCAACAAAATCGAATTTGGCAATTTTCGTTTGCTTTGCAGTGAAGGCAGTTCATATCGAACTAGTCACGGAACTGACAACGGCAGCCTTTATGGCAGCGCTTCGCTGATCGCTGAAACGATTCGTCTCAACCCGTAGCATGCACAGTAATATATACTCCGACAACGCAACCAATTTTATCGGAGCGAGGACTGAACTTCGCGAACTACATATATCTTCTGTTTAGCTCGTAGCAACATAAACATTCACTTCAGGCGTATTGCCAACAATGAAGAATAAGTTGGAATTTTGCACCGCCCGGTTCGCCTCACTTTGGAGGGCTCTACGAAGCAGCGGTTAAATCCGCAAAATACCACATTAAGTGGATTATGGGCAATGCATCTCTTACTGCCGAGGAACTAGCTACAATAAGCAAGCAGGTGGAAGCGATCTTGAACTCCAGGCCTATTACACCCATTTCTTCTGATCCGACTAATTTTCTTCCACTCACTCCAGGCCACTTTTTGATTGGGCATCCCCTGAATGCTATACCAGAAAATGACGCCAGGAACGATAAAATTCCATCATTAAAACGGTGGCAGCTCACTCAACAATTTCATCAGCATTTCTGGGACAGATGGCATAAGGAATATCTGTCCGAGCTACAAAAACGACAAAAATGGACCAAAACATCGAAAAATTTTAACATTGGCCAATTAGTCATCATCAAGGACGAAAATTTGCCTCCAATGACCTGGAAACTGGGGCGAATAGCTGAAATACACATGGGACCAAATCAGCTGGTTAGAGTTGTTACAATCAACACTGCTTCAGGTACGATGAAGCGGGGCAATTCACCAAATATGTCCACTTCCATGCGACAACGATGAATTGAAAGTCAATGACTTTCAAGGGCGGGAGAATGAATACGCTACAAATATATCTCGGCAGCGAACGTTGTAAATGATTACAACAGCATAAAATTTAAATCAATCTGTTGTTCAAATGTTTCTTAAATTTCCTTTATTTTTATATTTGTATGTGTACACGCACTGTTGCATTGTTTAAAAATAATTATGCCGTATTAATTTCATTTTTTTGTAATAATTTTGTAATTGGGGGCCAACGAATCAATTGTCACCTGAGCGTACTTGTAATAAGTTAAGTAAAATAAATAAAAAAATTATTAATAACTTTATATCTACAACCAAGTGTTAGTTATTTACTGTGCCTTCAACCAAGTGTTTGCTTAAATTCTACAACTAAGTGTTCATCTTCATAATTAAATTAGTTTCTACAAGCCAAGCGCTTGTCTACCACCCAAAAACGCTTGGGACGCATGAAACATGGCAAACGCTTTACATTGAGTAAAGCTTGTAACATCTTCTACTTTTGATGATTGTATTCAAGACTACTAACATTTGTATTGAAACTTGCAATTGTGACTTTTCAAATCAACTAATTTCACACAAAGTATAACATTGGAATTTATTTTTTTGAGCGATATAAATCAGGGGAAGCAGATGGAATTTTCTCTGTTTTCCCTAACTAGAGCTATCTGCCTCTCATTAAAAACAGTTTTGTTTTGAGTAGAATGGTGTTCCTAAAAATTCCGGATTGTTAACTTTTAGAAAGAATTGTGGAGGGAGACCTTTCAGGCTATTAATAGTTCATAATTTTACATTTTATATGCTCAAATCTCGAATTGTTCTGTTGGATATATTCTTGTTAAAATTGCTTCTTAGAGTGATGCACGTCAAAATCAGACAATATTTCTTTACCAAATACAAAATAATTGAGCTTTTTGGATTACTGTAGATTTCATTAGATCAAACTTATATGTAGGTGTTAACTTACCAAGTAAATTTTCTTGGTAAATCAGCTGAACTTCAAACATCAAAATTTCATTTTTTGATGTGGAAGACTATAGATGTGTCTTCTAATCAATTGTTAGACTTGATGGTCTTATGACTTTTACTAGAACTATTGACCCATTTTAAATTCTTGATGTGAGTGATATCCCTTGTACTTCTTTTAGGTACAGCAGCTTCTGTTGTGTTTCTCTTGTTGTGTGTTATGAAGTGCTCAGCGTTCTCTGCGTAGGTATAGTAGACCGTCATAAATAATTTCATTAGTACTAGGCCACTATTAAGGTTAACGAATCGGTGGTTTGCTTAATGCCTATCCTTCTCCGAGCGGCCAAAGATCGTTAGGTAGTTTGGGTAAAAATTCTGCTTAATTTCTAAATCGAGATCAGGTCAGTATCAATTACTAGTTTTTTTCGTCGAAGCGTTTTCAGTTTATTAAGATTGCCGACGAAAGTGTTCCCTTAGTCGTGGGCAAACTCATCAACTGTAAGCATTACCTTTAATTTAAATGTATGATTTTTAGGTTGGTCCTAAGGCTTCATAAGACGTCATCCGCATCAGGCGGTGAGGCAAGCCGCATTAAAAGTCGGCTTAACTCAAGTATATAATAAAAGTTGTAGTATTAGGTCTAATATTCTCTCCTAAACAAAATATGGCCTATACACCAAACTGAGACAAAAAATACAATCACCGAGCAAACAAGTGAATAAACAGTAACAAATATACAGACAACTAAACCATACAACTCGATTAATCTGTGACGCATAGCTATTTAGTATTTACAACCAAAACATTAAAAATCAAAAACCCGTAATAGTGTAATTCTATCCCAATAACAAAAAAAAACAAGAAAAGCTAAGTTCAATGACCTGAAAACCGTAAAAGGAATTCCCTCAATTTAATGATTTAAAATAAAAAATAATAAAATCAGCTGTGAACGTGGCAGTTATTAGACCGCCAGCAATAGTTAAAAAAAGGTTTTACTTCTGTATTCTCACGGAATGCCAAATAACAGCTGAAAAGAAGGATGTTCAAATTAATTTGAAAATTCCCCTTTTTGTAATTTAAATCCGCATATATTTTGCAAGAAAAACGCCTAAAATTTTGTTCGTTACGTCTTTAATTTCATAGTTTACCTATATTGGCACAATTAAGCGTATTATTGTACTTGGACATATTGAAATTCAAATTTAGCCGAAAATTTATTTGGGGCGCTACTTTAGGGATGAGTTTTGACAAACACTGGCCGACCAATTTCAATAATTAATATGTCGAGTCCTATGATTATACCGTCTGTTGGAAGTGGTAAGGTAATTTCTATATCTGCTATATATCATAATTTCTTGAGCATTTGAAAATTACCGGTATACCTTGTGATAACCGAAAAGCAAAAAATGTGGAGTGTTTTTTTTTACTGTTTCGTGAACACCGTTCCAAAAGGCTGAAACGATTTCGTGTATATGTTTGTCCCAAGTCGTATGTTTTCTAGCTACTAGGATCGAATGGCCGCTAAAATTGAGCGGTTAACACGCTCTGACGAATTTGATTGAGGTGAGTACATCGCTGTTTTTGAATTCCTTACTCCAAATTTCGTTGTTCGTTTGTAGAACTCCAAAGACACAAAATAAATCGGTTTTCAAAAATTGCACGATTTGCAGAGAAATCCACTTAGAAAGTGGTTTCAGTAAAACAAATTTTGTAAGGTGATCTAACGCTACGAGTATATCACCGTTTTACCTTGTGTTGATCTAGGATAAGGCCCATGCAGATTCAGATAAATTCGGTGCCACGGTCTTTCAATTGGATATAGATTTCCCAAAGGTGGCCTGGTAATTTTGTTTGTAGCTTTCGTAGTTTTGAAAATTATGCAGTTTGTTATATAAGTATGCACCTGTTTAGCCATAGACTGCCAGTAACAGTAACGTCTTAAAATTTTCAAAAATTGTTGCAATACCTCGGTGAGCTGACATCGCGGTTTATATCATGTGCTTTGTTGATTAAATTCAGCCTTTGAAGATACCCAGAATTTCCACACTGATAAATCTGAAAGCGGCGCATTTTTCTAGACTCTAATCTAATAAATATGAACGCTTGATAATTATTAGGGTTTTTGATAATATTATCACGCAGCTTAACTTAGTCAGGTTCATCAGATTTTCTGATTTTGATACATCCCCAATAATTTCGTTACTAATTTTCAAGATATTACAACACAACTCTTCAATCATATCGAAATAAATCCTGGCCAACATGTCCGGTAGTTGTTGATCACATTTTATTAGTCACCTGATTATCGAAACTATATATCTGCGTTTATTTCGATTTCATATTACTTGACCCTTTTACTAAAATAACAAAAAATATAGAATAAACTAAGAAAAGCATTAACTCATTTTTTAATTATTTTGAAATGTTCATAATAAAAAATAAATTCAGATATTAGATAATTGAATTCCGGAATCGAAAAGCAGTCAAAAATTACTTAAATTCCGATATTCATGAAATTCGAAGTTCGACATTGCATTCTATACGTCGAAGGGTAAGAGTTCACTCTAATCGTCGACCACGCTAGCTTGAAATGGTTAATGCAGCAACGGGATTTAAGTGGTAGATTAGTGAGGTGGAGTTTGTAACTCCAAGGTTTCAAATTTTAAATTTTTCACCAGAAAGGCAAAGAAAATTTAAATATGCTTTACTGCCGACAACGAGCTGCTTCTCTAATGTTTATGCAATTCCGATAGATATTGCGCTAAATGAAAATATTAGAATAAGACGATTTTGATGCTTTCAAGGATGACTAGGGACTTTCCATCGATACGGAAAATGACTTACCGGACCTATCACAGAAACAGAGGAATATGAATATCTGATGAACATGGTTCGAAAGGTCATATTCGTTATGATGCTCGTCGTTTACCGACTAGAAATTTAAATACTACAGTCAGTCATATATCCAACTTGAGATGAGTAAAGAGATTTCTTTGCAGCTCGATTCCAAAGCGCGCTGAAACAGTATGTTGATGGTGTTGGAATTTTTATATATCTTAAGAAACAATATTATAAAAGCACTCATTGATATCAATTTCGAAATAACGTTTACAAACAGCGAGATATGTCTTCGATCCATGGTGTCATAATCATTTTTTTCCGAACAAATTGGCATTGGATGTAATTTGAAGCAAAGACGCGAATTTACTGACGACCGACACAACCCTCCCATTTATGTTGCAAGGCCAACATATTTACAAAACAGCGAAAAAACTGAAATACATCCAGAATTTGAATGGCCTGGGAAGCATGTAGTCGCAAAGACAATAGCCACGCTGTCACAAAGACTGAATAATGGTCCTGAAAGAGATATTGTTTTGGAAGAAGAGGACCTAGATCTTGATATAGTGGATGTATAAATCGATGATAGTGAAACACAGTCGTACGATCCGAAATCGATGTTGAAAATAGTACAAATAATATCGAAGCAGATTGACTGTGCAATATTCCTACAAAATCGGCGAAAAATCGAAGCATGATTCAGATCGTTAAAACGAGACTTTTTTGAGGAAGATGGTTTTCGGAGAAGTGTTTTACAAGTTGTGACATTAAGTAACCATGCCACCTACCAGTGTGGACTCGGAACAGCCGTTTTCGTTTCTGGCAATTTCTGCACTAAGGTATAATCGAGATTAGGCGATGCGGCTCTTAGCGACCTATGCTTTTTAAAAACAAATTTTGTCATACTACAAATTTCAATAAATAATTCACAGTAATAAGTACATAATATTATTATCAGTGTTAATTCTTTTTTTACTGAATTCTTGAATACAATTTTTTTTTCAAATATTAAGTTTTTTTTTCAATACCGGAATATTCCGGAATCCGGAATTGGAAGATTTATAATTTCGAAAATCCGGAATCGTTAATTCAACGACAATTTGCAATCACTAGTCAGTATCAATTACCAGTTTCTTTAATGATTAAATTGAATACCTATTTTACTTTCTAAATGCATTTGCCTTCTTTTTATGGAGGGTAAAAGAAATAGAAAAATGTAAATCTTTAGATAATTTATTCTTTATTGTTATAAGAATTAATGAAATTCATGAATATAAAAAATTTAAAAACTTTGATTGTTTACAAAAAAAAAATTTTAATAAACTAAAGGATTTAAAAAAATTAATTATGTAATATTGGAGATTAACAAAATTTAAAATATCTAATTTTTAAAAAAAAATATTTTGGTAAATATTATAAATTTAAATAATTTTATAATTCTATTAAGCAACTAACGAATTTAAATAATTTAAACAATTTCAGAAATTTTAAAATCTGTAGAACTTGAAAAATTTAAAAAATTCAATATTTCAAAAGTTTAAACAATTAAAAAATTCAAGGAGTTTGAAATTTACAAAATTTTAAAAATTTAAAGATTTAAGAATATGAAAAGCTTAACAAAACTAAATTGAAATTGATTTATAGTAAACATTAAAAAAACTTAAAATATGAAAGAATGTAAAGCGGATTTTTAAAATTTGAAAACGGAAATTACGGAATTATACGAATTTAATGTACATACATAATTATTTTAAAATAATTGAAGAAATTGAAAAATTTTAAAGTAGTCAGAAATTTGAAAAACGACTAATAGAATTTAAAGATTACGACAATTTTAAAAATTTACAATAAAAGTTTACAGAATTTCCTGAATTTAAAACCATGAAAATATTCATAAAAATTAAAAAAATATTTGTATATAGACAATTGAAACAAATCAAAGATTTAAAGAATTATTCATTTATATGTGTATTTAAAATAGTATAAGGAAATTAAAGAAATTAATAAGTTTAAAGAATTTAAAAGACTTAAAGAATTTAAGAAATTTGAAGGTTTAAAAAATTCATAGAATAAAGGAATTAGGATGTTTGAAGAATTTAAATTATTATGCTATTAGAATTTTTAAAATTTTAATGATTTAAGAAATAATTTAGGAATTTGGAAAACTTGAGGAATTTTGTGGCGCCTCTACATAGTCGACACCACAGCAATCGATATTTTAAATCGAATGGAATGCACCTATTTGTGCAGTACCAAAATATCGATTAGCGCGAATTACGTTTTGCACTTGTGGACGTTGGTTATTAAAACAACACTTTTATTAAACTTTTATTTTTTTATAAATTTTTAAACGTAATAAATTTATTTGATACGTTAGATGTTGCTTTCAGATTGAAGTTACAAATAGTTCTGATTTTTTAATAATGAATTTTGATTTTATATAATGCAAAGAGGGAATGTGAAAATGACAATAAATGATATACAAATAAATATGCGCTTTGGATGCACAAGTGTTTAAAAGATAAGAAAATAATATCATTGGAAGAATGATATTATTGTTTTAATTTTTGGTAGACTAAATAAAGTGTTAAGATAAATATAATTGTTATTAATTTTATGAAAGCAACATTACAATAATATTATTTATGGTTTTTGCAAGATTGCTTATTTTCTGCATTTATGCTGTTGATGTTGTTGTTGTGTCGCTGTGTGGAGTCACCGGACGTAACTTCTCCCCCCTAAGAGATGGCCATAAACGATTTTTGTGGACATTTGTAGAAGTCTTTACGTCTTCTATAGGTTGCAATGGAATATTGATATTTATTGCTGCTTCCTTCTTATGTTTTCTGATGCAAAATTTTACGATGTATACTCCCATGAGTATGATGATGATGATCATAATTCCTGAAATTATACTTTTGTGCACGGTGTGCATTATGTTATTAATGTGAAGTAATTCGATTTCTTTATTATTTGCGATTGTCCAGTTTTGTAAGGTAGGTAAATTAATGTAAGTATCAACATTTGAGATATTGATATCATTGTACGGTGATAAAAAGATGACTTTATCGTAGTAGATATTCGTTGGATTGTCGTATTCTATATTATTAATAGTGATGACACAATTCGTAAAGTGGATCAAATTGATTCCTTTTACTGATTTCTGTTGTTGTGGACATGTTGAACTGAACGGCGTTTCTTGTTGCGTTGCTACGTACAAGTATTCTGGTTGTAAATAGTTGATCTCTGGCTCAAATTGTTGTTTAGTGAAATTACATATTGTCGGTCTATTTAATATGATGTTTGGTATACAGCTATCTGCTACTTGTTGTATTTTATTTTTGTCGCAGTACTGAATTTGCTCGACATCCATACATGATTCATACACATATTGATACAAATGTTCATTTAATAAAAGGATTTCGGATTCAGGTTTTAACATGAGTGTTTGATTAATAGGTATAGGTTTAATTTTGTAGTAGGAAAATTTTTTAGGATGAAAAGTAGGAATTTGTATGCTAAAGATTAATTTAGTTTCATTATAGTATGCCTGTAATTGTAATAATTGATAAATATCCTCTTCTGATTTAATATTAACATTGTCTCTAGCTAATCTAATATGTATGTATTCTATTTCTTCATTATATAATAAATGCCTAGATATAGTTTTTAATTTTGCAAATGTTATTGTTTCTGTTATATCTAAAATGTGATTATTAAGTGTATTTATATTATAATCGATTTTATAAAAGTATTGGTCTATTTTTAAAAATTGTATTAAGTTTTCAGTATAATTTTCGATTGTTCTAATTTCGAATTCTATTTTCCGAGTTTGGTCGTTAATATATTTTTGAATTTCATTGAATCTTTCTAACATTTTTATATTGATCTGTACTTGAGAATTATATTGGTCTTTTAATAATCCTTGATTAGTATATAAATTGTCAATCGCGTTTCCAATTTCCATATAGTCGTCGTGATCCATGTTACCAGTAATAGATTTGATTACTGTTCCTAGTCCGTCAATGAGTCCTCGTTTTTGTCTGAATTTGGGTTTAATGTGATCTAAATTCTTTGTCAGTTCGTTGTATTTCGATGAAAGTACTTCCGTTCGTGTTTTATACAATGCTTTTAGAGAAGAGCTGTTTGAAATTAGTTTACTAATTGATTCGATATTATTGGATAAGATTTTAATGTTACGATCGTAGTTGTCCAGTTCTATGATATGCAGAAGTCTTGAATATCCTTCAATTACTCTTGCTTCTGAAATTTTTAGTGGAAGAATTCCTTTATTATCGTCTAAATTAGTTATTTCTATCGTCTGAGTCATGGATTCCCGGATGAACCTGAAATAATAGGTTTTTAATTTTCTTTTTATGTACTTTTCTTTTATTCGTTATTACAGTAATTTTGTTATTTTTCTTAACTTTGTGTTTCGTAAATTTCGCTGCTAATTTGTTTCGTCGATTATCTGCTTCGTATACTACGTCATTTTCTTTAAATTCTGGGGGATCTACTCTGTTTTTATTTAAAATTCCTATTGTATTTTCTTTAGTTTTTTTATTTCGTAAATGTATTAAGTCCGTTAATTTTTTGTATTTTGATATATGATCTTGTAAATATTCTTGTTCGGTATTAATGTTAGTTTCTGAAGGAAATGGGTTTGAGTCATTATAATGTCCTATCAGTAATTCAAAAGGTGTCATTTTTGTCGTTGAATGAATGGCATTATTGTAAGTTAATATGGCTTCATTCATTGCTTCTTGCACTAATTTGATTTTGTCTTTTGAATATATTATTCTAAGAATTTCTGTTAAAGTCGAGTGAAAACGCTCAACTGGAGAGTTTCCGGTTGATGATTTTGCTGATGTAATATGCATTTCAATTTTATATAATTTTAAAAAGTCTTTGAATAAAATTGAGGTAAATTCGGTTCCATTATCTGTTATAATTTTCTGTGGAATTCCATGATGGGAAAAATAATGTTTCATTTGACTAATTAAATCTATACTGTTTCTTGAAGTTAGCAAATATGCACTACCAAATTTTGAAAACTTATCTATGATTGTTAAGAAGTTACCTTTATTCACTGAATAAATGTCTATGTGTAATATTTGCAGTGGTTTCGTCGGAGTTTCTGTAATTTCAAATTTTATTAATTTCCTATTTCTTTGATATTTAACCGTTTGGCAAGTTTCACAGTTGTTTATAATTTGATTAATTACTTGCTTCATATCTGGGAAATAGCATTTACGTTGTAAATGTTCATAAGTTTCATTGATTCCTCTATGATTAGAATCCAAATGATACTTATTTATTATTTCCTTTTGTCTTGATTTGTCTGTTATATCCTCTACTAATTTCTTGCTTCTAACTATTTTTATTTTACCGTCTCCAAAATGTTTTTTATGAACTTTATTAAATAATTCAAATACTCTTTCATTACATACTATTGCTATAACTACTTTAGGTTGCATGTATTCTTTGTATATTTGCATTATTTCTTTTTCATTAATTTCTTTAAATGTTAAATGATATCTTCGTTTTTTATTAAATAATATTTTAAATTTAACTGTAGATTCCCTTATTTCCGCATCTAACTCGATTATTAGTTGATTATCAAATTTATTTAATATTGTTTCGGTAACCGGTATATTATTATGATTAATTAATGTTATTAAGGGATCATCGTCTGAATCATTTGAGTCTAATAAATCATCATTTTCTAATTCTTCAGTAATATTTATTTCACTTGTATTTATTTGTGGAGGGTATATTTCTACTCGAGACAATGCATCAGCGTTAGTATTTTTTGAACCTTTTTTGTAGACTATTTCATAATCAAATTCTTCGAGCTTGAGCCGCCATCGAACTAGCTTCGAATTTGGCTCTTTTAGTGAGAATAACCACGTGAGTGGTTTATGATCGGTGACAATCTTAAATTTCCGTCCGAACAAGTATGGTCTGAAGTATTTGGTTGACCATATTATTGCCAACAATTCCTTTTCAATTGTTGAATAATTTTGTTCTGTTTGAGTAAGTGTACGACTTGCGTAACATATAGGTTTATCGGAACCTATTATTCCCTGGGATAAAACTGCACCTAATGCAACATTACTTGCATCGGTAGTTAATATGAAGGTTTTGTTAAAATCGGGATATTGAAGTATAGGATCATTACATAATAGTGTTTTGCATGTTTCAAAACAATGTATGTATCTGGGATCCAGTATTATTTTCCTGTCTTTACGTAGACATTCCGTGAAGGGTTTTGTGAGGTTCGCGAAGTCTTTTATAAACTTGCGATAATAACCAAGCAATCCGAGAAAGGATTTGATTTGTTTCTCTGTTTTTGGTATTGGGAAATTTTGAATTGCTTTTATTTTGTCCGGATTAGGTTTTACTCCGCCCGTTGTTACTATGTGTCCTAGGAAGGCGATTTCTCTGTGGAGGAACTCACTTTTATCCAATTGTATTTTTAAATTGGCTTCCGATAATCTACTAAATACTTGCTTGAGACTAATGATGTGTTCTTGTAGACTGGTACTAAAGATGATGATGTCGTCCATATAGCAAAGGCAGGTTTTTCCCTGAAGTTCTTTTAACACGTTATCCATCACTCTTTGAAAAGTAGAGGGTGCATTTTTCAAACCAAAAGGCATCCTCACATATTCATAGTGACCATAGTCAACAGTGAATGCTGTTTTCGGGATATCCTTATGTTCTACTTCAATTTGATGAAATCCTGAGGCGAGGTCAAGTGTTGTAAAATACATACATTTGCCGAGTTTGTCGAGAATTTCTGTAATATTTGGCAATGGGTACCTATCATCGATAGTTTGCTCATTTAATTTGCGGTAGTCAACCACGAGCCGCCATTTCACTTTACCACTGGCGTCGGCCTTTTTCGGCACGATCCAAATAGGGGAAGACCATGGAGAATAACTTGGTCTAATTATACCTTGATCGAGTAATTTTGTTATCTGTGATTTTACTTCTTCTTTATGAATTTCTGGGTAGCGATAACTTTTTACAAAAACTGGTTTTTCATTATTAATTTCTATTTTATGTTTCACCTGGTTGGTAAAACTTAATTGTTGGTTTTCCTGTTGAAAGAAACTTTTATATGCATTGCACAATTTTAGGATTTCTTTTTTTTTCTTCTATGTTGAGATGGGATGTTCTAATTAGATTAGAAAAGGAATTTTCTTTGTTTTCTTCTGAACAAATGGAATGATTCAATTCAATTTTATAATTACTTAAAGGTTCGGCTGTTAATGGTTGTTCAATTACAAATTCTTTCGATTTATTAGAGAAATTAATTACTTCTATAGGTGATACCCCATTATATGCATTGTAAATTCCTTCTGCAATAACTAAACCTTCTTGAATGTTAATAGGTTTAATATATATTTCGCCGTTTCTTATATTTACTGGAATATTACATATTTGTTTGGTTCTGGGTTCTATTGAAAATACTTGAGTAGTCATGTTAGAAAAATTTAAAGGGATAATCACATTAGGCATTTCTAGACAAGAATTTTGAAAATTAATTTTGGCATTGAATTTTTGGAGTGTTTCTAATCCTATTAGACCGTCGAAATATTCGTGGAATTTAAATAGGAGAAACTCTATGGGTTCCTTGGTTTTAAATTCCATTAATCCATTAAACGTTACCGCATTATTAATTTGGTGTTCTTTGAACATTGTTTTTACTTTAATTGTTGGGATGATTTTAATCCGTTTAGGATGTATATGTAAGGGGTTGATGAAATTTTTGTTTGCTTCGGTGTCAATAAGAAATCGTAATATTTTTGTGGAACTAAACTTGATGAAGATGAATGGTAATGCCGAATTTTGGACTTTATTTAGTTGGATAAATCCAACTGATCCGAGGCTTCTTGCCGAAAATCCTCCTCCTCAATCTCGGGATCCTGTGAGTAATCATACTCAATATTATTCTCGTAGTCAAGATCGAGATTAGGGTGGTAATCCTGATTATTCACATCAAACTCTTGGTTTTCTATATTGAATAGTTCCTGTGAGTGGAATCTGGGTGGTTTATTTTGATAATAAGTGGGTTGAGTGTACTTGTTCAGGTTGGATGTGGTATCCATTGGTTCAAATTTCCTATTATTTGGTATTTGTGGTTTGTTAAAGATTTGCTGAGAATTGTTTCCATGTGGTAAATTTAAATTTGGAAAAGGTTGTTGGAAATTGTTTCTAGGAGGTAAATTTAAATTTGGAAGAGGCTGCTGAAAGTTGTTTCTCGGAGGTAAGTTTAAATTTGGGAAAGGTTGTTGAAAGTTATTTCTAGGAGATAAATTTAAATTTGGATTTAGGTTATTATTAAAAGGTTTATGATTGTAATACTGGGGTTTGTTGAAATTTTGAAGCCGGGGTTGGTAAGGTGTTTGGAATAGTTGATAAAGTGTTTGGAATGGTTTCGGAGGTAATAGTGGTTGAAATCTCGGAATTGGTGGAGGAAGTTGCAATGGTTTCCTAGAGACCATTGTTTGATAATTCATTGTTTGATAATTAGGTTTTTTAGCATATTGTATGTTTTGTTCTTTTAGGCAATATTGGAATGCCTCTTGTATGTTAATAGGCTGCATGGCTCGCACCATAGAGCCTAAAGGTTCTCTTAAACCTGTAAGGAATGTAGATAGACACATTTCCTGATATAGATCTTTCTTTGCTCTAATGATTATATTGTTAGTTTCATTTAATTTTATGTGATTTATTATTGTGCTTTGTATGTCTATGATTTTTGAGAAATATCTTTCTACTACATCGTTGCCTTGATTAATATTATGCAAGTCTTTTATTAAATTTGGTTCATTACGTTTATCGGCGTAATGTGTCGTGAGATTTTCTCGAATGGATTCCCATTCGAGTGGTGTACCATACATATTCAGTACCTCATTGGCTTCTCCAATGATTTTGTTTCTTATAGCCCGTAGAAGTATTTTTGAACATGGTTCACCGTCTACTTCGGTACACATACCTAAAATCTCCTCAATATTTTCAATAAAGTCGAATAGGGTATGCCTATTACCGTCGAATCTAGGTAAATCTTTAATGGCATCAGGGATTCTTAGACTATTATATAGACCGTTTGTGTTACCACAATTATTTATATTTTCTGTAGACATTTTATAATTCTCAAATTGTTTATCAATATTTAATTTTTCACTATCTATTTTCTTATTTAATTCTATTTCTGTAACTTGATTTAATTCTAATTTTTTAATTTGTTTCGTTAAATTTCTTATTTCTAAATCTAATCTACGCATACCATAACCCGTGGTATTATGAAAACTATTTGCACTAATTTTGGGTTTATGGGATTTTATTTATTTATGAACAAATCGTCAATAAAATGTATAAAAAATATATACGCTCACCATGAAATCACCAATATCGTCAGCTTCATCACGTAGGTAGTAGTGGTTCAGCAAGTTGTTTCGTTGTTTCAATTTGTGATTAAATGTTGTTAATGCGATAAGCCGTCGCTTCACTTTTTTTTTCACTTATTGTTAATTAACTTCAAAACTTTTTTTTTTTTCAATTATTTTCATCGGCACTTTCACTACGCACTGATATACCGTCAGTGTGGATTTATTTTTCCCGAATAATGCACTTTTAATTAAAAAAAAATTACTTATACTGATCACTTTTGATATTAAAAAATATCCGCTACCAACTGCGCCAATTACGTTTTGCACTTGTGGACGTTGGTTATTAAAACAACACTTTTATTAAACTTTTATTTTTTTATAAATTTTTAAACGTAATAAATTTATTTGATACGTTAGATGTTGCTTTCAGATTGAAGTTACAAATAGTTCTGATTTTTTAATAATGAATTTTGATTTTATATAATGCAAAGAGGGAATGTGAAAATGACAATAAATGATATACAAATAAATATGCGCTTTGGATGCACAAGTGTTTAAAAGATAAGAAAATAATATCATTGGAAGAATGATATTATTGTTTTAATTTTTGGTAGACTAAATAAAGTGTTAAGATAAATATAATTGTTATTAATTTTATGAAAGCAACATTACAATAATATTATTTATGGTTTTTGCAAGATTGCTTATTTTCTGCATTTATGCTGTTGATGTTGTTGTTGTGTCGCTGTGTGGAGTCACCGGACGTAACTCGCGCGAGTCAAAATAAAAAAATTGTTTTTGATAATCGTCAATTAGTCCAGTCATTCAAGAAGATCGGTACGAGTTACACATCATAATAAAAGCTACAACCTACAACACACGAACATAAAATTAAATTAAATAAATAAAATTAAAACGAAATTATTGTATGAACCTAAAAATATGTACAAATTAAAACTTATGAAATAATTTATAAACAACAAGTGCTAATAAATGAAATTAAATTCTAATTAATAAAATATTATTGTATCATAAATAATTGTGTACTTATTTATTTTGTGAAGTATAACACAGTGCGTATGGTAAATGTTACACCATGCGATACCACAGTCAACGCCGTAAGTATTCATACACAAGTGTACACACAAAAAAATATTGCGGTGTGAATGGTATTTTATCCGTAGAAACCTTTATTTTTTATCCAATAGTACCATATTAACTCCGCAAGATCGGGTACAAATTTTAAAATATCCAAAAGGATCGAACAGTATACTTTTGCACCGTTCGGAGTAAACGCAAAAGTTGTCAACAGCGGATTTTTTAAAAGGTACTTCCCAGAGATTATTTCCGTTCTATCGGAGTAAATATTTACACCGTTTGGAGTTTTCGTGAAAAAGTAAAATTGTAAGAGAATTTGGCTGTATTAGTTAAATTCGCTAAAGCAACCTGCATATTCCTTCTGTATAATAGAATTTAAATTGTGATACAATCAATCTAGTCGCAGCGGCCTGATGAGAAGATTCAATTCTCTTACAATATTCGGAACATATTAAAATCATATACATTAAAATAAAATACCGTGGGATAAAAACCATACACTCAAAAAATGTGCGGTGTTAATTGGTTTTTTATCCGAAAAAGTATTTTATTTTTCTCCAACTGAATATATTTTATAAAATTAAATACGCATCAACGGATAAATATTTTTATCTATCCGAAAAGATAAATTTTTATAAAAGCTCCTTTTGGATTTAATAAAATGCACCTCTAGGTGTTTTCCTAAAGATGAATGTTCCTGTTTGGGTTTTATGCGGTGTAAAATTTTTTATCCAAATGTATTTTATGCCATTTTTATTATAATATCCGATTGGATTCAAATTATAAATATCCGATCGGTGGGACACTATGTAACACCGATTCGGTGTTGTGGTGACCTTTTATTTTTTTGTGTGTAATGTAGGTAAAATACAATTGCATTACATATTAGTAAAAGCAATTGGGCGTTGGCCAAACTGAATACCTACAATTTAAGTAATATGTATTAGAGTTTTAAGAAATTCAAAAAGTTTAAAACTCAAATAATCAACGAATTCAAGAAATGTGAATATTGTAATTTTTTTTTTAAATCTAAAAATTTTTTAGATTTTAAAAAAGTTAAAATAAATAGTTCAAAGACTAAATTCTCTAGACTATTTATTTACAATTTTTTAAACTAGAAATCCAATAATAAAAAATTAAACAATAATAATGAATTTAAAAAATTAAATGACTTTAAGTAGATTTAGAAACTTAAAAGTATTTAAAGAAGTTATTGAACTTAAGTAGTTTAAAATATTGAAACGAATTAAAAAAAATGTTGAACTTGAAAATGTAAAAGTATAAAGTTTTTTGAGAATTTGCCGAATTAAGAGACCAGGGGAAATAAAGGAAATTAAATAATTTTAGAATTTGTAAAATTGACAGAATTTTAAAATTCTAATGTTTCTAAGAATTAAAAGCACTTAAGGAATTTAAAAATAGTAACAAATTTAAAAGTTTAAAAAATTTAGGAAATATGAACATTTTTAAAATTTGTAGAATTTTAAGAATTTACCAAATTTAAAAACTTTAAAACAGCTAAAATGTTTAGCAATTTAAAAAGAATTAAAGAACTTTATCAAAAATCTCCTAACGGCTGGATATATTATATGTTATGCTACCTTCGGGTTTACAGCCTTGGAAAAAAAACTCTTTCTTTTACGACGACGTTTCGAAATACATATATTATATCTTCTTCAGGTCTGTATACATATATAAAACAACCACAAAAAGTATTTTTTAATAAGACAATTTATAGAAAATTTTATGCAATGCTTAATTTTGAACCTACCGTTAAATGATAATTTTCCCCCCCAAATATTCCAAAAAACAAAATGTTACACAAACACTTCAGATTATATTACTTTATATAAATTATGTATATAGCTAGTTATATAAAAATAAATCCGTAATTGTTTGTGTATATCTTCCAAAATATTTTCTTAGAATCAAAACATTCAAATAATTTTTGTCCGAAACTTTTTTTAGGCTAACTACATTTGAAATATTATTTTGGTTTGTGGATTATAGAATTTAGAGTTATGGATTTTCACATACTAATTTGGAAATTGTGTTAATAATACCAGAATAAACTTTGCTGAGGTCATCCGTGTCAGTTTTCTTGTTCACTCAAATTTCCTGCTTGCCGACAATATGAGCCATTTCCAAAAACAAACGGTTCTTATAAAATTTTTCATATTCAAAAATTTTGGCTTGATTCAAATTAAATTTGTGCCCCGTAATATGGAAATGTTGGCACAGTGTGGTGGCTAGAGGATTCCTTATTGGTACCACCTTACAGTCCGATTTATGTTGACTCAGTCGATTCTTCAATAGTTGTTTCGTAGTTCCCACATACTTAAGACCACAGGCGCCACACGGCACCAAATACACTACGTTTGATCGGAGTGACTCCGGTGTGCTATCTTTCAATTGACTGAAAATCTTTTTCCTCAGTGGATTAGCTGCCGAAATAGTGATTTTGCAATTTATGTTTTCATTACGAAACACTTTAGCAATATGCTCACTAAGGCCTTGCATGTAAACGATTGGTTTGTACGATACAATTTGGTTAGTAGCGGCGTCGCGATTCACTATATTACTGTTATTATTAATGGTATTATTATTACGGTTAATTTGGTTAAACCGATTAATAAATTTACTAATCAAATAATTTGGGTATTTATTTTTAGACAAATAATTTTTTTTTTTTTGTTAAATTTCAAGTTGCACTACGATATTTTGAAAATTTAAGGAATCTAGATATTTATTGGAGGTATATTGGAAAATCAGAAAAATATTAAAGCTTTGAGAATTATAAGAGTTTTAAAAATTTTAATTCGAAAAAATATTCAAGGAAAGTTAAGCTGATACCACAATCGCAACACACACTAAGGACACTGTACATGGCTATTCAAATAATAACAACGACCTTGCATTTTGCTATTGTTGAGCTCGTGAGGAATGACGGCACTGAATACAATGTAAATGGGTTTCACGTAATCGAACAACGCTGTTGCTTGTGGAATACTTGTGTCACGATTAATTATTATGTTCACCTTTCTTTTCTTTTATAAATGACGTATTGTTTCGTGTCGCCCGATTTGATTACTCCGCGTGGTTTGGCTAATTGACCACACCTTCTGAAAGAGTATTTTGGTAATTGGGGGAATCGAAACTAGAGGTCATCCGGGTTAAGGAAGGTGAACATTGTCTGTTGAGTTCTCATTATGATATGGGACAATTCCTACTCGTTTTTATAAACGAGCTGTCACAATATTGTAAGGACTGTATCGAAAAGAAAGTAGCCACAAAAAAATTTAGTTTTCTTTGCCTTGCTCTAATTCTATTGTAACGGAAAAGTGCCGTTAGATAGAATAGCTTTTTGTAGGTAAATATTGCGTGTGATTTTTAAAATTTGTTACCCAGTTGTAATATTGTGACGAATTAAAGAAGAAGTGCTTAAATTTATTTTGCACAAATTTTGCATTTAAAACGGTGTTTCGTTTAGAAATTTAGCTAAGCGCGAAAATATAAGTAAAAATGCAGTGAGAAAAATAATTAATAAGTCTGGGAAACATGGTACGGTAAAGGATTTACGAAAAGACGGTCGAAAACAAGGTCCCAGCAATCCCAAATTAGAGCCAAAATTGTGAGTGAAATTCGCAAAAACAAATCAATGTATGTCAATGATTTATGTGGGTGGTACTAGCATAGGAATGATCCAGCGGGTAAAATAAGGCGTGTGACTTGAAGACATATAAGAAACAAAAAGTTCCGAAACGAAGTGAAAAAAAAAATTGTATTTTAAAACCGTGCAACTGCCCATTATAAATTTGAATCTGTTAAAAATCCACTGCATCAACTTTGACCAATTGAAAGTTATTGAGCAATTTCGAAGAGTTACTTGAAAAATAATGGTAAACTAGCATAAAACTTAACAAAGTTCAAAAAGTTAGTCCAAAGCAACCAGACAAATTAATAAAACTACTGTGCAGAATCAAAGTAAAGGCATCAAATTAAAAATTCGCTATGTATTTAGAAAATAATTTCTCAAATGTTTTAAACATAAAATCTTCTAATGACTTCTATGCTTTATGATAAAACATCATTTTTCTAATATCAACACAGCGTTTAAAAAATTGGAATGTTATAAAAATTTTATACAGCTAAAAACTTAAAGGATTTAGAAACTAAATAAAGATAATAGTTACAGAATTTAAAGAATTCAAAAAAAAAGAAACATTAAAATTAATCTAATCAATTTGGAAATAAAAAAAAAAGTTTAAGAATTTAAAAAATTATGAAAAGCATTGTAAACGATTACGATATTTTGGGGATTTAAAAATGCACTGAATCTGAAACATTAATATTTAGATTTTAAAGATATTGAAAGTTTTGAAAATTTGTAAAATTTTAAAAATGAAGAATTTCAGAAATATAATATATAAATTTAAAATTGTTGAATAATCAACAACTTTTAAGGATTTAAATAACTAAAAAAAATAGCAACAGAATTAAGGAACTCTTCAATTTTTCGGAATTTAGTTTAAAGAAATTTTGATAAGTTAAACTATAACGTTTAAATAATTTAAAGGGATTAAAGATTAAAAAATATGAAAAATTTAAAATTTTATGAAATTTATAGATCTTAGAAAAATTTACAAAAATTCAGAATTTGAAAAATTTACAATTTTAAAGAATTTAGTAAATTTAAGGAATACAACAAATATTTACATAATTTAATGAAATCGAAAATATTAAACAATCTTAAAAATTAAAATGTTTAAATCTGTGGTAAAGATTTAAAAAGTAATAACTTGTGATTTGACGCATTATAACATTTTCGAAATCTCCATATTCGATTTCATATCATATTAATTTTTTGTAATATTTCGGCAACTACACACAACCGAAATAAGCGCTTACAAACACCAGAATTCTAAATATCATACAATTTTGAGTAACTTAGAAAGGTTATAACCGTTTTCCTGAAAATTATGAATTTAGAGTTAACTTTAAAATAGTTACCACAAAAATAATTCTAAGACTTTTGAATTTTTGAAGGTTTCAAAAACAAAATAATAATTTAAAGAACTTTAATAACTTTAATTAAAGATTAACATTTAAAATATCTCCTGGATAAAGCCTTTTATTTATTTTATAAATAATTACGTATTATTTGTGACATTTCGGACGTATATCACATCCATTATCAAACTCTAGAAACAAGACGAACAATCTACCTTAGAGATCAACAACTTATGGTTGGTACAAAGAACCGTAAAAATATTTGTTAAAAACTTACAATAAATGTTGGTATAATTAGTTTTAATACAAAAAATAAAAAAATAAATAAATAAAATGTTTCGTCACTTATTTCTTGTAACAGCAACTTTTTGATAATTACAACAATTTTCACTACTTTAAATTATCCAGCGTCACGAAGGAAAAAACTGATTCATAGAAAAAAAAACAAGTCCAGTAATTTAACATAAAAACCAAAACCATCACTTTTTCTACTACTGTACAAATTAAAACAAAGCAAGGCAAAGGATTGTATGTAAATAACAACAACCAACTGAGTATGGGCTAATAATAACTAAAAACTGTTACAGATTACATATACATTAACCTGTGTTTCCAAAATTTATACTAAGTATGAGTATCAATCCGAATAATGGTAGTATCCGCCACCCGATGTCAACCCAAAAAATAGAAAAATAAAAATAAATAAAACCTTCCAGAAATGTGTTAAACATTGGTCCAGAAACACACCAGACTAAGCTATTTATAAGGAACATGTTTACTACTTTGAAAAAATATATTTGATCTAGATTTTTTATCAATTTAAAAAATTGTAAGGGTCTCTGATATAGTCATAATCATTTTGTTTGTTGATAGTTCCCTGGTTCTTCTTTATATGGAGCATTTCAAGCACTCGTCTGTTGCTATAGTTAGACTCATATTCTAAAATTTTAACATCATCAAAATCAATATGATCAATATCTGGGTGTCTTTATCCATGGTATATCTCGAGAGCGGCTTGTCCGATTTGGATTTTTTTTCGCCCATCTGTTTCTATGGTTAAGGCGGAGATTTGAAAAGCTTCTGGAGACTGTACGTCAAGAGGGTAGGGTACCCGCCATACAATTGACTCAAAACACCTGGTTGTATAAATATTTACGATTTTTTTATACATGATGGTTTGATTATTGAATTGGGCATTGAGATAAGTGAGGGGCCAATTTACGGGTTGAGTTGAAGATCTGTTGGAGTGAAGGAATATGGCGGAGTATGATGGAACTTGCCTATTTCTGAACCGATTATTATCAAATTTGACATGTGTGTTGGAAATGGGACTCTAACATGTTTTTTGGATGAAATTCTCTAATATGGCCAATAGTATGAGGGAATTGTCCATTTGTCAACAGATTATTATGAAATTCGTACAAGTGCGTTGGAAATGGGAATCTAAAATTATGTTTGGATAAAGTTCTGGAATATGGACAAGTATGATGGAACTTGCCTATTTCGCAACCGATTATAATGAAATTTGACATTTGTGTTGAAAATTGCTTAACGACCGAAACTATTTTAGAAATAATATTCAAGATTGCCTACAAACTTTTCTCGCCAATCCTTCGCTTTAAACGTTGGGGTATGTTTCCTGAGTATTTACTGTCAGAGATGTAAGCTTGGCAATGCTTAAAACAATGAATTGTGTGACGGAAACGCTCTGAAAAATTATAACTACTATAACGGTAGTGTAGAGTCTCGGAATTAGCAGTATTATTTTAGAATCACCTTTCCATCGCAAATTTTGAATTTCATCATAATCGATTAAGGGATAGCCAAGTTCTATCCTAGTTTGTCATATTCCAGAATTGTATCCAGAAATCATTTTATAATCTTATTTCGAACACACATGTCGAATTTCATCAAAATCGGATGAGAAATAGGTAAGTTCAATCACACTTGGCTATATTCCAGAACTTCATCCAAAATCTATTTTAGAATAACATTTTCAACTCACATGCCAAATTTCATAATAATCGGTTGGGAAATAGGGAAGTTCCATCCCATTTGGCCATATTAAGTTTATCCATAAATTATTTTAGGATCCCATCCTAGGAAGTTCTGAACACCTAATGAGGTCCCTTCAGCCCTTTATATTTTGCTATTTTGAACAAAGAAAGCTACATTTAATTTTTAATTACAATACAATTAGTTATTTATGGAAATATTGCCAATTTCATTAAATGAATAATTTGGCTGTGAACCTAAATATTTTCCTAATAAAAGGGTGGCAAATATCATGCCACGACCACGGTGATGTGTGAAGTCTTTGAACTTCCTAGATTTTGAATATTTGTTTTAATAGTGTGAGGCACGGTACGTACTTCCACTTTAAAATTTTATAGTTCTCAAAATTTTTCTTTTCGTACAATTAAACTTTATTTCCTCAAGAGTTTCAATTTCAAATTTTCATTACCATAAATTACGTGAAAGTTCAATACAATAATTCGCAGTTAGTTGGAATGAGGATACTCAGGGGATTATGTGGGAAATTCTTATGGAGTCGCATTTCGTCAGTTTTGTGGCAAACACAAAACCGTACAGCTTCTGTCAATTCTGTCATTTATTTCCAGCAAAACCACCACCTTGCGCAATTAGAGTTAAACCTATAAGAAACAAATTGTATATGAAACCATCCCTTGTCGTTAACCATATAGTCATCAACACAAGTAGTTTAGTTTGTATTAAGTTGATAATCGACGCCGAATACATATTTCTAGGTTTCATTCAAAAATTAACATTGTCCCCAAAACATAGAACCAATAAGTAAAATCTGTAAAGTTTAAATTATTTCACTCCATTTTCAGTGACAGTTTTTGCCACTGATTTTCATGTTTGCCAATGATAATTTAAAAAATATTATAGAATTTATACATCTAATCGAGTATATACATACTTACTTTTTGATTATGTACGAGTATGTTTACTTTTCCAATATTTTAAGCATAAATCGTGCTGAATTATATGAAATAAGCATAAATTACAAAATTTATCAATTTTAAATAACGCATTAAGCAATATTTTATACGAATTTACGAGCAATATTCTTTGAAATCAGCTCCATTTTCAATAAACACAAAGTGACAGAAATCGCGTCAGCATTACATAACACAACCTTACATATAAAATCGAATTATTCAAATTTTTTATTTTTTTTTTACTTTTTTATCGTTGATTTCGTTATTATTATTACAGTTATTATTATGATATTTTTGCATACAAACGTAGGAGGAAAAATGAAAATGTGCTAAATAAATTTAAATATTTAAAAATAATAAAACACAAAATCAATACGCGCATTTTTTAGGGAATAAAATACAAATTTTTTATATATGTATATTCCTCGAATTGTTATTATCATTATTATTGCTATCATTATTAGTATGGTGATTGTTATTATTATTGTCTATATAATACACCCAAAAAATATATTTATTTATGTATTAGCAAATAGCTTAGGATTACCTTTATTTCTCCATTTTTATTTCACTGAAAAAATCATGAATAATTTTACAAAAAATATTTATGTGCGCTTATTTATTTATTTATTTGCTCGAGAATAAAAATAAAATGAAACGAGGTACATAATAAATTCGAGCAATTTGAATACGACACAGTATTTTTTTCCGTTAGGAATAATGTCAACGCTTTTAACGCATACACTTGAAAAAGTTTTTGACAAAAACATTTTTAATCAATACCCATTATATTCATATAAATAGGGCAAAATCCTAATATTTGTATAAATTAACATATCATTTAAATTTAATTGTAGCAAAAGTGAATTTAAATTATAATGGTTTTATTTTTTGTTCTATAATTTTAGGGGACCAGAGATGTTGATTGCCTTCCATTCGAGTCCATTTTCTGCACCTCTAGAATCTGGAATACCATACCGAGGTTTTGAGTTGGATGTTGACATATTATTTTCGGATTCGGATTCATACGATTTTGCACAACAAAATAAAGGTTGTGAATTTCATATAAACGCAACAAATCCAGGTGAGTGTATTAGCAAATTTAAAAATGAATTTAGTTAAGTTACTAGAAATTTGTATATAAAAAAGTCTGAACTCTCCTGAGGAGGCAAAAATACGGAGATGATTGGATTTCTGTATTTTGTGAAAGTGCGAGAAGACGTTTTTCACTTTATTTTAGTAACATCGAAGGGCTTCCGTAAAAGAACTGATAGCTTATTATGTAAACACACATGTTATGCTTTTTACCTGTATTAAAATTTTGAATTCTGGTGATTCTGTAGCCATTAACAGTTGTTGTTAATCCTCAACACCGATTATTTTGGAAGTGTCTGTATGTCAAACGCCATCGAGCTCTAGTTTCCTCATCATCCAAATTCTTCTCAATTGCAATACGCTGAAATGATAGTTTCATAGGCTCCAGGAAGGAGTAAAGGTCTTATTGCACTAGCCTATAGCCATTCGACATGACGGTCTTTTAAATTTTGATTGTCTTTTCTGCTATAAACTTTTGACGTTTAGTCATTGTATGGGCTTTCATAATATACTATTATTGTGTCTGATTTAGTTTGTTACTATAACGTACAATATCAAAAAATTATATCTTGTCTAGTAAATTTTTTAGTTAAATTTTCATTTCCATAGTAACAGTTGCTCAAAAAAAAACCTTACAAAGTTTTGCATGTTTATATTGTCGTTCTCGTCATCCAAATGAAAATTGTAACGTACTAATCTCTTCTTTTTTTGCAAGGCAAACATTTTTCTACATCTAAATCCGCCTTTTATTAACAGAATTTAAGTTCTTCTTCTTCCGCCGGCGCTACATCCCATAAAGGGATTTGGCCGCCACAACGATGCTCCTCCAAATAATTCGATCCGCCGCTGCAAGAGAACACCAGACACGGTGACCGAGTGTGTTTAGGTCCCTCTCAACGTCATCCATCCATCGGGTAGGTGGTCTCCTACGAGGTCCTACTTTCGTTGGTGCCGACTCCAAGGCCTGTTTAGTGGTCCGATTTTGTGAACGAAGTACGTGTCCAAGCCATCTTAGCCTTGACGATTTTATGAATCCAATTATGTCTACTTTATCGAGATCATTTCTGATCTCATGATCTTGGCTCCCTCTTTAATGGGACCGAGAATTCTTCTTATGATCTTACGATCAGTTACAGCGATTTTCAGGATGTTTTACGCTGTTAGTGTCCAAGACTCGCAACCAAAGGTGACAACTGGTCTTATCAGCGCCTTGTAGATGTCCAATTTTATTTTGCGCGATATATGAGTAGACTTGAAAATTTTGATGCTGGCGTAAAATGCTCGGTAGCCTGCTACGATCCTCGATGAAATGTTCACAGAAACAGAGTTTTGCTCGGTGATCAGTGATCCTAGGTATTTGAACTCATTCAGCTTTTCATATTGAGTATCTCCTGAAATGAAGTCGCCACGAGTCTACCTTCTCGCGGTCACCATGTATTTGGTCTTCGCTTCATTGATCTGAAGGCCTATTTGTTGGGCTGTTAATTCCAATGGGAGGAGGACCTCTTTCAGAGAGATGTTGTTGCGACCCAGAATGCAAATATCATCAGCGTATGCTAGTAGCTGGGTTGATTTATAATACAGGCAGCTACGCTGTGCCATATTGAGCTGACGAATGACATACTTCAGTGATAGATTGAATAGAGTTTGAGCTATTGGGTCTCCTTGCCGTACTCCAGATGTTATTTCAAAGGCATCCGAAATTTTGCCTTTTATTACCACCTTACACATTGAGCCATCCATTAAAAGCTGGCACATTGAAACCAATTTTGACTTCATAGCATTTATCTAGCACAATCCTAAGCATGAAAGTTTAAACGGTCGTTGATCTATTTGGTCGAAAACCACATTGATAATCTCCCAAGATCCTTTCGCTATTAGTTAATAATTTTACTGCGACTACGTTGGCCAAAACCTTGTAGCCCTTGTCCAGCAAAACTATACCGCGATAGTTGTTGCAGTTCAATCGGTCCCCGTTTTTATGAAGTGGACAAATAAGAGCCGTCTTTCACTCTACTGGGATTTTTTCTCTAGACCACATTGTTGATATTAGCTAAAACATGCGGTAGAACAGATATTCACCGCCATATTTGATCATATTATTGCAGATACCATCCTCACAAGGTGTCTTGTAATTTTTCATCTGCGATATCACGTTCCGCACTGCATCATATGATGGAGGGAGTGGTGGTGTCATCTCGATGTTAATATCGCGTTGAAGCAAGAGGGTTGTTGCTCGGAAGGTGGTGTCTGTTTATTTAAAAGCGAGGGGAAGTAATTTCGTCACACTTCGAGGACGGTTTTGGTGTCCATTTCCAACTCACCGGATTTGTTGCGAATAGCGCTGCTACGTGGATAAAAGTCCGTAGCTAATTCCCTTATGCAACGATATCTATCTCTAAGGCTAGAATTTTGGATGTTGCATGCATGTTGTTCATGCCATTCCCGTTTCTTTCGTCTACATAACCGATTAGCAATTCTCCTCGCGGTCATGTGGGCATTATGGGATTGCCTTGTTCTTTGCGATAGATTAAGTTGTCGTGGGCGATCTTTTTCCCGAATAGCACCAATACAATCATCATCAAACCAGAGATTTTTAGGCCTTGACGGATTTGGGCCTATGTTGGACTTTCAGGCATCGGTTACCGCCGTTTTAATAATGTTCCACTGTTCTTGAACGGAGTGAGGGAGTGGTTTATTTTACAAGATTTCTGATACATATTCCCATAGGTGGTCGTAGTAACATGATTGATCAATGCCGCACTGTTTCAACAAGTGATGCGCTGGAAGCGATGATTATATGTGGCTGACAAACGAAAAATTAATTCAGCAGCTACCAGGAAATGGTCTAAATCAATGTTAGCTCCACGCTCCATAGTTTGGATGTTTATAAATATACATACCCGTAGGCATCACAATTACAAATCTCAGCACCTATTGACAGAGGTTTCAATAATTAACATCTGAGCACAATTGCAGATTTTCGATTTTTAAAGCTCTAAATAAATTTGTGGGCGTTCAGTTGATTTTCAATAAAATTAAATTTTCCACAAAATGTGTAGAAATATTCGAGCGATCATAATACCCAATGGCATCACAATTACAGGTCTCAACACCTATTGATAGAGGTTTCAATAATTGAAATCTGAGCACAATTGCAGATTTTCGATTTTTAAAGCTCTAAATAAATTTGTGGGCTATTGTTCAGTTGATTTTCAATAAAATTAAATTTTCCACAAAATGTGTAGAAATATTCGAGCGATCTAAATACCCATTGGAATCACAATTACAGGTCTCAACACCTATTGATAGAGGTTTCAATAACTGAAATCTGACCACAATCGCAGGTTTACGATTTTTAAAGCTCTAAATAAATTTGTGGAATATTGTTCAGTTGATTTTCAATAAAATTAAATTTTCCACAAAATGTGTAGAAATATTCGAGCGATCATAATACCCATTGGCATCACAATTACAGGTCTCAACACCTATTGATAGAGGTATCAATCATCGAAATCGGAGCACAATTGCAGATTTTCGATTTTTAAAGCTCTAAATAAATTTGAGGGCTATTGTTCAGTTGATTTTCAATAAAATAAAATTTTCCACAACATGTGTAGAAATATTCGTGAAATCTAAATACCCATTGGCATCACAATTACAGGTCTCAACACCTATTGATAGAGGTTTCAATAACTGAAATCTGAGCACAATCGCAGATTTTCGATTTTTAAAGCTCTAAATAAATTTGTGGGCTATTGTTCAGTTGATTTTCAATAAAATTAAATTTTCCACAAAATGTGTAGAAATATTCGAGCGATCATAATACCCATTGGCATCACAATTACAGATCTCAACACATATTGATAGAGGTATCAATCGTCGAAATCGGAGCACAATTGCAGATTTTCGATTTTTAAAGCTCTGAATTTGTGGGCTATTGTTCTTTTGATGTTCAGTAAAATTAAATTATCCCCAAAATGTGTAGAAATATTCGAGCGATCTAAATACCCGTTGGCATCACAATTACAGGTCTCATCACCTATTGATAGAGGTATCAATCATCGAAATCGGAGCACAATTGCAGATTTTCGATCTTTAAAGCTCTGAATTTGTGGGCTATTGTTCAGTTGATGTTCAATAAAATTAAATTTTCCACCAAATGTGCAGAAATATTCGAGCGATCTAAATACCCGTTGGCATCACAATTACAGATCTCAACACCTATTGATAGAGGTATCAATCATCGAAATCGGAGCACAATTGCAGATTTTCGATTTTTAAAGATCTAAATTTGTGGGCTATTGTTCAGTTGATTTTCAGTAAAATTATCATAAATTTTCCACAAAATGTGCAGAAATATTCGAGCGCTCAAACTAACTGTTGGCATCACAATTACAGGTCTCAACACCTATTGATAGAGCTATCAATCATCGAAATCTGAGCACAATTGTAGATTTTCGATTTTTAAAGCTCTGAATTTATGGGCTATTGTTCAGTTGATGTTCAGTAAAATTAAATTTTCCACCAAATGTGCAGAAATATTCGACCGATCTAAATACCCGTTGGCATCACAATTACAGATCTCAACACCTATTGATAGAGGTATCAATCATCGAAATCGGAGCACAATTGCAGATTTTCGATCTTTAAAGCTCTGAATTTGTGGGCTACTGTTCAGTTGATTTTCAATAAAATTAAATTTTCCACAAAATGTGTAGAAATATTAGAGCGATCATAATACCCGTTGGCATCAGAATTACAGGTCTCAACACCTATTGATAGAGGTATCAATCATCGAAATCGGAGTACAATTGCAGATTTTCGATTTTTAAAGCTCTGAATTTGTGGGCTATTGTTCAGTTGATGTTCAATAAAATTAAATTTTCCACCAAATGTGCAGAAATATTCGAGCGATCTAAATACCCGTTGGCATCACAATTACAGATGTCAACACCTATTGATAGATCTTTCAATAATTAAAATCTGAGCACAATTGCAGATTTTCGATTTTTAAAGCTCTGAATTCGTGGGCTATTGTTCAGTTGATGTTCAGTAAAATTAAATTTTCCACCAAATGTGCAGAAATATTCGAGCGATCTAAATACCCGTTAGCATCACAATTACAGATCTCAACACCTATTGATAGAGGTATCAATCATCGAAATCGGAGTACAATTGCAGATTTTCGATTTGTAAAGCTCTGAATTTGTGGGCTATTGTTCAGTTGATGTTCAGTAAAATTAAACTTTCCACCAAATGTGCAGAAATATTCGACCGATCTAAATACCCGTTGGCATCACAATTACAGATCTCAACACCTATTGATAGAGGTATCAATCATCGAAATCTGAGCACAAATGCAGATTTTCGATCTTTAAAGCTCTGCATTTGTGGGCTATTGTTCAGTTGATTTTCAATAAAATAAAATTTTCCACAACATGTGTAGAAATATTTGAGTGATCTAAATACCCATTGGCATCACAATTACAGGTCTCAACACCTATTGATAGAGGTATCAATCATCGAAATCGGAGTACAATTGCAGATTTTCGATTTTTTAAGCTCTGAATTTGTGGGCCATTGTTCTGTTGATTTTGAGTAAAATTAAATTTTCCACAAAATGTGTAGAAAATAGCCGTTAGCATCACAATTACAGCTCTCAACACCTATTGTTAGAGGTATCAATCATCGAAATCGGAGCACAACTGCAGATTTTCCAGTTTTAAAGCTCTGAATTTGTGGGCTATTGTTGAGTTGATTTTTAATAAAATTAAATTTTCCACAAAATGTGTAGAAATAACCAAGCGATCTAAATACCCGTTGGCATCACAATTACAGGTCTCAACAGCTATTGCTAAAGGTATCATCCATCGAAATCGGAGCACAATTGAATAGAATAACAAATTTAGGGGTGTTTGACTAACTGATTTTAATTATTATAAAAAGGAAAAATGAATCACTTACGGTAATTTTTTTAAAAAATCCACATTAAAAAATCACTACTGATGTATCGACGGAAAATTATGCTCCGGCTTTAGAAAATTTAAACTCGAAATATTTATTAATGACCCTGAAACGTCAGTATCACACGAAACATGCATCGGTGAGTCTAAATATTTCGAACACGTTTTTTTTCTGTCGTATTGTTTATATCATTGTTTCTATCATTTTGTTTCTAGTTATAGTTCTTTCCAAAGCTAAAAGCAAACAAAGCTATTATTGTAATCTATGACTTACACCGTAACTTGATACAGTACTTGGGACAAATCTGATCATTCTTCTTTAAAGCTATATTCGATAATTCGCTCTACCGTACAATATGTTCGTATTATATGCTCTACCTAAAATGATTTCAAATAAAGCAAAATGTTTCGAATCCTATAATGTTTAGCTTGTTTGATTTTTAGTTTGAATTTTAAAAATTTGATTTGACCAACCATTGAACTTTTTTATTTAATTGAAAAACTTTTTAGTTTTAATAAATAAATTTATTTGCCTAAATGTTGTTTATTAAAAAAAGCTTTTATTAAATTTAAAAGCTTTTTTTTAATAAACAACATTTAGGCAAATCAATTTATAAATCTTCGTAAATATTATGTTTCAATATTAAAACTTTTCTATGTAAATAATTTACGGTCAACGAAACCGAAACATCAATTAGTTTTACAGAGATTTACTTAATTAAATGAAAAACAAAGAAAAAATTTACTTTATTGTTATTACTCATGAATATTATTATTTCATAGAAATCATAACATCGTCGCCTTGAACAATTTTGTATTCGCTTATTTCATGACAATGACTGTACTCACTCCAAATTATTTTTGCGTAACTCCCACCATTTGGTGTCTCTACATTTATTTTCCACTTGTCAATTTTCATCAAAAATTATAAAATTAAATTGTAATATAAAAATTGTTGATGATATAAACTATTTTTATTGTTAGGCAATTAAAACAAAAATTTTGCCTAAATCTATGCTATTTAGTATATAAAACCAACCATACAAAATTTAATTGATTCGTTTCTCTACTGTGTTGATCTGTGTTAATATTTTTTTGTTTTATTTTTGTTTTTTCTATTTTCAGATGATGTTCTAATGTCTAGACGTGGACGAATGGGCAAAATTTTAAGCCCACGACATACCCTCCCACCGAACACAACGTGTACATATTATTTTCATGGGCATTCAACCGATTTGATATGGATCTATTTTACAAGTTATAATTTACAAATATTACAGCCACCATTCTCCGATAATACAACATTAGGCCGGGTATGTATCCTATAATGTATACATAATATATAAATTTAGCATATTATGATGAATGGATTTATGTATACGAACAATAACTATAACAAAAAAAAAAGTGTTATGTTTATCTTTTTTGTTGCTACATTATGTTGTATATTATATATAGTACAGCATAACAATGTGGATAAAATTTACATGTATTTTTCATTATGTTCTAATAGGCTTACATATATCCATGCTACTGAATTTATAATTTTCCGTTTGGGTCATAAATTTTCCTATGTGGTATATGCGAAATATGAATATCGTGGTCACCCCCAAAAAATGTACGGGGGTTGCCTCAACTATTATTGATCTCATTGAAAAGTTAAGTGAGATGGATTTTTAAATGTCAAAATCTAATATTGAAAATTATTCCATTAATCTAATTTATATACTCACCCTATTTAAAATTTAGCTGATTGACAGCCACATCATATAGACAAATTGATAAAAAAAAAATCCGCAATTTTTCTTATTTAATGAGGCACTTATTCCAAATTTGTTATCAAACAAGATATTTAATGGATTTATTTATGTATATCAAAATTGTTATGGCTTGTACTCGCTATAAAATGAGCTAATTGAAATAATAAATCGATTGATCGATATTGGTGCCTTGTGAATGTTTTTTGTAGCAAGACTGTCAATGAAACCTATTCTCCTGTACATATACAAGTTAGATTGCTTGTATATAAGAAATCTGTGAAAATAACAAAAAATGATTTGTGTTGAATTAATATAGGATTAGACTGATTTCGCTGATCACTGGTTACGCGATAAAAAACAAAAATCTCGACATAATAATTTAAAAATATTTGTGATTTCGTGGAGAATGGTGAAGACCAAGATAAAATGTATTTAGCTCGAGTAGCATACCGCGAGTTTAAAGTGCAGATTTAGTTAAATAAAATTTGGACTACTCTCAAAATAAAACTAGGTACATATGACGTAAACAAATTGGTTTGTCGATTTTAGTATAATTGAATAATATTCTCAAATCTGTTGGAATTGTTTAGCTTTACATTTATCGTACATGAGGGTAAAAATGCAGTGACATCTAAATTAAAGTAGGAAGTTCGTCTTTTTCTAGCTAAACTGCATACTATTCGGACAAGAATTAGCTTGCGTTATTTATCATTTGTGACAGCAGTGGGTTACGGACCCCCGCCCCGAAGAGGCTAGTGTACAATTAATTGTCTCGTTCGAACAACGTGGATAATCTTAGTACGGTATTCATCATACGTTTAAAACCTGTAAGTAAAATAGTGAATTTATAAGTGCAAAATGGCTGCTGAATTGAAAAGAGTGCGTGCAATGCAAAATAATCATTTGACATATTTTAGAAATGCCAAGAATTTTGTGGACACTAAAAAGGTCGAAGTCCGAAACAGTTTCTTAGAAAATCAAATGGCATTGGAGGCGGTAGACAAAACTAAGTTACAATCTGATATTCGCTGAGTTATCGATAATTATTATTATGAGCGAAGGTCAGCGTTGCAAGCTTGAGAAATCGTAAATTAAAAACCATTATGAAATCCCAACTTCGCCGAAACGCAATTACTAGATTGGCTGCGAAGGTAATAAAAATATGGATTTTAGTGCCGAAAATTATAAGGAGGTGTTGTTATCCGAGCGTTACAATAAGTCGCACATTATCGCTGAAGAACACGGGCGCTCTTCAGGTTTAAACCAATTGAAAAGGGCACGTTGACGATGTTAATTCTCATATTCGATCGCTGAATTCACTAAAGCGTCCGACTGAATTTTGGGATGATTTTATTGTGTATTTAATGGTGTCAAAATTGGATACGGAAACTAGGAATAAATGGGAAGAAGAGGCGCAGCAAAACGCTATGCCGACAATTGAAAATTTTTCAACCTTTTAAAAATCCAGAAGCTATTGGGCATACTAATAATACAGGCTAGTCATTTGATTTTTTGCTTACCGTTTTTTTTTTTTGCGTAAATTGCAAGCAGGAAGGCCATTTAATAATTCGGTGTCACAAGTTCCTTGCGTTATCAGTGGCTGACAGGAAGAAGTTAGCACTCTATGCCAAATTAGCCTGAATTGGTTAAAACCATCGCATGCATTAAGTAATTGTCCTGTTCAAGATATATGTCGCTTGTGTCAATCTAAACACCATACGTTAATTCATATTGATCAAGCATCGACTTCAAAGAAAACGCAACCATCTTCTCACCCACGCAGTATGCCGGAAGGCAAAGACATATCAAGGGCAGCTCTGGTTAGCATTTTGTATAATGCCACGGTTCATCTTGCACAACACCAGCATTATTCCTTGATATCATCCTTTGGTGAAGCGAGTTACACTTTCTCTGCCTAGGTACAGGTTTTTTTTAGTACTGGTAATAAGGAAACTATAGCATGCAGAGCACTTTTAGATTCTGGTTTACAGATACATTTTATTTCGAAATCGCTTTCGTCCAAGCTAGGTTTGCAACCAACAAAGCAGCAATTATATATGAATGGGATTGGTGGCAATTTAACGCAGTCATTCACAAGAAAAATTGTAATCCCGAATTGGAAATTTTACTAGGTCCGTCTATCAGTTAACGTTTTATCCAGAATATCGAGCCATCAACCGTCAATCGCATTTGTTTGAGAGGAATTGGGTCTACCCAATGATGTAGAATTGGCCGATCCTTCATTTCATTAGTCGATGAACATTGATTTGGTAATAGAAAACGAGCGGTGATGTTGCAAAATACAACTCTGGGATGGATTGTGGCTGCGAGATATGCGTCGGCGGGAAGTAGAAATAAGAGTTCAGCGTGTGCCTCTAGTTCATTGAATCAAAAAAAAATTCAACGTTTCTGGTATTTGGATGAAGAGCTGATAAAGTTGCCACCAACTAGGACGGAAGAAACTCCGTGCGAGCAGCACTTCCTTAGCACCGATCAGCGCAATGAGTTTGGGCGGTTTCTTTTGCGGTTACCATTTTCTAAGCCAGCCCAGTTGCTTGGTAATTCTTCGAAACTCGCGTTAAAATGATTTTTAGATATCGAAAAACAACTGGAACGGGATGTATGTACCAATAAATTATATTGCGACTTCATGGAGGAGAATCTACGTTTGGGCCACATGGAGCTGGTGAGGTATTTACCACAGAGTATTTATTTGCTACACTATCCAGTTTATTCCAAATCAACGTCCACCAAATTAAGGGTTCACGGCTCTGCCAAAACGACTAGTGGTATGTCGTTGAATCAAATACTAACGGTTTGTCCCGTAATTCAAAGCGATCTGGCGTCCGTCTTATTAAGATTTTGATCATACGCGTGGGTGCTAAATATATCCGCAGTTTTTAATTCATCAGGGAAACCGCCGCTTTCAGTATATATATTGGAGACTTAGTTCCGATGATCCAGTTCAGACCTACCAGTTAAATACAATACTATGGTTAAGATCCGGCATCGTACATAGCTGCAAGATGCTTGCAAGAGTTGGTGCTATAATATCAAGATGAATTTCCGCATGCTACTGAACGTATTGAGACAGATTGTTATGTCGATAATATACTAACGGGTTCCAATTCCGTAAACGAATTAGCCAGAATTTAATTGCAAATTACGCTGATTACGCGGGAATAAGTCTTGTGATGAAAGTTATGGGTCTCTTGTGGAGTGGTGATAGTGATTGCTTTAAAATTAAGGTGCAACCACAAAATTTCTCAAACAAATTTACGAAGCGCAGTATAATTTCAGATGTACCAAAAATATTTGACCCTTTGGGGTTAATAGCCCCTGTAGTGGTCTTAGCAAAAATGTTAATGCAACAATTGTGGTCACTCAAAGTGGGCTGGGAAGCGAAATCACCATTGGAGATTCATAATGAGTGGTTAACGTACAAAAATGAGCTTTCCGAATTAAAGAATTTGAACGTTCCTCGACATCTTTCGGTGGCTGTGCGAATCATACGGAGATACAATTGCATTGCTTTGCCGACGCAAGTGAGAAAGCTTATGGTGGATGTATTTATGTGCGCAGTAGATGTAACAATAAAATAATTTGTCGGCTAGTGTGCTCCAACTCAAGAGTAGCACCAAAGGGGAAAACTATACCGAAACTCGAATTGGGTGCGGCAGAGCTGGTTTCAAAGATGGCTGCAAAATACAGGCGTGTTGCTGATTATTCAGTGGAAGGGTTATATTTCTAGAGTGATTCAACAATCGTGCTACACTGGATAAATACACCAATTGACGATCTAGAAGCGTTTGTTGCAAACCGAATCAACACTATTCATAATTTATCATTGAGGGAAGGTGGCGTCATATGGATTCAAAAGCCAATCCAGCTGATATCGTCTCGTGAGGAGTGACAACATTGTTATTGATCTCCGCTGATTTATGGTGGAATTCCCCGAATTATTTATTACAGGATTCTAAAGAGTGGAACAGCCTGTTTCTACCGACAGACAAAGTATTTAAGAACGCAGCCAATGTAACAGCAGTAGAAGTCGGAGCGATATGCTTTCGGATTTACATCATCAAAATTCCTTCATGACATTATAATATACTTTCGGCTGTGTCAGGCGCTATTTGGTAGCGACTTGAAATATGTATCCAAAGAGGGTTATCAATTAAAAAATAAATGTCTACGTTCATTGGATGCCTTTAAAGATGGAAAAGGCGTGTTACGCGTTGGTGGGCGCCTTAAGAACTCAAATGTACCGTATATATGTAAGCATCCAATAGACTTGCCAGCAAATCATTCTGTAACAACAGCCATCGTAAATTGTGTTCACCACATACACCTACATGTGGGGCTTATTGGCTGTGACTCGTCAACAATACTGGTCGATCGATTGGCGAAGAATCGTTAAAACTGTGACAACCAATTGCGTCATCTGCAGCTGTGCAAAACCAAAAATGTTCCAGCAGTATATGGGGGATTTACTTAAGTATCCGTTCCATGCCACAGGGGTCGATTATTGTGGGCCGATTTTCGTTTATTATAATATAAGAAGTAAAGGTAATACGAAAGCATATTTGGCGGCGTTTGTTTGTTACATCACGAGGGATGTGCATCTAGAATTGGCATCGGACATGTCGACCAATTGTTTTATAGCAGCACTAAGACTATTCGTGAGAGGCCATATGTTGAGGTTTGCACTATAGGCCCATATGCGTATAGCTGAAAATAAATAATTGTGAATTTGGTATTTTAATTAATGGCACCTATGAACATTGACTGCCTGTGAATGTCTCATATCATAAATGAACACATAATTCCAGCTGCTAACTAAATATAATTTTTGTAATGTTCCGTACCAATGCGGTTCCGATTTTATTCGAAACCGCGTTACTTCATAGAACATAAATAAATAAAATAAAAATTAATTTTTAGAATTGACAGATGTTTTTGACTAATTCGAGAAATCATTTGTTTTTCATAAAAAACGTTCTAACATAAAATACGCCTCCAGAACCAAATTCACTCGCATCTTATAAACCGTTTAACTCAATTGAGTTATGTTGAGATGCCTCGAGGAACGGATATTTGTTTAAGTTGAAGTAATTACCCTTTAAATTCACACCACTTCTTAAGGCGAAGTTGATTATTCCATTCGAGTTATAGTATAGTCCATAATTCTTGCATGAAGAGTTTAGCAGTTAAAATTAACGGAACACATAACCCTACAGGATCGAATAATTGACAAATTTCAGTAAGTATATTTATTTTTGTCTGAGTTGGTTATTTAAATTCAATTTTCTGAAAGTCATCTCCAGATTGTCAGCTAAAAAACAGACTTTCAGTTGAACTGTCATCAGCAAGAACAGGAATATTGGAAGTAAATTTTCTGAAATCAAATCCAACACGTTTTAATAAATAAATTATCATCAGTTAATACGTCGAAGTCATAAAAATCATGTGTTAATATCTTGAATGCTCGGGGAAAGGATGTCTCGTAAACGGTCAATTGATTTAAGGTCCTAGTCGTGAGGGATGGATCACTATTGCAGTTCCATATGTAACAGTGCGAAGTTTGTAGCAATGTAAACTATTGAGCTGTGAATTGTGCTACCAATTTATCTTGTTGGTCTTTATGAACTTTATATTTACGAAACCGAAGCACTAAAGAAAATAAATCGGCTTAAACCACTAAGCCAATGATTTGTGTAAAGCATTAAACACAGCGCGTAATTTAGTGGTTAAGCTAGATTCTTTCATGAAGGAGTGCGGTGCAGAAGATAACATGTTTTATTCTTTTATTATTAAAAATTGGTTGATGTTAGGAATATCAACAATCTCCATATGATTTAATTGAATAAATTCTGCCATAAAATCTTTGTATTTCTGATATATTGTTGGATTCTTACATAATTACCTTTCAACATTGTAAAATTGTCGTCGCATACTTTCACTTGAAAAATCAAGCTCTCCTATTTTTGAATTAACTCGTAAAGCAATTGAATATCTCTCAGAAAGTAATCGCTTTAAATTCTTTATGAAATATTAGTCTTAGAAACGATGGTTTCTTATTCCCACAATGTTTTAATTTGCGAATCCAATACTTCTACGAAATATTGTGAATTTTCATATTAGCTTAAGACATTTGACGAAGGGTTTATATTTGTTTTCCTACTGATAATATAACCAGAGCCGGATTAAGCCTTCGAGGTGCATATATGCATATACATATATGCACCGTCACAGCGAGTGAGGTAGGTTTTCCAATAAAGAGTTCCAATTCAGTTTCGACATGCGAGCATTCTGAGAAATAAATATTTTTTCAGTCATCTCATCAGGCTATAGCGACTGAACTGCTAAAATTATTACCCTGATTTATTCCTATACATATATAGGAATCAACCTTGTACTTGTAGTGTTAGCGAATTTTACAATTCCCCTTAAAACTTTTAACAATTTAATATATTTTAGTGTATTTAACGCATACACGCTGGTTCTATAATCAAACATTAAATTATTCTGGTATATTCCAGATTGATAAATATCCTCCAGATTGATAAATATTGTTGCTTTCATAATTCTCGCAGATCGAAACAGAATTGCAAAACTCTTAACAATTACATCACTTTTACTTCTTTTTGAAATATTTTTTTCGACTTTTTATTGCAAATTGTTTGATCAGGGCCCTATAGCACCAACTACTTATCACTTATTACTTATCAACTTATCATAAGTTAGTTTTTTTGATAATGATAAGTGATAAGCGTTGCACATCAGAATGAATAGGCGAACTATCAAAAGAAACGGTTGAATATTTATTTTCTTCCGTAATTATTTTTTTTTTTTTTGATTTGTGTATTTTTTTAAATGCCTATGTGGTTCTTATAACCTGTGAGGTCCACCGGTATCTGTTAAGGATAACGAAATATTAGAGAAGTATACACTGAACCTGTTCAATTCTGAACCTCCCGGTGAAACAAATATTGATAATGAAGTTGAAGAAGATGCGTCGGCGCTGTTATTAAAATATGTCAAATAAATGTTGAAGGATTAACGAAGGTGGAAGTTAAGTATTTGTCAAGATTTCTTCACATCAATAAATGTGATGGTTTGCTTCTACAGGAAACCCATATGAAAGATGATCTTCAATTAATAAATGAATTTTTGTGCGCACATTATGGAATTGTGACATTTATAAGAAGTGATTTATGTGACGATTGTTCCGTGTTATTAAAATCAAACATCAATAATCTTGAAATTCTGGTTATGAAATTAAACGTCGTGAAAATTTTAAATGTTTGTAAACCTCCTGGCTCTTCTTGGTCTACACCATTGCCGGTATTTAATCATCCCGCAGTATATATGGACGATTTCAATAGTCATCATTGTCTGTGGGGTTATAACCAAGATGATTTGAATGGAGAATTTATACTTGATTGGGCCAACAGAAACCGTTT